>JARHVA010005428.1:772500-895000 GCA_037957365.1 Torreya grandis
TAATGGTAAAATAAAAACTCTGGCTAAATAATTTAAATCACAAATAAATGTTTGCTATTAACTAACTCCTTCAAAACACATCATTTGTGATGTTTCATCAAGGATATGACTTTTAGTTTCCCTTTTAAAATCAACTTGAGCTAACTCCAACTCATATGTGGGACTATTATACCTACATTTTAGTAATTCTTATAAATACTAAAGGAGTTATTATTGAAAATGAATTAATTTTTTTGCAAGATTAGAAATTTAATCATCTTGTTAAGAGGATGCATATTAATTGGTTCCATATGCAATTTAATTTCATGGATGTTGTTAAATGTTTTCATTGATTCAATTTTATTCTGACAATCTAATAACTCAAACGGTTTGCTTACCTTAATAAAAAATGTATTCATAATACTTTTGCTTATGTTTATAAACTATACAATTTTAGACACATAATTATTAATATTATTTAGACTCGGATATTAAAATATAACATGAATATTAATCTAATATTATTTATTTATGTTCCCTACTATAGAAATCATATTTACAAAAAGGTATTATGATTTAACTTATATTTATCAGGTGCAACCTTTTATTACCTTACTCAGAGCTAAGAGGGAATGATTATTCATTAACAAAATCATTCATGTCAAATATTTATGTGTCTTAAAGAGGTGTTACTATTTTAGGAAGATTCTTAACATTCCATACGATTATTGCATACATGTCTATTAGGGTCGATATAACTATGCCATCTGATAAAAATTGATTTTAAAATGTATTTAAGATCATTCTCATTTCCATATTACTATTTATTCTTTCACACATTGGAGGGATCTATTTCCCACATAAATAAGGGATACATAACGAGACGACCGGGTATGAATAAAAAGCCATAAAATGAGAATGGCCCAATAGGAGATAATAAGAGGTTGAAAATAATTATTTATGATCAAAAATATTATGCGTAGCTGCACATTGAGTCCTACTTAAATTGGTAAATGAGATTTGTTATATTAAAAACTTGACATCATTACCAAGTTGCCATACTTCTCATTGTCAAGACCACAAAATAAAATAAACCCCAATGATGATGCCATACCAAAAGAGTTTGAAAAAACATGATGCCGTTTAAGAAACAACTTAAGAGTGACGCAAAGCATACATAATATTAAATTTGCTATTATCAAATGTGTTAAGATAAGGGCGCTACAGCTGGGTTGTTTTATGTAGATAAAATCATATAACAAACACACGTGGCACTGCGAATTTTACAGATGTTTTGCTAAATATTAATAATCTGATTTAGTCTATTGATCGTATAGAGCATTGAGAGTATGTAAGTAAACACAACAGCTAGAATAATGGTGCCATAGCTAGGAATTAATATTTGTTTGTACTAGTATAATGCCTAAGGATAATTTTATGTATGTTTTCATTATGCACTGCCAGCTACATAATATCTTCTGGGCTTAGGTAAACTATTGGTAGAGAGAAAAAATAAGAGTAACAGAGGTAGGCGTAGAGATCAAGTGGGATGCCAGGTAACAAGCTACAGTTAATCTCTTTTTCTTTTTATTGCTAAAGTAGATTTCTATACAGGATGCCCAACTGGTGCAATTACTATCTTAAGCAGGTAGAAGGTCAAGTTCAATATTTTAATTTATAGGTTGAAAAGCAGAGATAGAATGATATCATAGACAAAACAGATTTGACCAGGCAATGAGAGGTTTGATTAATCTTACTCATGGACTTGAATTAAAAAAAAGGGTGATGTCTTTGTTTGAGAAGGTCCTATCATATAGAATTTAATAAACACTTTTTATTGTTATGTACTTGTTTAATCAATTATTTCCTAGATGGAGGGCGATGCTACCACCAAGATGAGTACTTGAAACTAAGGCACCATAGTACTCCGCAAATGCTTGGATAGACATTCGGTGACATAAAGTACATCAGGTTTAAGAATTATAAATTGGTTTTAATTAGCTGCAAGTCATAAAAAATAACAAGGCAACTCACTCTAGGCTTGTGCCTAGCTCCATTGAGTAGATAAGCATTTAGTTTAAAAAATATAAATGTCATCTGCCAGTTAAAGATTTATAACTAAGACGCCTTTCTACTGCAATGTTCTCCTTCAAAGGTAAAATCAGTTACAATACAAGTATCTCTCTTTTATATGAATCTAATACTCTTGGATTCATTTATTAATGTAAACAACGAAGATAATTATTATTTTTTAATTGTTTTTATGATAGGAAAATATAGACATTAATCCAGAGGTATGCCATAAATGCATTAAAATATTTAGTCAATCAATAACAAATAGATCAAATCATTGAAATAACATGGATAATTACAACATCACATCTATGTATTAATTAAAAGTACATGTTTATGATATTATTATGGGAGCACTCCACCCTTTCTTTCCAAACATCTTCTACAAGTTCCTCTTTTCCTCTTGCCCCGAAACGTGCTTCTCATTTCCTCTAAATAAAATCCTCTGCTCAAAACAATATCCTTCCTCCTCTCCATTATAAAGTTTCATTGAATAGAATTTTAATGAATTTAAACAATCATGTCCACCCACGTGGCATCATGGGTGGCAATAATGTCATCCATAGAGATACTAATTCCCTGACATGCCCAATGGGTTTTTTAATTTTTTTCTTCCCAAGCTGACATATTGGGAAATGACATGAAACGTGGGTCTAATTTTTAATTAGTTTTTAGAAAATCAATAATAATACTCATTTTATTTTTATCCTCACTTCAAATTTAAAACACATCAAAAAGAAATGAATTTACTTCTTGTCTTAAGAAGTTATATGGTTTAAACTATTAAATCTATTCCAATTTATTATTTATTTCATAATTGTATGACATGTGGCATTTAAAAAACCAACTGCTAGTTTCCACTTGATTAGAAGTAAAGGTTATCGAAATAAAAGATGACATTTTAAAATATTTCTTGAGAGTGCTAGCAAAGAACCTGACCTAGGTTGCTTATTCATCCTTACCCAAAACTCAGTTCATTATTTGATGTGATATCTTTCTCATTTTTTGATCTAATATCTAATCCAACTTTTCTCGATCATACCCTCCCTCTCTGTAGGGACATCGCAACTTGTGCTACAAACACAAACTAATAAAAGACTCATTAATAGTTAATAAATCCAAATATATATTAACTATGCATGTATGATAATATTAATGAATTTACACATCCTTTTGTCACTTGCAAACATGTTTGCTTGCCCTAAAAAAATCAATGCTAAATTTGCATTAGATCCATGTGCATATCATTAACAAGTTCAAATACCATAATAATTTAATTCATTATAATAATCATCTTAAGAATATAGTTATTAAGTTTCAAAATGAATTGAAGCACTCAAATAGTAAATAAACATCACAATTTTACTCAAACAGGTTTACATTGCACACCACATTGACAAGAGTAACTAATTATTACACATAAATGAAAAAATGGGATATGACATCTTCCCACAATTGGGATAGACATCAACCTAATGACTACTAAAGCAATCAACTATGTAAAAATATATGGAAAGCATTTGACGACTTCATCATAGTCTTCTCATGTTGCACTCTCTTCAGAATATTGATCCCACTAGACCTTACATTGGGAGACTTCCTTGTTTGCAAAGTAATTTTTTTAGTATCAATAACCTATAGGAGTTCTATTAGAACTTCTCGTAGATCCTAGAGATGCAAGGTCTTCAAATAAATAACATGGGACACATATGTATGATAACACTTCAGTAAATAAACATGAAAAACATTATGAAGTAAAGAAAGTGATGGAGGTATTGAAAGTCTATAGGCAATTGGGTTAATGACTTAAAGGATGTCCAAGGGCCCCACCTATCCTATATGGTTTCACTCTCAAAAAAAATTATCTCCTACTTCAAAATTCTAAGGAGTCATTTTTCTTATCAGTATAGCTCTATTGTCTATCTATAGCTTCAAATAGACTCTGGTGGATGTTTTTAACCTATTCCTCCATATCTTGGAGCATCTCAGGACCAATAGATAATCTATCTCTAGGGTGGTCCCAACTAAGTGGTATACAAAACTTCCTACCATAAAGTAATTATTGTAAGAAAACTCTACAAAAGGCAAGTACTCATCCCATTTTTACTATGGCTCCATATAATACATCTAAAATATATCTTCTAAGACTTGGTTTACACTCACTATTTGTCCATCGATTTCAAAATGATAAGTAGAATGTAAATTCAATTCCATTCTTAAATATGCATGCAAGGCCTACCAAAACCTTTAATTCATGATAGCATCCTGATCTCAAATGATCCTCTTAAGTACTACATGCAATCTAAAATTTTCTTGCACAAACCTTCTTGTTAACACCAGTGATCCATCTATGATATTACATAGAATAAAATGTACAAAATTGGTGAGTTTTTCTACTACAGCCAGGATCACATCATGCTTATTATTTAATAATGGAAGTCTTTTAACAAATTCCATACTTATTACCTATCATTTTGATTATGGATGTTTATGTGGATATAATAATTTTTTTGTATATATGTGTTTTGCCTTGAATCACTAGCACTATAAACATCTCATCACAAAGCTAGTGGCATCTCTTTTGAGACATGGCCAAAATTAAAACATTTTTAGATCAGCTAACATCTTAGTCACACCCAACCTAACTAAGGAGAGTTATGTTCCTCCTCCAATAATGTGGTTTACAAACCAACCAAATCACATATATAAATCAAGCCCTTAAATAAAAGGAATCCACCTACTTTGATTTAATAGACCTCATACCTATGATTTAAACTATCAACCTCTAGACAAGTCTTAACCTATTTATAGACCTCATTTGATGGTAGTTGACTCAAAATTTGTTGATGAAAAGTAGTCCTCACTATCATCATGGTAGATATATATCTCCTTTAGCTAAGGCCATTTACTACTATAATTTCATTACCCTTATTATATTATATATCTAAATATACTCACATAAAATTATAACCAATGCCTTTGTATTGTGTTAAGATCATGTTCAATAAATATATATTTCAAACCCAAGTTATGGGTTTTGATCTCAAATGGTTTTCCTAATAGAAAATGTCACCACATAAGTAGAGCATGAACAATAACTTTTGTATGTAAATCATGGGATATATAGTCTAACTCACATGTCTTGAATTTTATAGACTCATAGGCCACCACATGAGCATCCTAAATCAAAATTTCCTTGATTCCATCCAATGATATATCTATGATTACAATAAATTTTCCATTTGGGTCTAGAACCTTTGATACTCTTGTAGTTGTTAACTTCTCTTTTAAGATTTTAAAATACATCTCACACTTCTTAGTCCAAACAAACTTATGGTTCTTCTTCTATAAGGAAGTAATTGGGTTCCTTATCCTATAAAATACTTCCACAAACTTCCTATAGTATCCAGCTAAGAACATGAAGCTACATACTTTGTTGACATTCTTGGGAGATGGACAATTCAAAATGGCTTGAATTTTTATGGGATCAACATAAATATTCTCTACTGAAATGATATGTCTTGAATAACATACCCTCTTTAGAAAGAAAGCACACTTGGATAATTTACCATGAATCTTATGTCCTCTTAATTGATGCATCACCAATCCCAACTGTTGGACATGTTATTCTTTTAATTTTGAGTATATAAAAATATCATCTAGAAAGGCTATCACAAAATTATCTAAATAATATTTAAATATATTGTTCATCAAGTTTGTGAATGTTGCTATTGCATTAATGAGTCAAAAGGGAATAATTATAAACTTGTAATGTCTATAGCAAGTTTTAAACATTTTTTTAGAATGTCAATTTATTTAATCCTTAATTGATCATAACATAATCGTAAGTCAATTTTAGAAAACACAATTTCCCCTCATATTTGATTGAAGAGATCATCAATGCATGGTAAAGGATATATGTTATCTATTCATACATTATTAATCATTTAATAATCAATACATGACCTACGAGTGGCACCTTTATTTTTTTTTTAAATTATGGGTGTACCCCAAGGTGATACACTTGGTTAGATAAGGCCCTTTCCTAAGAGTTATTAAAAATTTGTTTTTAGTTACAATAGATCATTTATTGTCATTTGATAGGGTGATTTTGACTTAGGATCATATCTCATCATGATATCAATGGAGAAATCAAATTCTCTCTTAGGTGGAATCCTTGGTAGTTCATTAGGAAAACCATCACTAAAATTACATAAGAAAGCGTAATCTTCTAGTGCGGGTTATTTTTCTTATTCTATCTCATCAAGTTGAACTAAAAATAGAATATACCCTTTCCTTTTGGCCCTTTTTTAACTGCATTGTAGATATTTGCCTTGGAGTAACATTAATTTTAACTATTTGCACAATTCTAGAATAACCTTCATCATTTATGCATGATACTACCTTAGCAAAGCAATCCACTTTAGCTTGATTCTTCCACAACTAATTGACTCCCAATATCACATAATAGGATCATAGAGGGGCTACATGTAGGTATATAGTTGTAGTGAACATTGAAATCTTTAACTTAGCTTCAAACAGACATTGTTCTACCTTTTTCACTATTTGACTCCCATATTAGACTAAGAAAGGATTTGACATTGCTCTACCTTTTTCACTGTTCAACTCCTATACTAGACTAAGGTAGTTCACCACAAAAAAAATCACTAAAATTATGTAAGAAATGGTAATCTTCTAGCGTGGGTTATTTTTATTCTTCTAGTTCATCAAAGGTTTCACTGCAAATAGAATATACCCTTTTCTCTTGGCCCTTTGTCAACTACATTGTAGATATTTGCCTTGGAGTAACATTAAGTTTAACTACTTGCACAATTATATAATAACCTTCATCATCTATACAGGATACTATCTTAGCAAATCAGTCTTCTTTAGCTTGATGATTCCACGACTAATTGCCTCCCAATATCACATAATAGGATCATAGAGGGACAACGTGTAGGTCTATAGTTGTAGTGAAGATTGAAATCTCTAACTCATCTTCAAACAGACATTACTCTTCCTTTTTCACTATTTGAATCCTATATTGGACTAAGGATTTTTAAGGATATTCTCAAGAATCTTAGGAGCTATAAAACATTCAGATGTTCCTATATCAGTAAGTACCATATTTGGGAAACTAAAAAGTTTACCTGTTACCTCTACTGGTGTAACTTCAAGATCAACCTCATGGTTATCTACCACTACATGAATTCTCTTTTGAATTTGTATTGGTTCTTGAGTTTGAACATTATTGTCATTATGAGGATAAGTATTAGGATAGTGCTCTCTATCACAAGTAAAGCATTCTACCACTATGCCTTTCTTCTCCTAAGGATTGCCCCCATTATTGAACTTCCTATTCTTCTTATTGTTACTATTACCATTTTGAACTTTAGATCCATTGTTGAATATTATATAAATTTTAACCTTGAAATTATTCTATGAACCCATGTTATTATTTTAGATATTTTTGTTCCCTATCCAAAACTTCTTTTTGAAACAAAGGAATCATTTTTGCTGAGGTCCTTTCCCTTCGCTATTGAATTCTCTTTTAACAAAAGTAAGGGTCTTCAAATTTTGTTCTCGTTTCATGGCATTTTCATAAACTTCATCCATGGTTATGTGTCTATGGAGGTATACATTAGTGTCAATCTGAGTTTTCAATCTCAAAATGAACTTTCTAATCCTGAATCTCTCATCACATTGATATTATGGCTCCTATTTTAGAATTCTAGTGAACATCTCCAAATAAGTGGTCATAGACATATCTCCTTGTAAGAGATTATGAAAATGTATAATCTTTCCATCAAAGTGCAACTTTTACAACCATATTTTTATGAAATAAGACACAAATTTTCCCTAGTAAGTGTTCTATGGTAATAGTTTCTTTTCCATTTTTACGTTTCCCCCACCAAGCCAAACCTTCACCAAATAGTTGATATGCTCCCAAAATAGCCTTGATTCCTTAGAAATTTTTTGAAGTTGAAAATACTTAATCATTTCACTTAACTATTTTTATTGATCACCCCTAAGTACCATTCCATCTTACTTAGGTTGGGTTATCCTTTTTAGATCTATAACTAAATCTTCTTTGAAATGAGGCCATTTTGGTGGAATCTCATTTACAATGTTTTTATCAATATTATCTCATTTTGGTTATTAGGGTTAGGATTTTATTCAGCATCATTATCCTCATGATCTTCCTCTTTATAAAGGTAAGGTGTTTGTTATTTTAGGACACCTATCCTTTCCTAGGTGTCTATTACCAAGGCCAAGATCTAGTCAAGGTTAACCAAAAGATATTCCACATTCATCATTTTTATATATTCCATCCATCATAACTTGGTAGGATCAAAGGAGTTTCATCTCAAAAAACTAGTAATCCCATTATTCTTTATCATTGAAGCTTGGCTCTGATACCACAATGTGACATCTTGTTTAGGGTAAAGTTAAACTAGTCATTTTTTATATAGGATAACTTCCTTACCAAAGGTTAAATCACATAATTTAATCCATTCATGCATTATGAAATATACTAAATATTAAGATAATAATTAATGTGGTTTATAAATCTATTCATGAATAATGTACCATAATTAATTGTATGCACTTTTAATCAAGGATAAATAACTTGCAAAAATCAAAATTGTATTACAATTTGTTTTGCATGATTTTAAAATAAAATAAATTACTCACATGTTATATATTTAATGGAAAACTAAATTTAAAATCAAAATATCAACATTTAAAACGTAAATAGCTAAGATAAAGACTCAATAAATACATTCAATCAATTACAATCATTCACTATTGCTGTGAACTACGACATTCAACTATGCATTAAAATATCATATTACAATACTTTCAATCCTTTTTGTTTAATATTAATACTAAATTATCATTCCAAATTTATAACATTATATAGATAATATATAGAGGATCTAAATTTTATAGCAACCACTATATAGCTTGGAAAAAAATCAATTTTAAATATCCTTAATAATTTACAATTTTGATAGACATACATCAATAGTGTACATTAGTGATTACCATAATCAATTTGTATAATATTTGTATCTTTCACCAATTTATTAATTAGAGGATTTATCATAGACCAACATTAGACCATGTCTATTCAAAGAGGGAGAGTATCTTAGAGGGTTATTCCTCCAACCTGAGAGCCTTACAGATCCATTGCATACCTCTTATTCACTAAGAGTGGACCTACCCTTCAAGAGTAAGATAAATGGAGGTCCAAAAATTGAAAATGATGTCAGTATGTAGCTTGCCAACACCATATCTAATCCATGAAACTTCTTACAAGTGTGACTATGAACCGAGAAATGAATTAAAACATCCCAATATACACTACTTGTAATTTTAAGTTTTAGATTCGATAAGTACCACTTGTTGAATCTTAACTAATTAAGTAGTTGAGTTACTATGTGTGTCTAACTAGGATACCTTCCCATCTCTTAGACCACACATTTCACATCCATTACTCTTATCCTAAGGTCTCCCCGACCTAGACCTATCCTAGTTACTAGGTCTAGATAATCCCTATTATTAGTTGGTTATTTTCTTAAGAGTGTGATTATAAGATGATGTTTTACATGGGTATGCAATACCACCCATGTAATCATCATTTTATCCATACATTGATGAATGATTTGTTTACTAAAATAGGAGGTCTATTATAAACCTACTTTTTTATCCTTGATTTCTATGTTTTGGTATTCAATAAGGCCATTCTCACCTCAAACCAAATATTTCACCTTACCTCCTTATTTACTCATTGATGAAACTTATTGATGGTTAAGTTTAACATGAACTTAGTATAGACTAAATTATGATCATTCATCCATATCCATTTATTTATGATATTTTCAATGTTGTTATCTAATTCCATTTTAAAATATCATTTTTGTTATAAATGATAAGTAATATATCTAAATATATCATTATTATAGCCATATTATTTCCAAGGGTTTTCATAAATAGTGAAAAATTATTAATGGTAAACTAGAAACTTCACCTAAAGAATATAAAGTAAAAACAAACATTCATTATTAACTAGCTCCTTTCAAACACATCATTTGTGATGTCCATCAAGGTTACATTTTTTAGTTTCCCCTTTAAAATCGACCTGAGCTAACTCCAACTCCTATGTGGGACTATTATACCTACATTTTTATAATTATTATAAATAGTAAAGGATTTATATCAAGAATTAATTATTTATTTTGAAAGATGAGCAAGTCAATCATCTTGTTAAGAAGATGCATATTACTTGGTTCTATACGCTATTTAATTTCATGGATGTTATTAAAATATTTCATTCATTCAATTTTATTTTGACAATCTAATAACTCAAATGGTTTACTTTACTTGATAAGAGATGTATTCATGATACTATTGTCTATGTTTATAAACATGAAAATTTTAGTCTCTTACTTATTAACATTATTTGGACTCAAATATTATGATATATCATGAATATTAATCTAATATTATTTAACTATATTACCTAATATAAAAATCATATTTACATGACAAGTATAATGTTTTAGTTCTTACTTATCAAATGCCACCTATTATAAATTTGTTCAAAGCTAATAGGGAATGAGAATTTTATTAGCATAATCATGTATTACATTATTAAGCATAATGAACTGTTACACTAAGATAGTTAGCTATTAGGTATTTTTAGTTTATGTAATAGGTGCCACAGTTTATAACTATTTATTGCCTATATATAATCTCTTATATGATTTGAAATATGATATCAAAGTTTTATTACTCATTTCACTCTAGTATCAGAGCGACGAGGCAAGCCTACAGAAAAATTAGTCAAGCATTAGAGGAGCCTATGGCATCGAAGCTTGCAACTTTGTAAGTGTATGGTGAAGCCTGGAGAGCTTATAGATCCTATGACATGGGAAAGCCTAAATTCTAGAGCATTGAAATTATAGGATAGTATTCCAATGCTTGATATAAGTTTGAAAAGTTGCAATGAGTCAAGGAAAATATAAAAATTGTAGTGAAGTCTGCATTCAAAACCTTGAGCAAGAAATCAAGTGTTAGTCTAATGAAACCAAGAATGCCAAATAACCAACCTGCATAGAAAGTATAGTGATGCCTGGAGAAAATTCAAGCCTAAAAACAAAGCTTGGTGTTGTGAAAGTATTATACTTTTGCTGACAATATACCCTCAAAGACATAAGAAATTTTCAAGTTGATGAACTAATATGCCAATGCCTCCTCAGATATTTTTATTCGACAATAAGTGTCAAGCTCAAAAGATTGGTAGAAATATCAATTAAGGCTACAATGTAGACAATGAATGTGTAGAAGAATTCCCCACAAGAATCCACATTTGACTGCATGAGCATATCGAGCCCATCTTTTTGCAACAAATTATTATTGATGAAAATTATGTCAAACCTTTACAAATGGTACTCATCTTTATAAATAAATAAAAATACAAAAAAATTGAAATTTTGAAGTAATAATTCTTATTTTGGCTTCTATTTTATTACAAAAGTAAAGTAAGAAAACACATAAATAGGTCTGCACCCAATTTGTTATTCTCAGATGCCTAGCTCTTGAAAGGGCCAAATTTTACCACTTAGAAGACAAAGATGTAGATGATTCTTAGATTTGAATAATTATGGGGCATCATCACTAGAATAGTGACCCATCCTAGTAGACTTGATGAGAAAAAGAAGTTTAATAAGGTAGATGCAAAATTTCTCATGCTAATAACTCTCAACATTAGTGATGAAGTTCAACTGTATGTTCATGATATATAGACATCAAAATAGGCATGGGATATTTTGTCCACACTTTATTAGGTGAAGAAGAAGACTAGAATCCGACATTTTCAATTTCTTCTTCATACACTTAATATGAATTTAGGTGAAAAGGTTGAATATTTCTTACGCTTGGTTATATAACTATGAGTAGAACTTATTACGCTTGGAGAAAAGATTAAGGATAAGATGTTGGTTATGATCACACTGAGATCTCTCCCATCTTAGTTTCACCCATTTTTTATGACACTCAACATTACTATGCAAGTAGTGTCTTTCAAAGAACTGGTCAATTTTCTTCAATAAAAGGAAGCAATTTAGTTCATGCATGAAAAATTTGAGGACAAAGCCCTAAATGTGGTCCAAAATTCAAGAAGGGGCCACCAAAGTAGCCACAATAACATCAACAATAGTAGAATACTGAGAAGCCAAAGTGGTGGTGTTACATTTACAAAAACCACATGAATGATACTGATCATTGTTGGTATAATGCCTTAGCTCAAGACCAATCCAATCAAAAGGGCTCTTCCAAAAAAGAATATTAAAAAAATATAAAAGATGTCCTCAATAATGGAAGTAGAAAGGGCATGTAGTAGCACAAAATAATGAGGAAAATACATCTGATGATGAAACATTAGAAGAACATATGGAGCCCATGATGAGCTTGTACTAGTGTCCCAAACCTTGACAACTATGAACAAAGTTTTGTTAATAGACTCTGGTGCTAGGAAGCACATGAATAGATTTAAGGAACTCTTTGACTCACGGATAAATCACCCAGTTGGATATCAAGTTTGATTTGTTGACATCAAAGACTATATTGTAGAAGGAATTGGATGTGTCACAATTCCTATCAAGACAAGACACTATATTCTCACAAAGGTACTCTATGTTCCTAGTTTGAAAAAAAATATATTATTTATCAATAAACTATTGAATCAAAAGATAAATTATAGTTTTTAGTTGAAGAAGGAATCATATCATGTCTCATTTCCTGAAAGGGTTAGGTTTTTTCTAAAGCCTTTTTGAAGGATTGGTTATTTGCCTTAGACATAGTTTTAACTAGTAATGTTGCACTCGCTACTTCTACAATAGAATCCAATGCACTTTGCCACTAACACTATGGGCATCTATCTATTAGTTCCCTCTTCTATCTCAGTTTTAACCTAATGTTACATGAAATTCCTTAGCTTTCATATTATTTGCCAATATGTTCTAGTTGTCTTACAACTAAACAACATCAGGTTCTATTTGAGCCAAGTTATTCTCATGCTAACAAACATCTTGCTATGGTAAATACTAATTTGTGTAAACCCTTGATAGCATCCCATCAAGGATTTAGGTACATTGAATTGTTTGTTGATGATTTTTCTCATAATACTTTGGTGTTTTTTCTCAAAAAGAATTGTGAAATCATTACACATTTCAAGGCCTTCCATCAGTGTGTTGTTACACTGTCTGGGAAGTGACTTGAACTCATCCACTTAGATCAAGGGTGGGAATTCACATCAGAAGAATTATTAGAATTCCTAAAACAACATGACATTAAACATCACCTAACTACTCCCTATATGCCTCAAAATAATGGAATAGTAGAATTATGCAATCACTCAGTCATGTAGATGGCTCATTATATGCTATCCACTACAAAGTTTATGGCATAATTTTGGGTAGAAGTAGTACCGATGGTTGTCTATCTTCTCAATAGAGAAAAAATAAATATCTTCCTAGAGAAAACACTAGAAAAGGTATGGAGTGGTCGTAAATCATTGATTTCCATGTTAGATTATTTAGTTGTACTTCTTATATGCATGTTACAAATAAAAAGAGTAATAAGATCAAATCAAAGACCCTCCAGTGTATTTTATTGGGTTATAACACTACCTTCAAAACATACTATCTCATGGATCTTAAGATGAAGAAGATTTATGAAAGTCAAGATGTGGTCTATGATGAATCATCATTTGACTTATTTGCATAGAAGAAGATAGACCAGACCACCTCTAATAGTCTTTTCACATAGTTAGATGGCAATCATGAAGAAGGTGAGCTGCAAAAAGGATAATTATTCATTGATCTTGGTAATCTACAAGGAAATTCTTCATCAAATCAATAGCCACATCAACATCCTAAATGGATAGATTTCACAATCAAGGACTCACACTTGAGCTCTCTTCTAGACACTTCATTTGGAGTTCAAATAAGAAGATAGGGGAGAGATGAAGTCAATATTGCACTCATGATTTTAGTGGTTGACAGCACTAAAGTAGAGACAATTCAAGAGGCCTTAAGTCAACCTCAGTGAAAGAAAGATATGGATACTAAATATGATGCCCTCATCAAAAATGGGATGTTGAAACTTGTTGATCTACCTATAGGGAATAAATCCACGTACTGTAAATTGATTTTCAAAATAAATTATAAGGTAGATGGATCCATTGATGAGCACAAGACATGACTTATTGTAAAGGGTTATGCTCAGTAAGAAGGCATTGATTATGAGGAGACCTTTGTACCCATGATGAAGATCAAAACCATAATAATTATTTATACACTAGTCACATAGTATGGATGGAAACATTAGTATATGGACATCAAGAGTGATTTCCTGAATGGTGATCTAAACTAAGAAGTATACATGACCCAATTAGAAGATTTCATTGATGACAAATAATCCAAAAAAGGTATGTCATCTAGTTATGTCAATTTACAGAATTAAAAAAGCACCTCAAGCATGGTACATAAAAATAGATGATCACTTATTACAACATGGTTTAAATTATAGCCACTTTGATTCCAATTGGTATATCAAGAACATTGGTATAGATATTGTCATTCTTGTCTTGTATGTGGATGATATTGTCGTCACTAGCAATTTAGATGATCTTTTTGATGCAGTAAAGAATGATCTAAATAAATAATTTTATATGACTAATTTGAGGCTACTACATTACCATCTTTGCTTGGATATATGGCATAAATAAAATTGCATCTTTATCTCCCAAATGAAATATGTCAAGACACTCCTAGAAAAGTGCATAATGTCAAATTGTAAACCTCTTTCAACACTAATAGAGAATGGTTTACAAATCTCTCAATTTTATGATTCCCCTCAAGTGGATATAACTCTCTATAGATAGGTCATTAAGAGTCTCATTTACTTGATGTACACTAAACTAGATATATGTTTTGTTATGAGCTATCATTTCAAATTTATGCAGGAACCAAAGAAATGCCACTGGGTTGCAACAAAATATTTTTTTAGATATATCTGAGGTACACTTGAGTATGGTCTAGAATACAAGAAGAATAGTTAGTTCTTCTTGCAAGGGTAAACTGACTTAAATTATGTTGGCTCTATTGATGATAGAAACTATAATTCAAGATACATTTTTCATCTCAGATCTGGACCCATTTCATGGATAATAAAAAATCAATCATTAATTTCTCTCTCATCTATAGAAGCAGAGTATCACACCGTACGAGGAGCTATGTGTGAAGCTATATAAATATAACACATTTTATTTGATATGGATATTCTTGAAGATCAGCCACAAATTTTATTCTGTGATAATCAAGGTGTATTAAAGATTTCAAATAATCCTATATTTCATAAATAAACCAAACACATTAAGGTTCATTGTCATTACATTTGATAATAAATCTTGAACCATGGCATTCAACTCCAGTACTGCTCAATGAATTCATAGATAGAAGATATAGTCATCAAGTCTCTTCACAAGGTTAAATTTGATCTATTATAGGGGTATATTTGTAAAAACAATGTAATAAAGGGTGGAATGTTAGTGTAATCATGTATTACATTGTTAAGTATAATGAACTATTATGCTAAGTTAGGTATTAGATATTTCAGTTTAGGTGTATAGGTGTCACAGTTCATAACTATTTATTCCATGTATATAGTCTCTTCTATGCTTCAAAATATGATATCAAAGTTTCATTTCTCATTTAAAATTTATAAATAAAATTATTTATGTCAAATATTTATTTGTCTTACAGAGGTTTTAATATTCCAGTGTCTTAGCATT
Source organism: Torreya grandis (assembly GCA_037957365.1). Classification (NCBI taxonomy): domain Eukaryota; kingdom Viridiplantae; phylum Streptophyta; class Pinopsida; order Cupressales; family Taxaceae; genus Torreya; species Torreya grandis. The sequence continues at coordinate 788,414 of JARHVA010005428.1, forward strand.
CCATACAGCTATTGCATACATGTCTATTAGGGTAGATATGACTATGCCATCTGATAAAAATTAATTTTTCAATCTATTTAAAAGAATTCTCATTTACATATTAATAATTATTATTTCGCACATTGGATGGATCAATTTTTCACATAAATAAGTGAGACACAATGAGATAACTAGGTATGAATAAAAAGCCATAAATAGAGAATGGTGCAATAGCAGATAAAAAGAGGGTGAATGCAATTATTTATGATCTAAAATGTGAGGCATGGTATACAATTTACGACTTAGATTGGTAAATGATATTTGTTGTATTAATAATGTGGAAACATTACCAAGTCACCATACTTCTCATTGCCAATACCATAAAATAAAATAAACCCCAAAGTATGACACCATACCAAAATCATTTACAAAATATGATTTCACTTAAGCAACAACTTAAAATTGTTGTAAGGTGTGCATAATATTAAATTTTATATTATCATATGTGATAAGATAAGGGTGCTAAAATTGGGTTATTTTTGGCAAATAAAATATATTAACAAACACACCTACCACTACCAATTTTACAAATGTTTTCATAAACAAAAATAGTGTGATTTAGTCTATTAATTGGACAAAGAACTGATAACTATGTAGGTAAGCAAAACAACTAGAATAATGGCACCATAGCTGGAAATTAATGTTTACTTATAGTAGTCTATTGCTTAAGTATAATTTTGTGTATGTTTTCATTATGCACTTCCATATACATAATATCATTTATGTTTAGATTAATTATTGATAGAAAAAAAAATTAGAACTTCATAGAGGTAGGTGTAGAGGTTAAGTGAGATGCCAAGTAATAGGTTACAGTTAATCTCTCTATATTTTTTTTTGCTAAAGTATATTTATATAGGATGCTTAACTTGTGCTATGACTATTTTAAGCAAGTAAAAATTTAGGTTTAATATTTTAATTTAAAGGTTTAAAAGTAGTGATAGAATGATTTCTTAGACAAAACTTAATAAATAGATAATGAGAGGTTCAATTAAGCTTGTTCATGGGTTTGAATAAAAAAAAGGGTAATACCTTTGTCTGAGAAGGTCCTCTCCTATATACATTAATAAACATTCTTTATAATTCTTTACTTATTTAATCATTTATTTCCCATATGGAGGGTGATGCTACCACCAATATGAATACTTGAAACTAAGGTGCTATAATATTGAAAAAAATATTGGATAGACATTTGGTGGCATAAAGTACATTAGGTTTAAGAATTATAAATTTGTTTTTATCAACTAAAATTCATCAAAAGGAATAGGGTGACTCACTACAAGCTTTCACCCAACTTCATTAAGTAGAAAAATCATTTAGTTTTAAAAATACAAATGTCATCTAGCAGTTATAAATTGATAACTAAGACACCTTCCTACTACAATGTTTTCCTCCAAAAGTAAAATCAATTATAATATTGTTATGTCCTTTATTATGAATCTAATACTCTTGGTTTCATTTAATAGTGTAAGTGAGGAAGATGATTATTTTTATGTATGATTATTCTTATGAAAAAAAGAGTATAGATATTACTCAAGGCATAAACCAAAAATGTATTAGAGTATTGGTTAAATAAATAACTAATAGATCAAATCACTGGAATAATAAAAATGATTACAACATCATATCTATATATTAAAATACCTATTTAATCAATAACTAATAGATCAAATCACTAGACTAACACAGATAATTAGAAAATCACATCTAAGTATTAAATTTTTTTGACTATGATGCTATTTCGGGAGCATTCCATCCTTTCTTTCCAAACCTCCTTTTCAATTACATATTTTTCTCTTTCCCCTGAATGTGCTTCTCCTTTCCTTTGAATAATATCTTTTGCTCAAAACAATTTACTTCATCATCAGTTCACCCCCTCCTTTCCATTCAAAAGCTTCATTAAATAGATTTTTAATGGATTTAAACAATCATTTCTTCCCATGTCGCATCCTGTGTGGGAGTAATACAATTTGTAAAGATAATAAATCCATGACATGCCCAATGGGTTGTTTATCATTTTTTCCTCCCAAGTTGACATATTGGGAAATCACATGCAAAGTGGGTCTCATTTTTAATTAGTTTTTATAAAAGTATTTATAATTCTCATTTTCTTTTTATTCTCAATTCAATGTGAAAATGCATAAAAAATAAATGAATTTAGTTCTTATTTTAGGAAGCTACAAAATTTATAGTATTTAATTTGAATTATTAAATATATTCTAATTTATTATTTACTTAATAATTATATGACATGTGGCATTCAAAATACCAAACTACTAGTTTCTACTTGATTAGATGAAAAGTTTCTTGAAACAAAAGATAACATTTAAAAATATCGCTTGATGGTACTAGCAAAGGACATAACCTAGATTGCCTACTCATCCTTACACACTACTCGATTCATTATTTGGTGTGATCTATTTCTTATTTTCTGACTTGATATCTAATCCATCTCTCCTTGATGATACCCTCCCTTTTTGTAGGTCCAAACCAACCTATGCTTCCAACACACACTAAGACCTATTAGTAGTTAATGAATCCAAATATATATTAACTATGAAAGTATGATAATGTTAAAGTATTTACGCATCCCTTCATCACATTCAAACCTATTTTTTTGCCCTATGCAGCTTAGTGGCAAATTTATGTTAGATATCCATGTGTATATAATTAATCATTTTAACTTCCATAATAGTATAATGCATAATAATAATCATCTTAAGAATATGGTTATTCAGTTATAAAATAGTTAAAAGGACTCAATTAATATATAAACATCATAAGTTTACCTAGACCAGTTTATGTAACACACCACATTGACATGAGTGTGTAATTATTATATTCAAATAAAAATGGGATATGACAAGAACATTAAAAAATCAGAATATATCATGGTTATGTTTAGTTCATTTACATCAATTAAGTTTTGAATTGTTATTCATTGCATATTTATATCCATTTTCATATCATATATGCTTCTCATGTGCACATGAGTGAGTGCAAACCATATAATATACCACTTCCAGACACAGCTATAGGTTATATAATTATCAAAGACTTAGATACTACAAACAAACAAAAGCACCCTATTTAGATTGGAATGGACCGCATTGTTGTCCCTTGAAATGTTTCATTATAAAGTTCTCCACCATTATCATACATATGTCAACAAAGATGCTTGTGTAGCCATTTATATTCCCCTCTTCCTTTATAGAGTAGGAATCCTCAATCACATGGAAAAGATTGTAAATGGTCATCTTGTTGGTCTTCTCTAGTAGGATGTGGTGATCAAATTATTATTGTGCATTGACAACCTAGGTAAGGCATGGTCATGCCTTTAGATTTATCACATAATTACCAAGATGGTTGGTTGGCTTTGAAACCACCATCAAGATAACTATCTTAATATGTTGTTCTACCTTCCGAGCACAGTTTACCACTACTTCCTTCTAATGTTCTTATTTTTAATTGATTTTCACACTTGTTATTGTATTTATGTATTGTGTTATTCACAGTCTCTTATTCCATAATGATATTTAATTTTATTTTTAGTACATTCTAATTTTGTGTATATTTTATTAACGTTGATATTGGTTATGAAAACCCCACCAGCAAATTTTTCCTATTGTAAATTTGTATTAACTTTAATTTCATATTTTGTAGACACATACATATATACATACATACATACATACATGCATACATACATACATATAATTGCATTCCCATTAAATATATTATAGCCACAATTTTAAAAATGAAAATTATAATCTTTTCCACTAGAAATACAATTTTTTTTTATGTTTTTAAAACATAAAATTATTATTAAAAAAAATTCTGAGTGAAAACATAAGGTATAGTATAGACTTACTACTCACTGTAGTTCCCAATGACTCCCTAAGCATCTATGTTTGTATTCGTTGGATATGCAAATTTCATTGAATAACCTTTGGTAGAAATTGAATCTTGAACGCAAATGTGAATCTATTCGCTTAAGAAACGTAAAAATAGAAAGATACCTGACCGTGAGGAAATATATATATATATAGATGTGTAATTGAAAAACCTAACAAATCATTTGTTTATATATTCTCTATATATAAATTTTATTGTATATATACTCTATTCACGCACAAGTGAATGAAACAATAACTAAATTCCATCGCCTTAAACAAATGCGTTTAAAGGAAGTTGAGTAACACTCTCCATGTTTTTAGAACCTGTAAATTTTTGCTATTTCCCCAACTCCAATATTCTGCCCTAACCCTAGTCACGGTATTGGGAAAATTGTTAAGAGCACGAGTAAAGTGTACGAAATTTGTTTGGTACTCGGGAATAAGGCTTACATAAACCTGATGCGTAAACCCGTTATGTAACATCAGAATAGCGATTGTTAGGTAGGTAAATAAATTATGTAATTTTCCAAATACATACACAATAGAATGTTCCATACGTGCCCAATTTTTCGTCCCTCTGGATACATTATAAAATAATTTTAGAAATAGTGAAGGAAAGACCGGTTTATGCGGGGAGTCAGGTCTGGAATTCAAAAGTAACCATGTCTGTCAAATCAAAATTTGTTGGCTGATACATTTTTTAAAAGTGTTTGTATGTAAGTTTGAAAAATTGAATGGGCCTAATTTTTTTTTTTAATATTATATATTATGATGAACCTGCTTAGAATGAGGAATCTGTTTATAATATGTTTCATTCTTTATATTTTAATATATTATAATGAATATGTTTTATTAATTATATTATTTATAACCTGTAATTTTCTAGGAACAATTTAAAATAAAACCTAAAATATAAAGCCGACCCTCAATTTCCAGTCCTTCTCGAAGCGTGGTTGACAAAGCCTCAATGACTCGTGCCATTATCTGTACTGGTGACGTCCATGTTTATTTTGTTTTTATACTTTTATTTTATGTTCCACTTTTCTGAGTTTGCACATGGATATCGATTTATTTATTTGAATAATAATAATCAACTTCTGAGGGAGACTCTCAAAACAATCATGGATTAGTTATACATTTTAAAATGATGAATGGCTTTCATTGCAATATTGAAACCACATTCGCAAATTAAGATGTGCCTTCATTATTCAACACCCTTTGAGGTAGGAAAATGTTGCCCTTTGAGGTAGGAAAATGTTGCATGGCTGTAGTTATAGGGTAGCTTTAAGTAGCACTTACAAATTTAGTGTGTAATGGTGCAATTTCTTTTTGTTATTTCATTTTTTAATTTTTTTGGACAAACCACCTTTGAATATTGACTGCTTGCATAGAACAATACTTAATGCTTTGCCTTTTTTTTTTTTTTTTAATATTCCTTTTCCGTTGACCCACTACCACCTCAGAATGCACCATGTTATCCTAGAAAGCTCACCATTTATGATGGCAACCTAATTCCCGTCAACATTTAAATATAATATAATAGAAAGCATGTAATTATTCCCCGCACTTCCCTTTCTTCATTGAGCTCATTTTTCGAACGTTGAACAACAAATTTCCATTCCCATTCTCCCACATTAGATTGGAGATTAAGTATGCGCAAGTAGATTGAAAGCGTGGATGTATTGAAAGGGGTTTCTTTTTAACATGTTCCATATTACAGAAAAATATGTTTATGCCTTTTATTTTATCCTGAGTTATTTAAGTGTATACACTTAAAAATAGTTAATATGTATTTATATTTTGTTAAATTATGTTTTTAAGATGTTTGTAAATTCGTCGATTTTTAGTTTTAATTAAGTATTATTAATACTTTTGTTAATTTTTAGTAGTCTTCAAACTTTTTCTCGATACCCTTTAGCTACTCTTTAAATGTCATCATCCTCTCCTCCAAGTATGATCCCATTATACCCCACCCATCCAAAAGATCCACTGACAATGACTAAATTTAGAATACAATGATATAGGTCTTGGGAGGAAGCATTTAGTCCTTGTTGCCCTCATCTTAGCTGACCCTCAACCTCCCATTTTCATCTATCTTACAAGTTTATATCAATTGAATACCAATAGAATCCTAATTTAAATTCTAAATGTCTATAAATACTAAAACACCTTAGTGCATTTAAAACATCTATGTTCAATCTAAGGGTTAATAAATAATCAATTGAAAGCTATAAAATTATTATTATTATTAAGAATTTATTGAGTGTTTAGAGAATTCAAAAAATCATTAGAATATTTATTATGTAATATATTTTATATTACTGATACATTGCAATGCACTAGTTTTCTTAAATATTAAGTTATTGTAATTATTAAAGTATTTTTTTCAATATTTATCCATTATTTTTAATACTTATTATCTAATTCCTTGATGAATATGTTCTAACTTCCTTTACCAACTATCACAATCCTAGATGACAAGCACGCTTAAGAAGGACTTTAAAGTGAGAAATCCATTTGCATATCTATCTATTTTACCCCTCTTTATCCTAATCGTGCCTTTAGAATAAACACATCGTCATATCTCTTGTTTCATCAAAAAAAAAAATCACAACATAACCTTAAAAGACTCATTAATGCTTCCAATGGCTGTAACTATTTCTTTTTTTCCAAATCCGTTATATGACTCCATTACCACTTATTTAGAATCACTACCTCATCAGGCCATTAGTTAGTTTTAGTATAGATATTAAGAGTATAATATCTTCATCTAAATCCTAAATCTCCAAGATATTTTTAAATATTAAAATACTAAGCTCGAGAAACCCACTTAAGTGCATAGAAATAATTAAAAATAAGCCAAAATATTTATGTTATTTCATATGAACATAGAATCCGTAAGACTAAACTGGTTAGACCACCTTCGCTAATTATCCATTCAAGAATGATATTTGAATATCCTCCTAATTATCCGTCCAAACTCAACATCATTGGATATAATTAGCAAAAAATAAATTTACCATCTTTCCAATAATAGAAATTATTCCCTTATATTCTATTATTTTCTGCTATGCATATCCTTTAATGCGTAGCATTTCCATCCATATCTTGATTGAATGTATTTTTTGCATATCATTTTCATCCAATATATACATGGTGTCACATTATTCAAATTATTTATCATAATATCTTTCACTTCATATCTGTAATTTTGGATGACATCCATATACCTTTAATTCGATCAATTATTAAAAGTTTCACTTTGAATATGTTGAGAGGAAAGAAATATATATTGAATATAAGGTTTGTAATACAAGAAAAGATTAGATATAAGCTAATGTCAATTTTTACATCATGGGACTCAAAGAAACTTTGATCTTGTAGAGACAAATATTAGATATTAAAATTTGCATTTCATAAATAGATATTGAATCTCCATCTTTAAGATGATATTCAATTGTAAATATATTTATCAGGTCCACCTTTAAGATATTTTATAGAAGATATCAATAATAGTCTTGATTCCCTTTTTAAAAGATCTAAAACTCTTAATCTAAGGAACCATGACAATTGAGATGTTATTAAAATTTATGGATGGATGGATGGATGGATGGATAGATAGATGGATGCCTAGATGGATAGTTAGATAGATGGATGGATAGATAATCGATGATAGATAGATAGATAGATAGATAGATAGATAGATAGATAGATAGATAGATAGATAGATAGATAGATAGATAGATAGATAGATAGATAGATAGATAGATAGATAGATGAATGGATAAATTGATAGATAGATGGATACATGGATGGACAGATGGATACATGGATGGATAGATTGATAGTTTGATAGATGGAGAGATGGATGGATGGATGGATGGATGGAATAGATGGATTGATGGATCAATGGATGGAGCAATGGATCAATAGATCGATAGATCAATAGATTGCTAGATCCATAGATAGATAGATAGATAGATAGATAGATAGATAGATAGATAGACAGATAGATAGATAGATAGATAGATAGATAGATAGATAGATAGATAGATAGATAGATAGATAGATAGATAGATAGATAGATAGATAGATAGATAGATAGATAGATAGATAGATAGATAGATAGATGTTTGGATGGATGGATGGATGGATAGATGGATAGATGGATGGATGGATGAAAAGATATATATATATATATATATATATATATATATATATATAAGAAAAAATCACACAAAATACAAAAACCATTTAAATATTATTAAAAAAAATTAAAATCAAGACTTAATCATAATTATACATCTAATTTACACTTTTCTAATATGTTATTTATCTCATTATTTGTAGAAAACATATTATTTTCCTTATCACATTATAGACACACAAATTAATATTTAAGCTTAAATAAACCTTGTAGCCATAATATAAAGTTTGATACATGTGAGTGGACAAAATTCATGGTTGAATCACTTAATCGCACAATGATTGAACCAACATCTAGCATTTTATTCCATTCTTTTGCACACATGACCATTATATGGGAGAACTACATAGAGTTGGATCTTCTTATAAATTATTGATATGTAGTCAATGCTCAACATAAGGGTCTTGAGGTCAAGGAAAACTTCAACCACTAATGGATTTTTAATCTATTATTGCATTCATCTTACTATGTCTTTCAAATTAAGACTTACATAACGATTTTCATAATAGATCAAAAGCTCCCACATAGTATCTGTAACACATATGAGAAGGTGAGCATGTCACAAAAATATCATATATCAAATTAAAAATTTTACTTTGTAAGGATAATAATGCACTCCTCTCCTATCTAATTATACTGGTCCAATCAAGAGATCAAAGGAAGCATTATTAATTATTCATAGCATCATCATATAGTCACAAAATATTTTTTACAATGGTATCTATTGCCATATATGACTTATTTATAGCTACATTTTATTTCCTTCTCATTTTTCCTTTTATCAATGTAGTCATATAAAATGTGAAAATTATTAACTTGAGTGTGACTAATGACATGCAACCATTATGTCCCTCTTTCTTTCTCTTCTAATCCTCTTAGACTTATTTACACTGATTCCTAGTCATTGTAACCTTCCAAACATGGTCCCAGCTTACCCAGACTACTCTTTCAAAGACAAATCAATCACCCTAGGTCCCATCTTCTCAGGATGGTAGCACTACACATGGACTATAGTTCCTATGCCACTCTTACTCACTTTTGAATCTCTTGTCTCAGTACAATTTTGGCCCCAATAATTAACTCCTTCTAGTTCTATATCTTTATCTTTGTCGACCTAATGTGAGCACATTTAACCCATGACCAATAGATCCCCATAGAATCCCATTCAAATATTATTTGAAAAGGGTGGAAATTTATCACTAAGTAAGTAAGAATACAAGTAAGACTACTCAAGCAATATTCTCTATTCTTTAAATACAACTTGCTAATACACTTAAAAACTTATTCAAATCCTTACCACAATCACTAGCAAGCTCAAACACATATAGTTTAGCATTTTGCATCTTCATACACACTATTTCACAAAGCAAAACATGTGAAAGAACTACATATGTCTTGATCTCTCTTAAGAGTATTGGTATGTAGGTAGCATACCCACACAAGGGGTGTGGATACATGTTCAATGAATCTTACACACACTAACCCCCCTCTTTCCCAAAATTGGTCAAATCATAGTGGAGTATAGGGTTTGAAGAGATAATATACTCTACAAAAAATTTTACAGATTTAGGACTGTCAAAACTTCATGGACAGGGTCACACACAGTGAATAAAACCCAAAAAGTTTAGATCCTCAAGACAACATTAGTAGAGATGAACTATAGTGCCTATGCCACTCTTATCCACTTTTGACACTCCTATCCAATCATAAAATAAAAGTCAATTCTTAATTTGTGATAGTGTCCCAGTCTTGCATACTGAATCTCAAACCCTGTCTCAACTGTATCAGTCAATTTCTAGTGAAGTCTTATTTTTTAATCTCTTATTACTATTTTTAAAAGATCAAAATTATAATCTAGTTTACATAAGTTACTAGCTTAATTATTTCATATTTATTTACTAATTTTAATAATTAAGACTTTTAACTAAATTAGCAATAATACTCCAATATTTTTAAAATTATTAAATCATTTGGTGAATTTGACTTACTTCATTTGTGCATAAAAATCATAGAAACCTTAGGGTTAAATTTTTAGTAATTTTTCCTATATTTTTCTAATTTTTTATTTGCATAATAAAATAAAAATTTAACATTTAATTTTAAAATTTTATAGTAATTTTAAAATAATTTTATTTCAAACCCTAGTTGCCCATACTAGATCTTGGTATTTTTCAAGTAATTTTTTAATAATTTTTCAATTTTTTACTAGCGTATTAAAATAAAAATTTCAATTTAACTTTCAAAATTTCATAGTAATTTTTAAAAAATTATTTTTCTCAAAACCCTAGTTGCACATACTAGGTCCTATTCAATCAAGCATTTTTCAATAATTTTCTAAATTTTTAGCTGCATATTTCACTCAAACATACACTTGAAATTTAAAAATTAAATAGTAATTTTCAAAAATAATAATTTTTTAAAATCCTAGTTGAATCTACTAGATTCTATGAAATCATAAATTTTCCAATAAAATTTTAATTTTTTACTTGCATATCTAACTCAAAAAATCAACTTAAATTTCAAAATTTCATAGTAATTTTCAAAATAATCATTTTTCAAACCCTAACTGCATATATTAGGTTCCATTGATTCTTGAAATAGCACCTTACATGTGTGAGAGCTTCATATCCTTTTTATGCATATTCCAGTTCCTTGTTTAGATTATATTTGTTCAACTTTTTCGAATATTATCCATGTTATTTTCCTTATGACACCTAATTTTCTTGCATCTCTTTCTTTGAGATGAAGTGAAAAACTTAGTGGCAACCCTCTTGAATTCACCCAAATTCATTCAACTCGACCATATACCATGGATAAAGAACCAGCTCAATTTTCTATTATATATTTACACACTCAAATTACACCAATTTCAATGAGGATAATTTCAATGACGAGCAATATGATAATAATAATAATGGTGATACAAATACTGGTATTCATGATCCACCACATCAGACACTTGATTAACTTCCACCACTTATTAATAATGAAGTTGTCCTCAACAAAGATTTGATCTTACAATGTTTTTGACAAAGACTCTGGGATCAGCCCCGAGATCTTACTCTTCTTTATGCCCTCGGTGGGGCATGGTCATGCCTTTAGCTCTACCATATGATTATCATAATGGTTGTTTGGCTTTGGATCCACCACCAAAACAACCCTCTTATTATGTTGTTCTACCTCCCAAGCATAGTTTGCCACCACTTCCTTCCAATGTTTTTGTTTGTACTTGATGTTCACACTTGTTATTGTGTTTTTGTAATTTTTGGTTCAAAATCTCTTGTTCCATAATGATGTGTGACCTTATTTTTAGTACATTTTAATTTTATGTATATTTTGTTAAAGTTGATATTAGTTATGAACATCGACCAACCACTTTTTCTTATTGTAGCTTTATATAAATGTAGTTATAATAAATTTCATTGAAATACATGTATATATTAATTTTTTTCAACGTAAAATTATAACATAAATTTATTTAATAATGTGAATGCAAATGTGAATCTATTCTTTTAAGAAATGTAAAATAAAAAAGATATTTAACCCTGAAGAAGATACTTAACAAAAATATATTATTTTTTCATTGTGTACTTAAAAACCTAACAAATAGTATATATTTATACTTTTATATATATATATATATATATATATATATATATATATATATATAATTCCATAGATAATACAGGGTCTGTCACACAAATGGAGGAGACAATCGTTACTATTCCATCGCTTGAAACAAATGTGTTTAAAGGAAGTTGAGTCATACTCTCTATTTTCAGAACCTGTACATATTTGTTATTTCCACACCTCCAATATTGTGCCCTAACCCTAGTTAGGTAATGGGACAATTATTAAAAACACGAGTAAATTGTATGAAATTTGTTTCGCACTCGGGAATAAGGCTTATATAAACCTAAGGCGTAACTGCGTTTGGTAAAATGGCAATAGCGATTGTTACGTGGGAAATTAAATTTTGTAATTTTCCAAATACGTAAACAATAGAATATTCCATACGTACTTAATTTCTCGTCCCGATGGATACATTATAAAATAATTATAGAAATAGTGAAGGAAAGATCGGTTTATGCGGGGAGTCATGCCTGGAATTTAAAAGTAACCATGTCTGTCAAATCAAAATTTGTTGACGGATGCCTTTGTTTGAAAGTGTGTGTATGTAAGTTTGAAAATTGAATGGACCTTAAATTTTTTTGCAATATTATATATTATGATGAAGCTAGTTGGAATGAGGAATCTATTAATAATATATTTCGTTCTATATATTTAAATATATTGTAATGAATATTTCTAATTATTTATAATACTATAATTGTATAGGAACAACTTAAAATAAAAACTGTAATAAAAAGCAGACGCTCAATTTCCAGCTGCGCGTGATGCGTGGTTGACAAAGCCTCGATGTCGCATGGCATTATCTCTACGGCTGACGTCCATGTTTATTTTGCATTTTTACTTTTATTTTATGTTTCACTTTTATGAGTTTACAACATAAATATCAATTTATTTAATTGAATAATAATAGTCTTCTTTTTGATGGACGAGTCTCAAAACATTATTCGCGCTTATTTAAACATTTTAAATGGTGACTGGCTTTTATTGCAATATAGAAACCGCTTTCGCAAATTAAGATGTGCCTACTTTCATTATTCAACACACTTTGGCATAGGAAAATGCTGCATCGGTGTATTTATAATGTATTTATAGGGTGATCTTGATTAGCACACGAACTTAGTATGTAGATATAGAATGTAAAGCATTCCCTTATTCCCACCAGCTATGAATGATAACAACAGAGATACCAAAAACAATTATCTTAGAAAAATAGAGAACACCATTAATACAAAATTATGCATTTTTTGCAGCCTGCTAAATCATATCTATATTGATGCTTATATAAAATAATTACATCGCTGCCCAGATTACAGCATTCAGAAAACAAATTGAAACCTAGGGAAAGGCTACACATGCAACAAGCATGCATTATTCGGTGAATTTAAAGACTGATAGTTAACCTATACAAACTATAATTAATCCGATTAAACACATAACGCATGGAACAAAAAACCATCATGCAGATTATTCCACAAAAATATCAAACTAAAACTAAAAAATTATGCATGAAACACAATGATAGATGAACTGAACATGCAGCATCAGTTTTCAACATTCTCCCCCTTGATGCTGAGAGGACTCATGATCTGATCTCTGAGTATCAAAAACTGATCCTTTGCAACTGCCTTGGTGAATATATCTACTAACTGTTCTTTAGTGTTGATGTATTTCAGTTCTACTGCCTTCTTCTACACTAAATCTTAGATAAAATGATGCTTTAAATCAAAATGTTTTGTCCTATTGTGATGGACTGGATTCCTGGCGAATATAAAAGCACTAATGTTATCACAAAAGATCACTATACGATGAACTTGAATCTCTCCAATTTCTTCATGAAGTTTTCTAAGCCATAATGTTTGTGTAACTATTGAAATGACTACAACATACTCTCCTTCCATAGAAGAAAGGGCAACTATACTTTGCTTCTTTGAGCTTCAAGTAATCAAACCAAAAACAAAAGAGAAACAATTCCCACATGTTGACTTTCGGTCATCCAAACTACCTCCACAATCAGAATCACTAAAACCATCAAGATCGAAAATTTTAGAAGTGTAGTAATGAATACCAAAATCTAGAGTGCCTCTCACATACCTCAAAATTCTATTGGCTGCCTTCATATGTATTTTTGATGGCTCTTTCATGTACCATGAAACAACTGAAATTGAAAAAGTAATATCAACGCTTGTGTGAGTTATAAACATTAAGCTTTTGACAATACTTATATAAGTTGTCTTATCAACTCTTTCAGCACCATCATCTCTACACAACACAACTCCATGAGCAACTGGAGTGGAGACTAGTTTACAATCAACCATATCAAATTTCTTCAACATATCCTTAACATACTTTGTTTGACAAATGAAAATTTTATTCTCACTTTGATAAACCTCCATTCCTAAAAAATATTGCGTGAGGCCTAAATATTTCATCTCAAATTCATTCATCATGGAAACTTTGAATTCGTCCTTCATCATAAAACTGCTACCCACAAACAAAAAGTCATCAAAATACAAACTTACAATAAGAATATCATTACCTTCTTGTTTATAATAAAGGGTAAGTTCACTCTTACTTCTTTGAAAGCCATTCTCTTGAAAATATCCATCAATTCTAGCATTGCATGCTGTTGGTGCTGGTTTGAGGCCATATAAAGCCTTCTTCAACTTGTAGACATGATTATCTTTTCCTTGAACTTCAAAACCTTGTGGCTGATCCACATATACTTCCTCTTCTAAGTACCCATTCAAGAAGGCACTTTTCACATCCATGTGATGGATGCTCCAATTCTTTTGAGATGCTAAGGAAATCAAAATTGTAATGGTCTCTTGTCTTACTAATGGTGTAAATGACTCTTCATAATCAATTCCATACTTCTATGTGAAGCCTTTAACAACTAATCTTGCCTTATGCCTTTCAACACTTCCATCACTATTACACTTAGTCTTGTAGACCCATTTGGAGCCAATCTTCTTCTTACCATGTGGAAGCTTTTTAATCTCCCAAGTGTCATTCATGTTAATAAAATCCATCTCTTCTTGCATTTCTTGCATCCAAACCTCATTAGTATATGCATCTTCAAAACATGATGGTTCAAAATCAGCCTTGGTAAATAAAGCAAAATTTAGTGTCTCATCTCTTGGATTTTCTTCATGTGCTTGATTTGAACTCCTTTGATAAATGTCACTCAATCTTCTTACCTTCTTTGTAGAACTAAGACATGAATCTAGACATACACTTGGAATTGAATAGCTAGATGAGGGGTTACTTGGTGGATTTATAGCACTTGGAACATAAATATTAGTGGCCTGCCCATGATCAATATCATCCATAATAACATCATTTAAAACAGATTTTGATTTCTCCATATGGCATGTTTGATGACTATAAACTCCCCCTTCATCAAAAATCACATCTCTTGACACAATAAGCCTATTAGTGAGAGAATTAAATGACCTGTAAGCCTTACTTTCCTCACTATATCAAAAAAAAATACATGACTCACTTTTGGGATCTAACTTTTGCCTCTTTTGAACAAGAACATGAACATAGGCTAAACAACCAAAAACTTTGAAATAATTAACATTTGGATTTTTCTCATAATCGGCTTCATATGGAGTCATCCTATCAAGTGCACTAGTGGGACTCTGATTGAGAATATATACTACTGTAATAATTTCATCTCCCCAAAAATAATTGCTTAATCCCTTTGTTTATATCATGCTTCATGTCATCTCTACCACTGTACAATTCTTCCTTTCAGCTACACCATTTTGTTGAGGTGTGTACACAGTGGTAAGTTGTCTTCTAATGCCATGTATATCACAATAACCTTGAAAGGCTTTTGAATAAAATTATCCTCCACGATTAGTCCTTAAGCATTTGATTTTAAACCTTTTTACATTTTCTACAAGGGATCTAATCCTCTTGAATGTCTCAAGAGCTTCACCTTTGGTCTTCAAAAAATGACCCAACATTGTCATGACTAATCATCAATAAAAGTAATGAAATATGATGACTTACCCAAACTTTTTTGCTGCATAGACAAATGTCTGAATGAACTAACTAAAGTGGATAATGGACCCTCCATGCATTGCCTTTTGGAAATTTCTCTCTTGCATGTTTTCCTTTAGCACACTATTCACAAAATTCCTTCTACTCTTCAACGTTAGGCAAACTAGAAACTAATGTTTTTGATGTTAGAATATTCAAACTATGAAAATTTAAATGTCCATACCTGAGATGCCACAACCAACTTGTATCCCAATATGTCATATTGGTAAGTCTCTTGTTATGTTCACCAAACTTCAATGGTAACTTCCTATTCTTTGTCATAAGCACAACTGTTACCACCCTATTTCCTTGATTCTTATCATAAATTATACATTACTGATTTTCAAATACAACTTCATAATTCTTCTCACATAATTGTCTAACACTCAAAAAATTATGCTTCAACTATGGAGTGTAATAAATATCTTTAATAATCTTCATACCTTCTTTTGTATGGACTTTCATAGCTCCTTTTGCAGCAACCTCCAATGATTTATCATCACCAAGCTTGATATTGGATTGAAAATTTTCATCTATTATAGAAAAAAGTTTTTCATTCCCTGACATTTGGCTAGAACATACCGAATCTAAATATCAAACATCTTTAGAAACACTTTGAGCTTTGCCATAAGATAAAAATAAATTATCTGGAGGATTCTCATAACCTTCTTTAGCATAATGAATGCTTTTATCATTATTAACTTCTTTTAATCTACTCATAACTGGCCATACACGTTACAATGATAACACTGGATATTTATTTTATCAAGTTAGTCTCTACCTCTATTTCTTCTTAAGTAATTCTGATTTTGACCTCTACCTAAACCTTGATTGCTTTTGATTCTACTATTTTCATCTTCATTCTTTGTGATTTTTAATCTAGAGGTAAAGACTTTAACATCACTTTCTCCAAATGTATCTTTCAATCTTTCTTCATGAGACATCAAAGATCCAACTAGATGATCAAATTGAAGGGTACATAAATTCTTGCTTTCTTCTATGATTATGGCAACATGGTTCCACCTTGGTGTGAGAGTCCTCAACACCTTTTTTATCATAACCTCATTGCTTACAATTTCACCAAGTGTATCCATCTTATTAACCACATCTTTTACTCTAACACAATAGGTACTCATACTTTCAGCTTCTTGCATCTTCAAATTCTCGAATTCTCTCTTCAATGTCTATAACTTGATAACTTTGACTTGATCACTACCTTGGAAAGATTATTTTTGACTCTTCCAAGCATCCTCAGCTTTCTTTACTCCTTTAATTCATCGAAATAGGCTCTTATCTAGAGCTATTTAAATATGAAATAAGGCTTGAACATTCTTATTCTTAGCCTCATTCTTAGTTGTTTTATCATTTGTTGTGAGGGCAATCCAATCAGTTGGCTATACATAACCTGATTAACAATCTCCCATAAATATTTTTCTATCAAAAAAGTCATCATTTTGATACACCAATAATCATACTCATTTCCATCAAATTCTAGAATGGGCAAGGAGTTAGAATTTGACATGATAAACATTTGGAAAAATTCTTACCACTAAATCTTTAACCCAAAAGAAAATACATGTTCTGATGCCAGATGTAGAATGTAAAACCTTACCTTATTCCCACCAACTATGAATGATAATAATAGAAATACAAAAAAAAATTATCACAGGAAAATAGAGAACACCATTAATACAAAAATATGTATTTTTTATAGTCTACTAAATCATATCTATATTGATGCTTATATAAAAGAATTAGATTGCTACCTAGATTGTAGCATTCATAAAACAAATTGAAAGATAGGGAAAGCCTACACATACAACAAGCATGCATTATTCAGTGAATTTGAAGACTACAAATTAACCTCTATAAACTATATTTAATCTAACTAAAAACATAACACATGGAGCAAAAACCATCATGTAGATTATTCCACAAAAATTACAAAATAAAATTTAAAAATTGTGCATGAGACACAGTGATAGATGAACTAAACATGCAGCATTAATTTTAAACACTAATAGTGTCATCTCTTTTTTTAAATGTATTTATTTAATTTTTTTAGAGGACATTGTTTAATATAGATTTTTTTCATGGAACAATGTTTAATTCCCTTCTTTTTTAGACATCTATTTTTTCTTGGACCACTTTCACTTTAGTGTCATGTCATCTTAGAAAGTACACCATCCATGATGGCAATCCAATTTTGATCAACATTTAAATACAATAACATAACAAGTATGAGATTATCCCCTCCACTTCCCTTGTTTCATTGAGCACATTTTTAAAAAATTGAATAATAGATTGTCATTTTCATTCTCACATAGTAGATTGTATTAGAGTTGAGTCCAAGGTTCAAATAAGATGAATGCATGAGTAGATTGAACACATGAGTCAAGAAAGTACACAACATGAAATGGATGAAATAAAAATAAAATACACAAGCAAGAGTATTGCATAAAGAGATTGCAGTGGAAGACCAAACTTCTATTGATTGAGAAAACACCTCAAGTGAAGCGTACATATAGAAGCATTGAGAAAATCCTTCAAAAATGGTTTCCAATGACCCCCTATAATATAAGTGTAACTCATCCACAAAGGGTGGCCAAAAGATCCTAGAATAGAAGTGTAACTCCTCCACAAAAGGTGGTCAAAGGAGTTATATCCTAGTCTTTCGATCAAACCTATGACACCTATGATAAACTAACTCTACCTAAACAATAATATCCCCAAATGTAAGAAAACTCCATATGTACAAATATACTATTCCCAAATAAATAAATCTATGAAAATAAATACCTACATTAACAAATAGGATATTAAGAATTCATAAGTAGATTGGAAGTGTGGGTGTATTTAGAAGGTTTTTTTACATCTTCCATACTAAATAAAAATATGTTTATGCCTTGTATTCTATCGTGAGTTATTAGAGTGAATATGCCTAAAAATGGTCAATATGTTTTTATTATTTGTTAAATTGCATGTTTCTAGGATATTTATATATTTGTTGATTCTTAATTTTAGTTTAAATATTATTGGTGCATTTGTTAACTTTTAGTAATCCTCACACCTTCTATCAATACCATCTGGTTACCTTCTAGAATTCATCTTCCACCCCTCTAGTTATGATCTCGTTATATCATACCCATCCAAAGGATACACTAAAAATGAGTCCTAGCTTGATAATAGGCATTTGGCTTCCAAACATGAGAACAACAGACATCTATAGGGGAACCTTAAATATGATGATGGAATGTGTATCATTTTGCCTTCTACAAATTTCTAGACCTCATGTGCACTTTTGCACTCCTATGGGTTTTTGGACTTCATGTGCACTTTTACACTCCTACAGGTTTTTATACTTCATGTACATTTTTTTACTTGATGCGAAAGTGGAAAGCTTCTTATATCTCTGCACTTATTTATTAAATCGATTCCCCTTTGAGAATTATATTTTTAATCTGGCCTTGGATTTTCATGTGAACCTTGACCCAAGACATTAGCGTAGTGCCTTAGGCTTCAAACTTTCATTTCCATTTTCAAAATTTACATGAGATAAACTTTGATGTAACAATGTAATTTCCTCCCAAAGCCCCAAAACTCTATTTTTTTTCAAAGGAAAACTTAGGCTAAGTATTTTTCATACTTAGTCTTATTTAACACTTCATAACTTGATTCCACCATAGATCCTTGTCAATGACATATTAAACACTCCATTTTGATAATGAAAAGAGACTAGCATTCATAGAAAAACTCCTCGGCTTCAACCAAACATGTAATGTAAAAGGTACATTAAAATTAGTGTTTGTGGTATAGAAAGGGTGCTTATGGAAAAAATAAATGGGTTTTATATTAATCATACTCAAAACACCTTCCAAAGAATCATCATAATTATTTTTTTAAAACATGCATAAGACATATCGAAAAGTCTTTTTGGATGTTTGGTTTTCTCACTGAAAGAAAAACACTCACTTTTAACCTTTTGAGCATTAAGTGAACACTTGTAAATCATGCAAAATAACTCATACTGCTTTGAATAACATAATATTTTCTCACCTGGTGCCTTATGGAAAATACTTGAATATGGAGTTCATAGAGTTTGATTGAAGAAACATTTTGACAAGATAAATGTAACAGTGAAAATGGAGACTCCATGATATGGAAATGAAACCAAATATTTCTTTGGTCACATGAGATAGTGTAGAATATGTAGCTATTTATTATCCTTGAGTTAATTGCTATGGAAGGGAAACCCATATCAGTGGGGAAAGGAATAATAATAAGCTTTAACATAAATATCACAAGCCAACATCCAAGTATTTAGACATTCAGTTCTTAGGAAAGGGCATAAATTGATCATAAAATATTTGGGCACTACTACTAGCTCTTGATCAAGGTTGTACACCCCTTGCATGTGTATAAATAATACCATAAAACAAGACCCGATGTCTATCCCTTGAGCTATGGAGTTAGAATTTTTACAATTTCTTAACAAACACATTTGGAAGCTCAACAAAATAAGGGTGAAACAATAAAAAATGATCTGGAAGATATGAGAATTAACACATAATTAGAAACTATAAAAATAAATCCCAACATAGAAAGGAAACAAAATAACAAGAGTATAGACTATACATTACTTTACACAAATGTGGACTCAGTTAAGGAAATGCTTTAAATGTCTACCATTAACTAGTAGTTCTAGTATCTCACCATCCAAATCTCTTAAGAATAAAGTACTTTCCCCAATTTTACAGTCAATAGAATAAGGGCACATCCATAAGGCATCAAATTTTCCATATTTGCTTTTATCCTCATATCTGCTCTCCAAAATTAAAACTAGATCTCCAATTTGAAAAGTTCTTGGAGTGACCTTTTTTTCAAATATTCTTTTGAGTCTTTCCTTGAACCTTGTGTCTTTCATAAACTTGTCTTCTAGTTTCATCAAGATCAATAATTTGGTTTATTCTTCCTTCATAGTGGTTAAATTCATCACCTCCTTCTAGCTATTTCATAAACTACTAGGTTGAAAACTTTATATTCGTAGGTAAAATAACTTTAGATCCATAAACAAGCTCAAAAGAGATCTTACCTATAGCTCTTTTAGGTGTGATCCTTTCAGCCCATAAATCAAATTTTAGATGTTCACTTCACTTCTTCTTGATAAATTTTGAAGTCCTTATAATGATTTTGAGCAATTTATTATTATTGAATTTTGTTTGTCCATTCTGCTAAGGGTCGTAATTGGCAGCATAAGTTAATTTGATCTCATATTCTTCACATAATGTCATCAAAAGTTTAGCTCTAAAACTCATGGAATTATCAAGAATTATCTTGATAGACACACCAAATCTACAAATAATATAATTCAATATAAATACCATGATCACTCGATATGTGCTCTTCTTTGTACAGATTGCCTCAACCCATTTTTTTAAGTAGTTAGTTACAACTAATATGCACCTAGGCCCAATGCTTAATGTATCAGTAATATCCCAAAAAAAATCCATTCCCCATTGTCTAAATGGGGCTTCAATTGATACAAATTACAAGGGGAGAGAGCCAAAAGTTTTCAACCTTCTAGCAAAGCACTGACATTTCTCACATTTTCTTACTTTATGTCCAAAATCATTGAATAATGATAGCCACCAATCACTAACTCTCAAAATCTTATGAGTTGTGACTTTAGGTAAAAAGTGACTACCACATACCCCACTATGAAAGTCTTCAATTAAATCAGTAGTTTCTTCTTCTACCAGGCACCTTAAGAAAACCACATTTATATTATTCCATGCCAATCAATTTTCATTCAATAGATACTTTTGGGATACAAGCTTAAGAGTCATCCTTTGATATTTATCCAAGATAGGGGGATAATTTAAAATTTTCAAGTAACAAACACAATGTCCTTATACCACAAATACATGTTAACTTTAATCAAACAATCATAGATATTAAAAATAGTAGTTTTTACCTCCATAGCTTAGAAATTACTCTCAACCATGAGCTTGGCTAAACCCACCGCCCTAATTAACTTGGTAGTTTGGATCTCCATGTCACAATATTTCAACTTGTTTACCCACCTACACCTCTTGCTTGATACTTCAATTTGAGTCAAGATGTTCTTGACCATTATATGTAGGACATAGACAACAATCTTTGAACTTTGAATATAAGGTTTGAACATTTTTACAGCTTTAAAGAGTGCAAAATAGTTTTTATCCATGATATTATAGTTCATTTTAGATCTTTGCATAGATTTAATAAAGAAAGCTATAGGAAGACTTGAAGGTTCCTTTGATAGCAACAAGGTTTGATTTTAGTTTAGATTTTTTTTTCAATATAATAACAACTACAATATTTCATAATAGAAAAAAATATTTGAAACTCCCTAGTGTAATCAGTTCTATCCAAGACATTTTCAAACTTCAAGGTTCCTTTGATGTCATTGAAAATTTTTATGTCCTCCTCCAACTTGATGGTTTGCTAATTTTTTAACATGTAACTAATAGGCAAAGTGATATCTGCAATGTTGGACACAAACCTTCTTAAAAATTTGATTTGTCCAAAGAAAGATTGAATTCCCTTCTTGGTTTTGGGGTAGACACTTGTCAATTTATTCCACATTCTCTAGATCAATCATGACACCATCCTTAGTCATTATATGCCCTAGTAACTTGGCCTTTTGTCCTCCAAAGTGAGATTTATTTAGATTAATGGAAATGCCAAACTCTTTGCATCTAAGGAACACCTTTTCTAAATGCTCCAAATGCTCTTTTCATTTTTTGGAGTACATTGTAATGTCATCCTAAAACATAATAATAAACTTTTTAATTACCCCTACAAAAGTGAAATGCATATCTCTCTAAAATGTTGCACTGAAATTCATTATTCCAAAAGACATTCTCAGATAGACATAAGTTCTAGAAGGCATTGTAAATGTATTTTTGGGTCTCTTATATTATTTTACTACAACTTGGTTATATTTTTAGTAACCATCTAATGTGGATAAGATCTATAATCTTGTAAAACTCTACAACATGTTATACATATTAGGTAAGGGGTAATTATCCTTTAGAGAAGCTTTATTCAAATTTATAAACTCCACATACAAATGGATGTCACCATTATTATTTCTTATAGGGACTAAGTTAGGTACCCATAATGAATACTTGATGGGTTGAATAATCACACCTTCCCATATTGTTTTAACTCTTCCTTCATCTTGGTGGCCAAGAAGGGGTTAATAGGTCTTTATTTTTTTCTTGAAAGGTTTGTTGCTAGGATATAATAGGATGACGTGTTAAAATATATCCTCTCTATTTTATTTCAATTTATAATAAGACTGATCAATTCAATCCTTATACATCTTTAGCAATTTCATGTAGGCTTACTTCTCTTGTGTACTACAGTGAGTACCAAACTAGACATTTCTTGGATTTTCTTCAGTGCCCAAATTGTATTTAGTCACATTTTTGAGATAAAGAGATCTCTATTTTTAATTATGTCTAATCCATAAAAATATGCCTTTAAACTTACCAAACCTCTTGGGATGGTGTTTCTATTCAACTAAATGATGTCTTTCCCAAACAAGGCTTCTTTCACATCATATATTTGGACCATAGATTCCAAGTCTATGATTTAATCCTAAAATTATGTATCACAATTGAGAAACCTTTTTATCTGATCATCATCATCATCAAAAACTTTTCAATGGTGAATGGTGTTTGGGACTGAAGGTGTGACAAGTAGATACAAATTTTACTGATAGTGAGGGTTCATATTCTAACTTTCAAACTAAGCCTCGAACCCTGCAAGTCTATCAACTTCCTCATTAGAACTACTATGATGATGAAAAATATTAAAGCCATCAAAAAAAATTAAAAAATCACATATAATGTTTCTATGCCACTTTAAACTTTGATTTTTGGTGGCATAAGTATTTTAAACTTGCTTACCCACTAACTTTGAATCGCCCTTCAAAATCAGACATGTAACTCCATGTTCTCATGTAATCCTCAAACCAAGTAACCCCACAACCATTTACAAGATAAGATCTATCCCCATCAAAACAAATTCTCTAAACATAATTTCTTTATTTTTCAAATACAACATCAAGAATAGTAGATTATTCAACAGAATATACATTTCCTATAAAATTCCCTAGCTCCACATCAATGTATAGAACATCATTTAAAGCATGTTTTAGATCTTCAAGCACATGTAACATTCTAAGCTATTTATGAAGTTTCACCATCTTACCCTCCAAATTAATGGTTGCTTAAGAAAGTTCCATATGAACATTGCCACCCATGTTGGAAACCCATTTTATTGACAATACCATCCCCCACATGGGATGGCAATCCGCAAATACCACATCCATGTTCATTAATTTACTTGGATGAACTAATAATTACACTACAAATCCTTTACCATCCCAACAACTGGTACTTCTCTTCATTTCATGGCATATCACTTTCTAAAGTTAGATTTTATTTTTAGTCCAAACTCATTAAGGACATATAGGGGCATCACATTGCAATAAACTCCTAAGTCCAACATATAGTTATGAAGAATTAAACCATCAATCGAAAAGGTATTATAAAAAGGTTCAACATCCAACTGAATTTCTATCAATGTAATTCTTAAATTAAGCTCTAGGGCTTGTTTAATAACCCCATGTGACTCTTTTTTGACATCTAGAGGTGTTTGGGATGAAGCAATCTCATTGGTAATTGTATTCTAATTAAACTCCAAATACTCAAATGCCTTCCTTCTATGTTCTGGTATTTTTAGTAGTTGAATAAATGGGAAATGATTTTCAATTGATGAAATAGCTATTCCATAGCACACATATTGTACTAAGGAAGTTGAGTATTTAGAGGAAGGATGAAAACATTTTTCAATAGGAATACAATCATTTAAAGTGAGAGGGGGAACAAGATGGGATGAACTAGCATTTGTAACAACATTTTTTAAGGGTGGGTTTCTTCTTACATCATTTTCACCCTTAAGAATATTGGATAACAAAGGTTCTCTATTTTTTATAAGAGCACCCTTATGTTTGATAGTTTGGGAAATTGGTGCTAATTTTGAAGAACTAGGGACCTATTCGGTTTTCTTAACTTCTTTATTTTTATCCCTTGACTTTAGATCTATAGAGGTAGTCTCTTATCGATAATCACATTGTTTCTTTCTTGTTAGATTGTATTCTTTCTCTTTAACAACTGCAATATTAATTAACATTGTCATGTCCTCAACTGAAGGAGTTCACCCATCATATTTTTTAATCATCATAGATCTCAAAAACTTAAACTCATGATTGGGAAACATGAATTCTTGTGTCATGTTTATATCATAAATAAATTTAGGAGTTGGGACACATGCCTCTTTCAATTCACTCTAGAATTAATCAATGATAGTAGCAATCAATAATTCTATGGAGGTAGACACTTTAATTTAAAAGATTTGACAATCAAATATCATAGTCTCATCACTTTTAGCTATGGATTTAGGTCCCTATGCATCTTCATCAACACTTTTATTAGTATCATAATAAGGATGGGGGAGGTAGCATTTATCGCACCCATCAATATCAAAATCACTATCTATAACATCAACCTTAGAATTCAATGGATCATCAACCTCCTTCTCATCTCCTTTTTTCTGATTTCTATCATTTATCTCATCTCATATAATTTTGTTCCCTCTATCATTATATCTCTATTTTAAAAAGAAGATTTCCCTTGTGTTTGATTCTAGTTTTGAGATCTCTTCTGACTTGAGGATCTATGAGAAATCCTCTTCTTTGCTCTAGCCAACTTGTATGACATCTCCTTGATAATAGTGGCTAAGGTTCTAATATTTTCCTCAAGGCTTTCAGCCTTATTGGACTAAGACTTCTCAATATTGGTCAACTTCACATCATCTATTTTGTTTAGAGGATTCACCATATCCTTTATATTATTTTCAATCTAAATGGCCATGTTGAATGCTAACCTAAGATTTGTGAGAGCCTTATCTCTCAAGTAGTATGCTACCTTCTTATCAAATGCATCATAGTATTTAATCAAACAAGTAGTATCACTCAACCTAATATTATCAGGAAATATCATCATAGTCTTATTAAATCTTGTATTAAATTCCTACACACATTCATTCGGGTTGTTCTTTATGTTTTGAAATTCTACTTTAAGAAATCGATAATCAACTCTATCACCATATTGTATTTTGAAAATAGTATTTATTTCTTCCAATGAATCTATGCATCCATGTGGAAGATAGTTGAACCATTCACAACATCTTCTTCCAGTATGTGAATATAAATTCCTCATGACAAACCTCATATTATTCAATTACAATGTGAAAACCCCTCAAATGTTGTTCTCCAGTCACTACATTATTCCCCTAAATGTTAGGGAGTTGATTTTGTACATCATTTATAAATTCATTTGGATAAAACTCCATTTCATTAAAGTTAGTTGTTCTAAATTTGAGAATATTGAAGGTAGGATGTTCATTTTATTCTTGATCTCTATGTATCATGATTGGTCCTATGGTGGGCTTAATATCAGATGACATATGGTTATTTAGGGGTAAGTGAAGTAGACTTGGGGAACCAAAATGTGGAGGAGATTTATCTTGTTGAAAACGTGTTAGGTAATAAAAAAGACTTGGTAATATTAAACCAAAGGAATTTCAACAAAAAAAGTTTAGGTGTAACACAATTATGATGGTCTAGACACTCCTTTCCTCCAAAACATTGTCCTTTAATTTGACTCCAAACTTGTCTCCTTCTTCTATGATAAATAATTGACTTAGAGACAATCTTCTTTGATGAATCACCTTTAAATGAGGATCTTAGTCCTTATAGTTTTGAAAACAAGATAACACTCAAAAAATAATCAATTAAAGTGGGCACTAATCTTTCAAAACCAGATAAAATGTCAAAGTCACAACTTTAAAATTACACTTTCTAGTATCTAGTAATGAGATAAAAAAAAAGACACTGAAAAGTTGAGATTCATGCTCAAAATAGCATAGAAGTGAAAAACGTTAGACAAAGAACCTAATAACATTAACAAATAATAGTTCTCTATAAGAGTCTTTGGCAACATAGGGTCTAAGGATATTATCTCTAGCAATTGCACTAGTTGGGTGTTAGCTCCTAGTTTTAGACCTCCAAAATTTAGCCTTGCATATTTAAAAATATGGTAAACAAAGGTGATAAACCTTAGTTATGTTGGTATATCTGAGGAAGGGTTTAACATCTACATGGATTGAACATAAATACTTCCAATAAGGCACTAACAAAGGGTATGAGTAGTTCCTTACTACCTTTGGCTCTCCCTGAACTAAGGTGAGAGAACCTATGGGTTAGCTTGGTCACAAGGAGAGATATTATAGTTCAATCTCCAGGTAAATATTAACACACATGCATATTTGATCAAAACATAACCAAATACACATAATCCACTAGAGAAGAGTTGTCACACAAACTGAACAAACACTTTTGAATCAAATACAAGCTATTAAAGATGGATAGAATGTGATTTTAATCTTAATTTCTATAGAAATGATTGACATCTAAGATCTAAATGGAAAATCATAATGCTAATCTTTAGATATGAATTACATACACATTTTAGATCTAAAATATTTATATATTTGTAACCAAATAACACTTGAAATCTTCAACAACATGTATTACATACAAGGGGTAAGACAAGTAGGATGAGTTAGGTTTATT
Source organism: Torreya grandis (assembly GCA_037957365.1). NCBI lineage: Eukaryota > Viridiplantae > Streptophyta > Pinopsida > Cupressales > Taxaceae > Torreya > Torreya grandis. Next base: position 815,985 of record JARHVA010005428.1, read on the forward strand.
TAAAATACTTTTGGTGGCTTTAAACATTGGGAATTCCTTAAACTACTATGCTAAGGACTATTTCAGATTATCTAGACTTATGTCCCCCAAATTCAACTAGGATAAATGTTAAAAAAATAATATTTTTATTATATTACAAATTAAATAGACTATGATTATGGTAATAAGTTGGATCTATTATCAATATATTTCATTGAATATGAATTACAACTAGAAAATTTTGAATAATTTAGTCTTATTTGAAATATTTTTGTCTAGAGTTGGATTAGTAATAAGTCCAAATTATTTGAAATGGTCCCTTGCTATCATTCATTTTAGGATTTAAAAGATTGAGAAACAAGATAAATAAAACTATCAAGAATGATTTGAATTCATTGTTACCAAACCAATGCAGGAATTTAGGTGATCCTTGAAGTCTCCAAAGCACATACTGCAAGTAAATTTTCAAGCACCTTCTCCTATCAATTTCATAAATCTAGGATATCCTTAAAGGATTATCAATAAAACATTCCAAAATCATAATGTAGAAAAGAGTTTATAATCAAGGTTGATGCCTAGAATGACTATCATTAAGACACATAAAACCTAATACGCAACCTACAATGCATAAAGAATTTACTATTGCACTTAATTGACAAGAACGAGTAGAAATGACAGATAATTTCCAATAATTTGAAAGTAAATCAATATGCATCAATGTTCAGATCACTAACATGGTGTAAAGCATAGTGGATTTACTCTAAAATATGGGAAACATATATATAAATGCTCTAAAATTCTGATAATGACTGTACAAAGAAATTAACATAACAACAAAAGCAAATGCATAGCAATAATTACTAAAAACTAAAAATACCCCACCACCCCCGCCACCCATAAAGAGGACATGTTATCTTCACTTATACAAATTTTCTCACCCAAACTATTATAAAAATATGTTCCATCTAGAAGATGTCTTTTCATATTATTGGAGAGTCTTGTGCACTCTAAGGTAATGATTCTAGTAATTTAGTTATCCATGTGATGAAGAAATTTGATATGCCTAACTAGAAGTTCGATATAGTGGGTATATTTTGAGAATATACTTCCTTGGTGCAAAATAAATTTGTTTTTATGTGTAATAGTTTTATCCCTATATTCAACTAATAATTTTCCCACTTGAACTGAGAATGACATGCTAGCTAGTGATCTAATTATCACTTTCCCTAGAAAGAATAAATGATGAAAGAATGGCTCTAAAAACACTAACACATTATATTAAATTTAGGCTAGTCATCTCTAAATGCATGCCTCTAGGATGGCTACCTTCTTCCTCATGTACGTCAAAGAATGTGTTTATCCCTATCATGATATCATCAAATAGTTGTGTCTTTAATACAAATAGTGCCTTTATTGTATTTCCATGCATAAGCTCACTAGAATTATTTCCAAACCTACATCAATCAAGCTATTTAATTCTAGCTAGATACTAGTATCAATCATCCCTATAATAACATCTCATTGAGTGTTATTACTTATGGAATTCATGTGATTTATATTGTGGAACTACCATGAGTGTGTCATGTGAATGGCCCATGTTTTGATTTCAAACACAAAAACCATCTCATCCATTTTTCTTATAGAATCAGCTTGATCTGATGTTATCATGATTGGTAACCCTCTAAATCTTTTTGTGTAATGATGAATTATACCATAAATCCCTCAAACATCATCTAATATTGGTTTCATAAACTATCTAGCCATATGTCCTACCTTGATAATAGGGATTTGGATTCTAAACATGATAAAAACATCCATCTATAGGGGAACTATAAATATGATGATGGCACTTGTATAATTTTACCTACTATGGGTTTTTAAACCTCATATGCACTTTTGCATTGTTGCAAGTTTTTAGACCTCATGTGCACTTTCTCACTCTTGTAGGTTTTTGGACATCACATGCACTTGATTCAAAAGTACAAAATAACCCTACATGTTCATACGTATTTACTAAATCAATGCCCCTTTGAAAATTTCCTTGTGAAATCAGGCCTCAGACTTCTACATGAACTTAGACCCAAGACATTAGCTCACATGTCTCAGGCTTCAAACTTTCATTTTCATTTTACAAATTTGGATGAGATAAACTACAATATAACATTTTAATTTCTTCCTAAAGCCCTAAAACTCTATTATTTTATAAAAGACATCTTAGACTAAGTGTTTTTGATACTTAGTCATTTTCTAATCTTCATAACTTGATTCCACCACATATCCTTCTCAATGACAAATTAATCCCTCCATTTTGCTAATGAAAATAGACCAACATTCATAGATAGAATCTTAGGCTAAAACCAAACTTGTACTGCCTAAGGCATGTTAAAAGTAATGTTTGTGGTAGAGAAAGGTTGTTTAGGATTTTATATTGATCATACTCAAACCATCTTCTAAAAAATCATTATAATTAATTTTTGAAAAGATGTACAAGACACATTTGAAAGTCTTTTTAGATGTTTAGTTTTCTCAGTAAAAGAAAGACTCTAACTTTTAACATTTTAATAATTAAGTGGACACATGGAAACAATGCAAAAATACTCATCTTGACTTGAATAATAGAATATTTTATTGCCTGGTGCCTTATGGAAAATTTTTGACCATGAAGTTCACAGAGATAGATTGAAGAAACATTTTGACAAGATAAATAAAATAGTGAAAATAGAGCCTCCATGATATGTAGATGAAGACAAATATTTGCTAGGTAACATGGGATAATCTAGAATATGTAGTTTTTTCTTGTCGTTGGATTAGTTGACATAGAGGGGAAACCCATATCGATGCGAAAAGGAATAAAAATAATCTTTAGCACAAATATATTAATCTAGAATCCAAGTGGTCAAACATTCACTTCTTGGGAAAGGGCACAGATTGATTGGAACAAATTTGGGTGCTAAACATACTACAAAAGGTAAATTTTCAAATGTAGTTGTAAATAAAAAAATTACAATCCTTTCTTCATATTGATATACTTCACTATCATTGTTGACATAGATGTCAAGAAATTTTTCTATGTCAAGGTAATGGACTATTAGGAAACAATTTTTTTCCATGTCATTTATTATATCTCTTCGAAACAAGATTTAACAATTACACCAAATTAATGAATTAAAAACATGTATGAGATGCAATAATTTAAGAGTTTCATTTTCTTCAAAAGAGTATTATCTTACTTTTCATGTTATTTCAAACCCAAGTACATATAATGTTGTATTTTAAGGAGCATGGTTAGAATTAATAGGATCAATTATTGATAAAAATAAAGGTTCCATTAAATTTAAAGATGCAGGAAAATTACTTTCATTTGAAAAGAGGGAACATATTTATAGAAAAATAACAAAAAAACATATCTTCACCTACAATTCAAAAAAAATACAAGTAATGAAGTAAAAATAGAGGACAATTATACAATACACATTTCAAAATAATAATAACAAAGGTCAATACCATAGTAAATGAGGAATTTTGTTATTCATACACAAATACAAAAAATGATAACAACAATGATGAAAATGACTCCTATAATAATGCAAAGTAGTATGACCCCTATGATAATGATTATGTAGAAGATTTTTATGATTATATTGATATAGGGCTGATATAAAGACATCCCATTTAAAATTTTCTTATGCTATATTAGAATTATTCCTTGTCCATCTCTTCTTTGTTTATAATTTTACATACCACAATTATGGGGTGGTTGGTTATTCATACACAAATAAAAATATGATCAAAACAATGACAGTAGTGGTTCAGATAATAATGCATATTGGTGTGATACTAATGATATTTATTTTCAAGAATATTATTATGATTATGATGATATAAATCCTATAAAAAGGCATCCCCTTGATGAGACCCTTCCCCTATACTATCATTATTCCTTTTCCATAGCTTCGTTATCAAGAACATTCAAAAATATCAACTTATGGACATGATTACATTTAATACATTTACATCAATTAATTTTTGAATGGTTATTCAATACATATTTCTATCTAGTTTCATAGGATATATGCTTCAGTGTGTACATGGATGAGTGCACAACATACAAGATAACATTTCTAAACATAACTACGGGTTATTTCACTATCACAGACTCAAAAACTAAAAACAAAAAGAAGGACCTTATTTAGATGGGAAAAAATATCATTTTTGTCCCTCAATATGTGTCATTATAATGTTATCCAACATTATCATTTTTACCTCAACTAAGAGGCTAATGTATCCATTTCTATTCCCTATTTCCTCGATAGAGGAGTCCTCAACCACATGGAAAAGATTATATATGGTCACCTTGTTGGTCTTCTCTAGTAGGAGGTGGTGATGAAATTATTATTATGTCTTTACAACCTAGGTGGGTCATGGTCATGTATTTATCTTTGCCACATAATTATCAAAGTGATTGGTTGGCTTTGGATCTACCATCATAAACTTCTAAGCACAATTTGGCACCACTTCCTTCTAATGTTTTTATTTTTGCTTGACATTCACACTTGTTATTATGTTTTTGTATTGTGTTATTTTTAAATATCTTGTTCCATAATGAAATTTGACCTTATTTTTAATTTATTCTAATTTTGTGTATATTTTGTTAACCTTGATATTGGTTATGAAAATTAACCAGCTAGTTTATCTTATTGTAAGTTTGTATCACCTTTATCTTCTAATTTTGTGACTAATATATACACATAATTGCATTACAATTAAATATATTATAATCAAAGCTTAAAAAATTTAATATTAAAATATTTTTCATTAAAAATACAATTTTTTTTGTTGACATAAAACTATAACATAAATTTATTTGGAAAGTCAAAACATAATGTATAGTATAGACATATGACGCATGCTAGTTCCCAATGAAACCTTAACCCTCTATGTTTGTATTCATTGGATATGAAAATTTTATTGAATAAATTTTTGTAGAAATTGAATGTGAATGCAAATGTGAATCTATTCGCTTAAGAAACATGAAAAGAGAAAGACACCTGATCTAGGTGAGAATTTTGATGGTGTTATACCTTAGACATGTGAAGGTGTCAATATAAATTAACCATATTGGTTTTTTTTATATTTGAAAATAGTTGATTTACACTAAATTTGAGATCATGCACTGAAGCACAAAAAAAGTTATACTTGCTCAAAGTTCACCTCTCAAGTAGGTTTTTACATAGTTGGCTTTGTGATTGAAGTTTTTGAAAAAGAATTTTAATGTCATTATATCTCACATGAATGAGGGTTACATGATTTTTGTGTCACATGGTTGGATTCTCCTATGTGAGGAGATCATCTGGTCCAAATTTGAGATCATGTGTTGAAGCACAGAAGAAGTTATTAAGGTTGAAAAATAGATACTCAAGCATACTACACTTAGTCCCCATACTTAGTCAATTTGCATAATGTTAAATTTCAAGACCAAATGAATATATAATGGAGAATAGGTGATCATACATATCAAATATAAATAGTTCATGTTGAGTGAGATGAGGATAAGTGTTTGAGGTTTATCGACTGAGCAAAGGTACATGATAAGGATCTAATAGATTGTGGGAAATCATATAAATTAATTGAATAATGCATAGTGCTTGATAAGGACCTGACTAATCTAAGAATATCATGGAGTTCATAAGTCAAAATGATAAGATTTCATGAGATGAAGTCAAAGTGACAAAGGTTTAATGTTTGAACTTTGGCACCTATACATTAAATTTTGAACAAAGATAGATGGTACAAGATTGAGAAAAAGCTAAGAGGACATGCGATGTGAGCATTGTGATCAAAGCTTAACTATGACCATTTGTATTTGAATATTTCAATTTTACAAAGGGAAAAACTAGAAATCTAATTTTTTTTCCATATCATTCGATAGAAGTTAAATTTAATGGTCTTGTAAAAATAAAAGATTAAGGGGAATCCATCACACATCAAATGAACCAAATTTGAAGACTTGGAAGTGTGTATAGTCAAAGATATTAATTTTATAAGTTGATTGTGTTTTCATTTTTGTTCTACAAATTAACCTAAGAAGGATATTTAACTTCTTGTTCATGGTGTTTCAATGTCTCTTAATGAACTGGCTATTGAGGAGTGTTGTAGACTCCATGAGGATGCTTTGTGTGGATTTTTTTTGGTGTGATAAATATATCTTGAGTATGAAAAATGATTAATAATTTGACTGTATGTTTGGTAATAGAGTTTTTGTGTAGAAATTCTATGTTTGAGTTGTTTGAGCATACACATAGTTGAGATAAGGTAACATTGATCATTTGAGTATGCCCTAGGGGACATAAGGAGTGGACCTATGTGTTTACAAGTGGTCCTATGCTATTAATTTTATCAAACATATATCAAATAAGTGAATGGATCTCCATATCTCATAAAAGTTACTTAGGCTTATTTTCAAAGGAGATTGTGCTTAAGTGTGACCTATATGATATGCCTTCAGGGTGAATGCATGTTTTTGTTTCCAAAAGTAAAATATTGTGATCTTGTTAATTCATGTTTTCTCCATGTATAGTGAAACAAAATGTGTTGGTTTCTAAACTTGTAAATGAGATATCTAGGGGACCTTTGAGATAGGCTTTTGTGTGTGTGTGTGTGTGTGTGTGTGTGTGTTTTATGGAGTGAATTTTGATGGTGTTATACCTTAGACATGTGAAGGTTTCAATATAAATTAACCATATGGGTTTTTTTATATTCAAAAATAGTTGATTTACACTAAATTTGAGATCATGCACTGAAGCACAAAAAAAATTTTACTTGCTCAAAGTTCGCCTCTCAAGTAGGTTTTTACATAGATGGCTTTGTGATTGAAGTTTTTGAGAAGGAATTTTAATGTCATTATATCTCACATGAATCAGGGTTACAAGATTTGTGTGTCACATGGTTGGATTCTCCTATGCGAGGAGATCATCTGGTCCAAATTTGAGATCATGTGTCGAAGCACAAAAGAAGTTATTAAGGTTCAAAAATAGATACTCAAGCATATTTAGTCCCCATACTTAGTAAATTTGCATAATGTTAAATTTCAAGACCAAATGAATATATAAGGGTGAATAGGTGATCATACATATCAAATACACATAGTTCATGTTGAGTGAGATGAGGATAAGTGTTTGAGGTTTATCAACTATGCAAAGGTACATGATAAGGATATAATAGATTGTGGGCAATCATATAAATTTATTGAATAATGCATAGTGCTTGATAAGTACCTGACCAATCTATGGATATCATGGAGTGCATAAGTCATCATGATAAGATTTCATGAGATGAGGTCAAAGTGACAAAGGTTTAATGCTTGAACTTTGGCAACTATATATTAAATTTTGGACAAACATAGATGGTACAAGATTGAGAAAAAGCTAAGAGGACATGAGATGTGAGCATTGTGATCAAAGCTTAACTATGACCATTTGTATTTGAATATTTAAATTTTACAGAGGGAAAAACTAGAAATTTAATTTTTTCGCATATCATTCGGTAGAAGTTAAATTTATTGGTTTTGTAAAAATAAAAGATTAAGGGGAATCCATCGCACATCAAATGAACCAAATTTGAAGACTTGGAAGTGTGTATAGTCAAAGATATTAATGTTATACGTTGATTGTGTTTTCATTTTTGCTCTACAAATTAACCTAAGAAGGATATTTAACTTCTTGTTCATGGTGTTTCAATGTCTCTTAATGAACTAGCTATTGAGGAGTGTTGTAGACTCCATGAGGATGCTTTGTGTGGATTTTTTTTTTGGTGTGATGAATATATCTTGAGTATGAAAAATGATTAATAAGTTGACTACATGTTTGGTAATAATGTTTTTACGTAAAAATATGTTTGAGTTGTTTGAGCATACACATAGATGAGATAAGGTAACATTGATCATTTGAGTATGCCCTAGGGGACATAAGGAGTGGACATATGTGTTTACAAGTGGTCATATGCTATTAATTTTATCATACATATATCAAATAGGTGAATGGATCTCCATATATCATAAAAGCTACTTAGGCTTATTTTGAAAGGAGATTGTGCTTAAGTGTGACCTATATGATATGCCTTCAGGGTGAATGCATGTTTTTGTTGCCAAAAATAAAATATTGTGATATTTTTAGTTCATGTTTTCTATATGTATAGTGAAACAAATTGTGTTGGTTTCTAAAATTGTAAATGAGATATCTGGGGGACCTTTGAGAGAGGCTTGTGTGTGTGTGTGTGTGTGTGTGTGTGTGTGTGTGTTTTATGGAGTGAATTTTGATGGTGTTATACCTTGGACATGTGAAGGTGTCAGTATAAATTAACCATTTAGGTTTTTTTATATTTGAAAATAGTTGATTTACACTAAATTTGAGATCATGCACTGAAGCACAAAAAAAGTTATACTTGCTCAAAGTTCACCTCTCAAGTAGGTTTTTACATAGTTGACTTTGTGATTGAAGTTTTTGAGAACGAATTTTAATGTGATTATATCTCACATGAATTAGGGTTACAAGATTTGTTGTCACATGGTTGGATTATCCTATGTGAGGAGATCATCTGGTCCAAATTTGAGATCATACGTCGAAGCACAAAAGAAGTTATTAAGGCTCAAAAATAGATACTCGAGCATATTAAACTTAGTCCCCATACTTACTCAATTTGCATAATGTTAAATTTCAAGACCAAATGAATATATAAGGGTGAATAGCTAATCATACATATCAAATATCAATAGTTCATGTTGAGTGAGATGAGGATAAGTGTTTGAGGTTTATCGACTATGCAAAGGTACATGATAAGGATATAATAGATTGTGGGCAATCATATAAATTTATTGAATAATGCATAGTGCTTGATAAGGACCAAACTAATCTATGGATATCATGGAGTGCATAAGTCAACATGATAAGATTTCATGAGATGAGGTCAAAGTGACAAAGGTTTAATGCTTGAACTTTGGCAACTATACATTAAATTTTGAACAAAGATAGATGGTACAAGATTTAGCAAAAGCTAAGAGGACATGAGATGTAAGCATTGTGATAAAAGCTTAACTATGACCATTTGTATTTGAATATTTCAATTTTACAAAGGGAAAAATTTAGAAATCTAATTTTTTTCCATATCATTCGATAGAAGTTAAATTTATTGGTGTTGTAAAAATAAAAAATTAAGGGGAATCCATCATACATCTAATGAACCAAATTTGAAGACTTGGAAGTGTGTATAGTCAAAGATATTAATGTTCTAAGTTGATTGTGTTTTCATTTTTGTTCTACAAATTAACCTAAGGAGGATATTTAACTTCTTGTTGATGGTGTTTCAATGTCTCTCAATGAACTGGCTATTGAGGAGTGTTGTAGACTCCATGAAGATGCTTTGTGTGGATTTTTTTTTTGGTGCGATAAATATATCTTGATTATGAAAAATGATTAATAATTGATTGTATGTTTGGTAATAGTGTTTTTGTGTAAAAATTCTATGTTTGAGTTGTTTGAGCATACACATAGTTGAGAAAAGGTAACATTGATCATTTGAGTATGCCTTAGGGGACATAAGGAATGGACCTATGTGTTTACAAGTGGTCCTATGCTATTAATTTTATCATATATATATCAAATAGGTGAATGGGTCTCCATATCTCATAAAAGTTACTTAGGGTTATTTTGAAAGGAGATTGTGCTTAAATATGACCTATATGATATGCCTTCAGGGTGAATGCATGTTTTTGTTGCCAAAAATATAATATTGTGATCTTGTTAATTCATGTTTTCTCTATGTATAGTAAATCAAAATGCGTTGGTTTCTAAACTTGTAAATGGGATATCTGGGAGACATTTGAAAGATTCTTATGTGTGTGTTTTATGGAGTGAAGGAGGGTTAGAGTGCCCTATGGATGAATTGAAGAGAATAATATATTGAGGACTATGTGTATGACCTGTAAGCCATGTTTCTTATGTCAAAATAGTTCTCTTACAATTTTAGGATATGGAAAGAGGTATGAAGATATTTTGAGTGAGGAAGGCAAAATATTGTGGCATGCCTATGTGTGTGTTTGAGAGAGAGAGAGAGAGAGAGAGAGAGAGAGAGAGAGAGAGTTTATGCAAGGGTTCAAATTTAGAGATCCATCATCAGGTGTTGAAGACATTAGATCTAAGGTGGAAGTGTTCTTCTTAAAGAGGGTCTAAATGACTTGATCTTCCTTAGGGGAAATTGATCCTTATGAAATAGGGTTTCACTAAAGACCTTCGATCAAAAGGACTTGATAAAGGTTATAGTGTTTGTGAGTGGGTTTTATTCCCCAGGAGGGTTTCCCATGTATATCTTATGTTATGTATGTGATCTTGCATTATGTTGATTATTCATTGCTATGAATGATATGTATGCCTCACAAAGGTTTGTGTTGAATGCTTAAGTATTTTAAATTTTATGGAAATTGAATTGGATTATTTGCCATCATTGATTTATCCCTCCTCTCAATGGATTGTAACTCTAAAAATTTTGTACTAGAGTGAGGTCCTTTGGTAAAATCTTAACAGCTTCAAGGTTATCCAAGGTATAGTGTCTATTCAGAATATGAAAGGAGGATTCTCTACTAAGCAAACACTAATGTTTAATGGATCCACTATGCTTTTTTGTAGTGTGAATATGAGGAGATACACTATTTCCCTAGGGTTTGATGTTTGGCAATCTGTTGTGGATCATTATGTTATTCCTACTACTCCTCTATCTAGTGTTGTAGATAAGAATCTATTTTAAAATAATTTGAGGGTAATCAATGCCATCAACTATGGTCTTACTAAAAATAAGTTCACTAGAGTAATTCATTACACATCTACTAAGGAAGTATGGGATAAATTGAATACTATTTTTGAAGGATATTTAAAGGTTAAGTTGGAAGAGTTTCAAACTCATAAAAGACAATTTGAAAATCTCAAGATGAACATAGAATATACTATGGCATCCTTTTTTTAGAGAGTTGATGAGATTGTGAACATCATCAGAGGTCTTGGAGAGAACTTTGAAGAGACTACTATTATTCAAGAGGTATTAAGGTCTTTATCTCATAAGTTTGATCTAAATGTATTTGCTATTGAAGAGAGTCATGATATTACTCAGTTGAAGATGGATCAATTAAATGACACCCTTACTTCCTATGAGATGAGGAAGAATGATGATATATCTCCAAAAAAGGAAGCAACTTTCAAGACTAAAATGTAGATAAAGAAGAATTTTAAAAGTAAGAATCTCAAGGAGGATGGAATTCCTTATATAGATGAGGATGAATTAATTGATTTGATTTTAAGGAAATTGAGAATAGGGTAAGGAAATTATAAAGGTAAGCTTCTCCTCAACTGCTTCAATTGTGGTGAGATAGGATATTTTGCTAATAAGTGGCCTCATAAGTATAAGAAGGATGATGATGAAGAGTATGATAAAGGTCATGATGATGGAAAGATATCTTTCAAGTCTGATAAAAGCAAAAAAGGTATTAGAATGTTTGATAACAAGAAAAAGTACTTCAAGGACAAGAAGAGTCTATACACCAAAGAAGATTGCAGCTCATTGGATGAGAGTGAAGATAGTGACTTAGAATATGATCATGAAGATAATGGCTCTATTGAAGATGAATCTCTATTCATGGCTGATGAAAATAATTTTTCACATTAGAATGGGTCTACCTGGAGTGATTTAGATGATGATGAATATGACGTGGACTATAAGACTGCATTGACAAATGCTCATGAAGAATAGAAGATTAAGAAGAAAATCAATAGGAATATGACATATAAACTCAATGACTTTGATGATAAATTCAATGTATTTTAGGAAAGAATAGATGAAGATGCTAAGCAATATGAATATGTGGTCAAACATATCAGTTATCAATTGGAAATCCTATCTAAAAGCTTAAAATCTAAACAAGATGAATGTGCAAGGTATGTAATTAAAAATAAGTCATTGGAATCTGAGTTAGAGAAGGTATCTAGTAAGGTTATGGCATTTTTGATATTTGAAAAGAGCTCAAGTGATATAGAGAACATTATGAATGATTAAAAGCATACAAGGGATAAGATTGGTCTTGGATACAAAGACGAACTAGAGACTATGACTTAAGACAAGATGAAGACTATTGTGAAAAAGGAAAATCAACCTTTGAAGAAAAATCATTAGACAATGATTGAATTTACCTGGAGAATTAATACAAAATAGATCAAATAGCTTAATTCCATGTCATTTATAAATTTCAATGGTTATTTTTATACTTGTAATCAGTTTGGACATAAAGCTAGAGAATGTAGAAGACCTATTAAGAATGAATTTTTATGGAAATATGATGGGGGTCATCCTTAAAAACTTTAAGCAAGGTTGAGTGTTTAAACTATCATGATTTGGGACACTTTGCTAAATGTTGTCCATTTAAGGTAGGACAAGCTAAGTTTCCTTCAATAGATATTAAGTGTTATAGTTGTTATGAACTAGGACACTATAATATATTATCCAAATCTAGTAAGGTAGAATGATTTTATTCCAAAAAGTAGGATGTGCTTCACTTGTGAACAAAGAGGTCATATTGTTATATTTTGTAAGAAGAGGCCTATAATAAAGAATAGGTTTTATCAAGATCCTATAGTACAAGAAATAAGACAAGTTAATACATGGAAATGAAAAAGTGGTAAGTATGAGTCATGTTGAGACTATAGGTCCAATTAATATGTTTGCTATGGAGGAGAATGCTTCTATAGTTGAAGATTCTCAAGAGGTCTGATTGTCTGCTAATGTTGAGAATAGAGAGACTAAGCTTAAGGAGAAGACCAAGGTGCTAGTTGAATCTAGTTGTGAGGTATGTATGGATCTAGGTGAACATCTTATTATCATTAAACAAGTTCCTATTAATGAGGATCCAAGTTGAAAGGAAGATTCTTTAGTTGAAGAGGTATGTCATGAATCTATGTTGTCTCCATGTATTGATAATCTAATCATAGAAGAAAAGTAGAACATTGTAGTATTTGAGGAATTTATTTATCTAAATCCAAAGACACAGAAGAAGGGGAATTGTAAGTATCATTTAAGAAAGGAGGAAGAGGAATATGAGGAGTTTTATTTACTATAGACCATTGAGGTATATAGAGAGTCTCTATCTATGCTTATTAAGAGACTCCTTCCAAGTGGAGAAGCAAGTGTTGCTATGGTGTTTTTTAGTTTGAATACTCTTTAAGGTCATATTTAAGGTTACCATATGGAAAAGGTGGATTTTTTATTTGTTCAGGTCATCTTTCTACATAGAAAGGTTTATTGATCTTATTCTAGCATGCTCTAGGTGGTTTTCTGATCTAAATGTATGTTATAGTCTATTTGGATATTTTTGTTTTCTCTAAGGTTTTCCAATTTGTTCTTAATAAATTGTATGCACTAAAATGGGTTATACAAATTCAAGGTTCCCAATGGTGTGAAATATCAAATATTGGTCTAGAATTATGTAATGGTTGTCTCCTGGTGCTGTGTTGATATTGTTTATTACAAGATTCTAGGTTTTTGGGCACTACTTGAAAAGTGTTCTTCCTTATGGGTTGAGGTCTAAAGCTTATTAATTTTTTTAATGGGAAAAATTTGTGGTCAAATCAAGATTCAGATATATTTTAAGGTTTTTGGTTCTCAAGTTATTCGTTTTTATGTCAAAAGGGGGGACTAATTGGCTAGTAGGTTTGTGAAGGAAGTATGTTAAAAAGGATCAGACTAGTGATTAAAATGGGTGTGCTTAAAGTGGGAAACAAGAGCTCTCTAGTTATTAATTTTGAGGTCTAGAATATGTGTCTACTAAAATTTGTAGGCTCTGTAAGATTCAGGTAGGGCTAAAGAGGACTAGACATGCCTAGTAAGAAGAAGAGTGCTTTCATTCAATTTATTCAAAAGAAAAAAGCATGAATGTTTCAAGATGAGTTCTAATGTTGGTTTAGAACATATTTACCGATTGATGAGTGGTATGATACTCCATTTGTGGTCATCGAAGTGTCTTAAGAGAGAAGGCTAGTAAGCCTGTGTGGTGATTCTTTATGATGTGAAGAGATCTGAAGATTCTCAAGTGATGAAATGGCTTATAAATCCTAGGGGGAGACCCTCTCATATGTATATTTTTTGTGATTTCCATTATATTTCAAATTTTTTGTGCATTCTATCTTCATTAATTACTATGCCTAGTTGAAGAGAGTGTTGGCATGGATAAAGAGGAAGTTTTCAAGGCAAGAGGAGGTAGACTGAAGGTAAGGGGGAGTTTGTATAATCTTTATAATATAGTCTTTTCCCATTTTTGATGGTATTTTTAGGTTCTTAGGATCATTTGGTGCCTATTTTGTCATTGTGTCAAAGGGGGAGAAAGCTCTTATTGTAAGAGTGCTTAAAGAAAGAGAAGGTGAGTTGTATATTTCCATATATGTTTTTGTTGACATCAATGACAAAGGGTGAAATTTTTGGATATTTGTCATGGTGATGTCATGGAGGTGTTCTGGTGAGTGGATAAAGTTCTTTGATAATCTAATTAATAATGACAAAGTGTGCAATGTACTTGTTCTAGTGTGCTTTATGTTGGCTTGGTTGATCTTCAATTTTGGTATGATTAAATATGTATGGTTATTGGATGATTCTTATTATACACTAAGTTATCTCACACTCTATTCCTTTCCTATAAATTCACTTCTCTAGAAATGGTTTACCATTCCTTATTAATGTTTATCAAATACATTAATCATGCAAGAAATTGAGATTCATTTAATGGAATTATGGTTAGACTATCTTGATTATGATTATAAAGGATTTTTTTAACCCTCTCTTTTCAATATATAACTTTTAAAACCCTTATAGGTATTAAACACTTACTTTACTCAACTTTTTATACCCTTTACATAGTCATACTAGCCCTATTTTTCTAGTTTCTTAGGTTGTATAGAAAAAGTACAATGCTTCGAAAAAAATCATAAGTATTTATAGATACATTTTTTCTTATTTATTCACAATAAAAAGCCATAGTCTTCAAATTATATCTTGGATAACCTTATAAACCTTATTTATGCTTTTGTTTAGGCATATTAAACTTGTTTACCCATTTTACACTCTGAAACAAGATAACCTTATAAACCTTATTTATGCTTTTGTTTAGGCATATTAAACTTGTTTACCCCTTTTACACTCTGAATCAACTTTTAGAACATAAAAATTGCTGCATACACAATCAAAACTATGAAAATATATTATGGCACATAAAATATATTCCATTTACAAAATTTGGGTTTTATTTTATGGTTTGAGTTTTCTATATCATCCAAGCCCTAGTTTAGGGTTTTCTTGTCTCAATCTCAGCCAAGAGTACACTAAATTTCACTATAGATGACTTTATGGGTTTCAAAGCTTCAAAATTAGTTTTCAAGCTCTATATTTGCATTGGTCACGTTTCACAATTGTTAAATAATGTTTATCAATCATCTGGTATAACTTTCCTTGTCAAAAGTCACTTGACTTTGTAAGTAAAAATGACCATCTACAGATATATCTTCAGTTTTGGAAGCTCATACCACATTATTACTCAAATAAAAGATCCTAAAATTATTGAAGGGATTCAAAAATACATATCAAGATGTTATAAATCATTTTAAAATCTCTTCTTTGATCTTTTCCTCTCAAGCTTCGAATGCACAATCTGTAAATAGGGAAACATACACAAAATAGGGGTCTGTGCACAACATGTCTGAGCACTAGATAACTTTATTGTTAGTCATTACAATCATAATCTCAAATAACATTAAAAAACCTTTTGAGAAACACTCATAATCATTATCAAGTTATATTTAATATACAAATTTGAAGATATAGTCTATAACACCACCAAACAACTCATGTACATGGTTTATATCTTACCGCCCTCAACAGGGTTCTCTCTTTTCATTGTCTCTTTAAATTTTTCTATTAAAAACATACCTAAGAATATATCCATCCATCATATTTGAAAACCAATTGACAATCCCATTACTTCAAAAAAAAATCACATGCAATTACCTATAACAACAAAGGCCTCAAATAGGATATATATTATTTATTCCTTCAGCTGAGATTACAACCGCATCATAATTATTTGCATGCAAAACTTGTTAATACATTATCCATCCATATAATTCAAGTGGAAACCCCATCTAACAACCTAAAACATAATCCTTTATGCCTGAAAAGGATGCATAATTTATTCTTGGTTCCTTTTCCATGTAGATATTTCTTGTCACCTTACATTTTCTTTATGTTCACACCAAATAAGGTACCTGAAACCACAAAAATTGGTTAAAGAACATATTTTTAAACCTCATACAATGCCTAAACACTTATACATGTTTTACACATATTTGCATCGTCACTAATGCATAAAAGTCTTTAGATAAGACTTGACAACATTCAAATTTTCAAATAAACTTTTTGGTGGGAAAACCAATAATTCAAATTTTATGCAACCTAAGACCATCTAGAGTCCAACTATGGACTATTTAAGACTATAAAACACCTAATAGACTAAATTAATATAAAAATGGATCATATTTATGTTCCTTATAGGATTATGCTACATCATTAGAGAATGTGGATGCAGTCCTTAGGTTGTTATCTATGCTTTGAGTGCCTGAGTGCATAAGTGGAATTCATGTGGTTGTCCATAATTTTCATCTAGATAGTTTGGTCCAGTGGTAGAAAATCTCAGTAGGGAGTTTGATAATGTCACCATTACCACATGGCATGAGTTAATGGGATTTGATCACATGGTCATGATCAAAGTAGTCCCTAGTTATTATGTGCTAGATCTCAAATCATGCATCGAAGCATGATCAAAGATATGAAGGTGCAAAGTTGAATTTTTAGTCAAAATTCATTATTTTTCCATACATAGCCAATTTTGCAATATGAAAAAAAGAGCCAAGTGAGAATTTTGAAGGTTTCTAGAGAAACAAACCATATGAGTTTGTTCAATTTTGAGCATAGCTGATTTGTGCTAAATTTGAGATCATGTGCTGAAGTGTGATAAAAGTTATGCTCGCTAAAAGTTGGCCTCTCCAGCAAGTTTTGACATAGTTGGATATATGATAGAATTTTTTGAGAAGGAATTTTAATGGTTTTATATCCCACACTCATGAGGGTTTTAGGAGTTGTGTGTCACATGGTTGGATTCTCCTATGTGAGGAGATCATCTGGTCTAAATTTGAGATCCTATGTCAAAGAAAATAAGAATTAATTAAGGCTAAAAAATGGGTACAAAGGCATATTTCAATGGTCCCCATAGTCAAGTTGCATAATGTTAATTTTTAGGACCAAATGAAGATCCAATGGTGCATGAGTAATCGTATAGATCAAATATGAATGGTGCATGTTGAGCGAGATGAGGACAAGTGTTTGAGATTGATCAACTAAGTAAAGGTACATGATAAGGATCAAACAAACAATTGACAATAATATATATTGATCAAATGATGTGTGGTTTTTGATTATTACTTGACTGATCTATAGAGATCAATAGAGTATGTGAAGTCAACATGAAAAGATTGTACGAGATGAGGTTAAAGTGATAGAGGTTTAACACTTGAGATTTGGTACCTATGTATTAAATTTTAGATGAATATAGATGGTGTGAGATTGATCAAAATCTGAGAGGACATGATATGTGAGCATTGTGATCAAATTTTAACTTTGATTGTTTGTATTTAATTATTTGAATTTTATAAAGGGAAAAACTAGAGATATATTTTATATCCATATATTTTGATAAAAGTCAAAATTGTTGATGATGTGAAAAGAAAAGATAAAGAGGCCTCTATGGAACATCTAATGAACCCAATTTCAATATTTAGAAGTGTGTATAGTCAAATATATTAATGTTATAAGTAGGATATTTAGTCTTGTGTTGATGTTGTTTTGATGTCTCTTGATGAATTTGATATTGGGAAGTGTTGTAGACTCCATGAGGATGCTCGATCACATTTTATTTGTGTGATCAATATATCTTAAATATGAATAATGCTTATGAAGTTGACTATATGTTTTGTATTGGTGATTCTATGTAATCAGTATTTGTTTCAGTTGTTTAAGCATACATAGAGGTGAGCTAAGGTAACTGTGATCATTTGAGGATGTCTTAGGGGACATAAGTAGTGAATGTTTGTAAGTGGTCATGTGTTCTTAATTTTATTTGATATGTGTCAAATAGGTGAATGGGTCTCCATAGGATGTAAAAGTGACTTAGGCCTATTTGGAAAGGGTATTGTGCTTAAACATGACCTATATGAGATGATTTAATGGTGAAGGCATGGTTTTGTGTCTAACAAAGAAATATTGTGAAATTATTAACTCATTATTGTTCTACATATAGTGAAAGAATATGTGTTGGTTTCTTGACTTTTAAGTGAGTGATTTGAGAGAGGCTTTTGTGTGTGTTTTTTGGAGTGAAGGAGGGGTAAAGTGGCCTGAGGATGTGATGAATAGAATAATAGATTGAGGACTATGTGTATGACCTATAGGTCATGTTTCTTATGTCATAATGGTGATCTTATAATTTTAGGATATATGAAGAGGTATGAATGTGCATATGAAGATAGTTTGAGTGAAGAAAGAAAGAGATTGTGGCATGCCTATGTGAGAGGCTTATTTAAAATAGAGAGAGATTTTGTGTAGGGAACAAAAATCAGAGATACATCATTAGGTGTTAAAGGTATCATCTAAGGTGGAAGTGTTCTTCTCAAGGAGGGTCTAAAGGACTTGTTCTTATATAGGGGTGGTTACTCCTTACAAAATAAGGTTTCACTAAAGACGTTTGATCAGGAGGACTTGATTAGTCTCTTGTTTGTGATTATATTATAGGAGAGTATTCCATGTGTTTACAATCTTAAGAGTGGGTCTTATTCCACAAGAGGGCTTCCCACATAGATCTTGTGTTATGTATGTGATCTTGCATTATGTTTATTATTCACTAGTATGAATAATGTCAATGCTTCATATTTTTTTGTGTTGAATGCTTAATTATTTTCAAGGGTTTAAAAATTGAATTGGATTATTTTCCATCACTAATTCACCCCCCTCAGAGGATTATACCTCTAACACAGACTAAAAAGGGTTCATTTAACATTTGAATCATGTTCATAAAATGTTCTAAGACCTAACGTATGGCCGACCTGAGATGTTTAAGGTGTGTATCTGACCAAGTGGTATGTAACCATGAGACTAGTATATTTACAAGGTAATTTAGGCCTATTTAAATATATACAACATAAATGAATAAAATATTGCATTATTGAGTAGAAGGAGGTCTTCAAATGAGACCATAATAGAAGAGAAGAGGTGTGGTGATCAAATTTCATGAGGTGGATGACTTGGTGCTCAGACACTTAAGGAATTTGTGCTTTCCTATAAGTTAGTGCTTGTTAAAACCTAATCAAGTGGGTGATTAATTTTATTAGGGTTGTTTCTCCAATTTGAGTTGGTTTTCAATAGAATTTGGTCCTTTGTGGTATAGGACTATAGTCCATTTGCAGATATCATTATGGTTTTTCTTCTCCTTAAGGGTTTTCCACTCATATATGTGTTTTCTTCTTTATTTCTCATGTGAATGGTTGTTTATGTATTTTTACATCATTGTATTAACTTCATGGTTCAAACAATGTCAAATTATAATTGATTTAAAGTTTTTATACATTGATTCACACCCCCCCCGCTCTTAGTGATTATAATTCCAACACAGTTTGAGAAGTTATTATTCACCATCTTTTTGGGAAGCTTTTGGTGAGAAATAGGCATGGAAAACTATTTAATAGAGCTATCGAGTATTATATGGAGTTAAAATATGATTTTTTATCCTCCTAAACCTACCTCCATCCTTTTGAAAACCATAAAACATCAAGATACCATGATGATCAACCTATAAATTGTGAAAAAGTGGAGGTTTTCTATCCTCTTGAGCTCACATGTGCTAAGTGAGGCCTAGAGTAGCATTTATAATATCTGTATAGACCTTGTATAATTTTCCAAATTTAATTCATGCTTTCATCCATATTCAAATTTCCATTTGAAGGAGAAAACTGAGCATATGGGGGTATTTTAGGGTTTTAGACTACCCTATCTTCTTAATAATTTTTCATAATTTAAGGGATACAAATATGAGAATTATGGCCATCAATTTGAAGGAAATTATGACCCCATACTCTTGTAAAATTCTCATCTCTCTCTCTCTCTCTCTCTCTCTCTCTCTCTCTCTCTCTCTCTCTCTCACTCTCTCGGACTAGGCATGTAATATAGCCTTTGTGAGCTTTCGAAGAGCATGATAAGGGTTCATATACAACTATTTCCTTTTTCAGACTTGTGAAAGCTTTTTGATAATGAAAATGATTTGAGGGAAGTGAAGAAACACTCAACAAACATTTTCACCTGAATTTGGACCCTTTCTCCCTATACAAGTGTCTAAAACTACCTTCGTGAGATGATTTTTTTATTTTTTATGTTGAACCTATAAGCAATCATGGTTTTGACCTTTTATGACTAGCTCTTGAGATTTATCATGTTGAAGGTCAAAGGTGAGATGACTTAAGAGACACTTATGAACCTTTGACACCATTTGAATCAAATTTTTCATATCATGGTATGGATAGACTAACACAAGACTAAGAAATATCAATAACATAAATTTTTTAAAACTACATGAATGTTTTCTAAGTATGAATTAGATAATATTTTCAATGTGGTCAATCAAGGTGTACGTTTGATTTACCAATTTTTGGTGAACCTCTCTAATGGTAGCCAAAATTTGGCTAACAATCATTAGGCTCAAAAATAACATTATGTACATATGTTTCACTATAATATCTTTCTCCATGTGTTTCATCATTCAACAATGATTAATTAACTCTTGTCTCATTCAAATATGTATCTAAACTAAATTTCACGTAATTTGGCATGTATTTTGCAATTGAAATATTACTTGGTGTGGAATGAATACCTTCACCTTTTCTAGGAGCTCTCATGAATAATCTCCTATCCACTTGTATTTTTATTTTTTTCTTTCTTAATTTCAATTTCTTCATTTGTTAGCTCTTAATAAGTCTTTTTGGGTGATTACCCTACCATGTAATCTATCTTTACATTTTAAAGTATAAGTAGGATAAAAATCAAACAAAAAGTGATAATTTTATACTAATTTAGACAAACTAAATGAATTATATGTAGATACTAAGTTGTAAAAACCAGCTCAAAAAATGTAAAATGTGTAAGTCTAGAGTAAAAATCATGGACATAAGAGTTTTTAAATATTTAATGGACTACAAAAGATGTGCACCCTTTTGAGTGGTATAAATTGATAGTTTAATAGATTTAATGAGCCTTGGTCCTCATATAAAATTCATATTCCATTTGTATAAATGTGTGTGAACTTTTAAAATGGTGAAAATATTTTTATAAATGGCCTATGCCCTTATGTAAAGGCATAAAACCTTTTGTATTTGGCATACACCCTTTACAAATGACATACCCCTTTATAAACCATATAAATTTCAAACTCACAAGTTTTACCCCAATCTACAAAAAATAAAATTACTTAATTAAAAATAACATTCCCTAGTGGAAAAATAGAGAAACATTAGAAGGCTTTGATGACTATAATGATCAGTGATAGTAGCACTGATAAGATTCTCTTTGGACATTTTTAATTTTTGATGTTACTATAAACCTAAATATGTTATATTGATAAAATTTTGTTTATTTATTTGATAATATATTTAAGGTTAATGTGATGCAAGGGAAATTCCTAGCCATTACATCTATGTGTGTTTATGTGTACACACACACACACACACACACACACACACACACACACACACACACACACACACACACACACACACACACACACACACACACAAATACATATATACATTTGTATATATTTATATGTGTGTGTAGCTAGTGATTTGACTTTTTTTTTACACCCATTTACTTATTATAATTCCCAATGCAATTAACTTATTGGTGTAGGCCTTAGGTTTACTTGAGGTCTAGTTAATACCTACAACAATGTGGTCTCAGAGCTAAGGTTAAGCTATTGGGAGGATATTAGAGAAATTTAAAGAATGTAAGAGGTAAATCAAGGTTTGTAACAAAATTTTTAGAACTCTAAATAAGTCCAAGAACCAACAAGTGGAATAACGAAGTGCATAGTTCTAAATTTAGGTTAGGAAAAATCCAACTACATTCTTTGACTATTTTCCCTACATAGCATTATAGTAAGGATAGTTACAATAGCAAGGGGAGGTGTGTAAAGAATGAGATAAAATACCTCTAAAGAAAATTTTAGAAATAAATTTTAGCAATAGAAGTTATAGGGAGATTAGATGGAATAATTTTAGCTATAAAAGATACGAAAGAAATAATGGAATCCCTTAATAAAGATAAATGAAATGGCCATGTACATGAAAATGATGATATTAACATTGGAAAAGAATAAAGTGTTGAAGTATATGGGCAATAAGATGAGGATGCTAGAGAAGATATGGATGTAGAATAAATAAGATTAATTGGGACTATCCCCGGGATTAAAAGATAAACAAGTATGGATGTCTCATGCTTCTTAGGGACTCTACACTATAGATATTTGAGTAACTAGTTGACATAGATTTAATAATAATCAAAATATGATGATATAGAGGATCCAAGGAGAGTCAAGGTAGAACAAACCAATCTAAAAGAGGTACAAGTGGACAAAAGGAGAAAATGGAAAGAAAATATCACCAAAATGGATATGAAGGTGACAAGAATGAAGTCAAGTTTTGACAATTTCATTATCATATTTATTTTTTAAATAAAATGCATAACTTAAGGTAGATAGAGCTAAGTGTATAGAGCCACATTGAGGAATTTTACAAGACATTCATTATGTCTAGTCACCATGAATTAGATCACGACAAGGTTTCTAGATATATCAATCACTTATGTTTGAATAATTGGGATGAATTGAGTATGGTAAATATATAAATATTTGAGGATGACTATAACTATGCACTAAAGGTTGAGTAAAAATTCTAAATAAGGCAATAAAGCTCTACTAGAGGCAACGGTGGATGCATAATGCATCTATATGAAATAAGAGAAAATACACCATGAAAGAGGAAGAGGTAGAGGCCAAGGCTTATATGGAACTTGTTGTATATGTGGGAAGGTTGGGAAATAATCATTTAAGTGTCCACAAGAAATCGGAGTAAGATCAAATAAATCTGAGGATAGTACACTTATAGATCAATGTAATGAGAATTCTCTTACACTTGTAAATCGGTTAGATGAACCTCAACAAGGGGAGACACTCATCATGAAGAGTATCTTACTAAATCCATTAAAGAAGGAAAATAATCCCATTTACAGGAATAAACTATTTAGGATAGTTGACATAGTAGCAGGTAAGTGATGCAAGGGTATAATTAATAATGGAAACACTAATAATATAGTTTTAGATGAAATGATAGACATATTAGGATTGAAGAGAGTGTCCCATAAAAATTATTAAAAAGTGTTTTAGCTACAAAAAGAGAATAAAATATTGGTTGATAAACTTTGTCTAGTTAGTTTCCAGATAGATACTTAAAAGGATGACGTATGTTATGACATTATGCTCATGGACATGTGTTATATTGTTTTAAGGAGACAAAGGTAATTTGATATAAGATTTATCTATGATGGTAAGGAAAACACAATTGCCTTAGATAATAGTGGTTGAAATTATATCCTCAGTTCATTAAAAACAAAATATGAAGTGGTGGAGAATAGGAAAAAACATTGATACTAATGGGAAATCATGTTTGGAGGGAAGCTAAAGAAGAAAATGTATGTCTATCAATTATTACAAAGGTGGTGTAGGCTAGGACATCAAGTGATAGTAGTAGTATACATTTATAAGTAAATAGTTTGTGGGAATGATTTTATTAAATTATGTTAAAAGATATGCAAAATGGGTTTCCACCGATTAGGATTGTAAGTCATAATATGGGTTTGAATCCTTAATAGATATTACCCAACAAGGCTAACTATATATTAACCCTTGTAGAGAATGAAGAAGTCAAAAAACATGTGGCTTATTAAAAAGAGTCTTATCTCATGTGCAATATTTTCTACATTAGCACCTAATAAGGATAATTAGTTGATAATGTGCATGGAGTCATGCAAAAATAACAAGATAACCATCAAATATAGGTTTCCATTTCCTAGAATGAATGATCTCATGGATTGCATATGGAAATCTAAGTAATTCAACAAGATTGATTTAAAGAGTGATTACCATTAAACTAGGTTAAAAGAGGGAGAAACATTACAAATAACATTTAAGAGTAAGGACATGATTTGCTAATGGTTATTAATGCCATTCTAGCTAAAAAATGCTCCTGGCACATTTATAAGGTTAATGAATGAGGTTTTAAATCCATTCTTATGCATGTTTATGATTCTTTATCTTGATGACATATTAATTTTCAACAATAGTAGAGAGGACCACTTTTTTCACATTAGACAAGTCCTATAAATTATTAAAGAGGTGATGTTTTAGATTGAATTAAAGAAATGTTTCTTTATGAAGGGTGAATTTGTATGTTTGGGGTTTGTAATATCAAAAAAAGGAATATGAATAGGTCTAAAATGGTAAATAAAATTGTGGAGAGCCCTACACTAAGGATTATGATTAAAACAAGACTTTTTCATGGCCTAATAATATTTTACTACAAATTTATCATAAATTTTAGTGGCATATGTGCACCAATTACAAAAACTATAAGAAGAGTTGAGATATTTGATATGGATAGTGGTAAAAAATAAGAGTTTTGATATTTTGAAGATGAAAGTCACTAAATATATTCTATTGGCATTATGAGATAGTATTTTATTGCTAAAATATTTGTGTTTTATAATGATCATCATCCTTTGTACTTCATTAATATCTATGGCAAGTAGAACCAAAGGCACATTTATTGGGATGAGTTTCTACAAATTTACCCTTTCTCCTTAAGCATAGTGTAGAGTAAAAAGTACTCTATGTTTCATTCTAATTTTTAGTCACGCACTGAAAAATTTTGTTCTTGCATACTTTGATCCAAGACAGTGAATTTTTGAAATAGAGCACGGGTTCTATTTTCTTTTTATTCATTTTTGTCTAAGTGTTGAAGTCAGGCAGAAGTTGTCAAGTGTCACTCTCTGAGGCACTTTTCATAGTTTTAATAAGTCTGTGGAATGTGCCACATATCTCATAGCAACTTAGTGGAACACAACAAGTGTCAGCATTCGCATTTCATATAGGCACCTGCATTCCAAATCTCTTTTCAGCAGAAGGTTTCAACAAGCTAAGTATCAGAGTAAAGCAGAAAGCGCCAAGTGGCAATCACAAAAGGTCTCAATTTTATTTTATAAAAGTGATGGAAGATGCCATGTATCCCAAATAAAGAGATCAAAAGCCACCACGTGTTGAGGTTTGAATTATCTTCATTTTGCTTCACTGATATAGCAAAGACTGTGGTGGGTCTCAAGTTTTGTTTCTGAAACAAGAGGAAGTCACCAAGTGTTGTTGTCTATGTAAATATGAAATGAGGCCCATTTATTTATATAATATAAATAGAGTAAAGTGGATACCAGCACGTGTCACCTTCTGTAGGTTCCTCAAAAGGTAGCTAAAAGTAGTGGAGATTGCCACATATCCCTAATTAAGTAAAGCGGAGATTGCCACATGTCCTTTGTTGAAGAACGCAGAGATTGCCACCTATCCTCATGTCTTTTTAAAAATTTCTCAGGCAAGAAATGTTGTGGGTCTTATTTCTGTTAAAGTGTCGAAGAAGTGGATTGCGACAGGTGTCAAAGGTGGAACGTTCCTGAGTAAAGATATAGTAAGAGTATAGGTAAAGCAGAGAGCACCATGTGTCCTTGGTAGGGTTGCAGAACTTGCCAAGTGTCATCCTTTGGTGTATCCTAAAGTAATAAGAAGGTTTTCAAGCAATTGAATATGTGTCCTCTTCCATTTAAGAGAAGGGAGCGTCATGCGATCTGCTTCAGCCAATGAACTATTAGAAGACAAAGCATTTTAGAATCTAAGAAATATCTTCTATTAAACACTTCCAGTTTAGTTAGATTTCAGTTGGGCTGTTAGATTTGGAACAAGCAAATAATCCAGAGTGAATCCAATGGTATAAATAAGGGTGCAGAGATCAAAAAAAGATCATCATCAGATACCAGAGAGAATTTTCTGAGAGAATTATTGTCAAGAGTTTAGACTTTCTAGAGCTGTGACTAGGAATATCATTTGCCTTTGTTCTATTTTCTTAAGTTGGAAAGTTTATGTAACTATGCATGTTTTTGTGTCTCTTATGTGACTAGAGAATTAATAAGAGGATTGAATCCTATGCCTTTTTTGATACTTTATGTGTCATTGCAAAAGTAGTCTAGGCTGTGTTGTCAAGAGTTTTAGACTTTCTAGAGCTGTGATTAGTAATATCATTTGCCTTTGTTCTATTTTATTGAGTTGGAAGGTTTATGTAACTATGCATGTTTATGTGCCTCTTATGTCACTGGAGAATTCAAATAAGAAGATTGAATCCTATGCCTTTATTGATATTTTCTATATTGCTGCAAAAGTAGTATAAGTTGTGAGCCTCTGTTTCTATTGTTTTCATCTTTTACATTGATCATCCACTTGTTTGCTCTTAAATGTAATTGAATCTTACATATAGTATCACTGTGCTCAGGATTAAGGTTGAATTACATTCAGGGACATCACCATAGTTATATTTTCTTTCTTACATTTGTGTTTCTATTAAAATTCATATCCCTTTTCCTAGTATACACTTGATATAAAGAAGAGACGAGCTTCTTAAAAATCTGGAGGTTGTTTAAAATCACAAGTCTCACATCTTGAAACTTTGCATTGTTGGTGTTAGAAACAAGCACAATTTTAACCATCAATAGTTTTTGGCACGCCTGGTGGGACAAACCTTGATGTTTCTTTCAAGATCATATGAACGAGAGAGCTATAAGGAGTCAGAGCTGTGGACCAGTAACCAAATCACAATCTACTATAAATCTAGGTATTCTTTTGCCACCTTTGTTAAATACTCCAAGAAGAAGAGTCAACCAATTTATACCAATACCAAGAGTAAATATGGGAGCCCCTATACCCCTAAGAAATTATGCAAGTTGGAACATTGGTAGTCCATTGGTTCTCCCAATACCACCAGCCACTTGAGACCCTATCCCAGTGAATGCCCTAAAAGCTCTACCCAAATTTAATGGGAAAGACTCTAAAACCCCTAAAGAACATCTAACGGATGTATCAGATGTCTGTGCTATACATGTTGTCACATAGCAAAATGTGGCCATAAGATTATTAACAACTTATTTTAAAGGGAAGGTTCTAGAATGGTATCGGTCTTTGACCCCAAATACCATATCTACATGGGATCAACTCAGAGATCTTTTCTTTGAAAGATTTGAAGAGAAGGGTGATAAGTCTTCTTTGTTACAACAATTAATTACCATCCAAAGGGCACCACAAGAAGCGATGACTGACTTCAATTCTAGATTTCAAAAAACATGGGAAAGAATCCCTGCTACAACCAGACCATTACCATCTATGGCCATAGTGTTTTATCTTAAAGCTTTGACTTCAGATATATCTATTATGATTTAGTCATTTAGAGGTCATACTCTGCCAGAGGCTTATGACTATGTAGTCAAAGTTGAAAATAATTTGATAGATGCTAGAAAATTGCCTCCAAGGCCTCCCATGCCCATGTTCCTAGAGATCTCCTTGACATTACCTCAAGAAGCTCCTAAATCTATAGCCCCACCTATGTCTATGTACACATATCCTCAACCACTTGATAAAGAAAGTGTCCCCACTCAGTCATCTGAGCTGGATGATATCAAGAATATCTTGAGGACATTATCTAATGAGCTGATTAATATAAAAAGATAGTTGAATACTTATACTAAACCTCAATACCAGGGCTAACAAGGAAAGAGATTTTCATCTCAGCCAAACCAATACCAGGGTCCTCCAAGGAGAAATAACCCTCAGCCAGCAAACCAATTAGTTACAATCCTTACACCCTCACAGACTATTCCTCCCAATTCAAATAGGGAAATTATTCTAGGGAAAAGTAATTATGTAGATGGTACTAATGTTTGGTGTTTCCCTTGCAATAATGCTCATACACCTAGAGATTGTCCCATGGGTAGTCTACAATAAAAGGTGGCTGAACAAAGAAGAATGGATGGACAGTTTGTAAGTTCCGGTGACAATCAAGCCTACCAGTCTTCTGGTATGCAAAATTCAGTCCTAGTGGCTTAGATGCAAGGGATGTCCTTGCAACAAGAGGAAGAAATAGACCTGAAACATTCCTTGTTCTCATGGGTTGAAGATGAAGAATCAATTTTCTTGAATGAAGCTTCCACTTTCAAGAAACTAGTGGTGCAATCTGATTATTATACTAGGTCAAAGAGAAGGATGGTAGAATAGCCTAAAGTTGTAAATAGTCATGTCATGGAGAATCCTCCATTTCAAGGACAAAGAAACACAGCTATCAGACAAGAAGTGCCTCAACAGGTGCAAAACCAAGTGATTCTTGCACAAATTTAAGAAAAAACAAGATATCCTTATTTTCAAAGAACTCATACTCTGGGACCAATAAATGTGGTGGATCAATTAAAAGAGACTCCAACACAATTATCAATAAGGGATATATTAGCTATTCTTGAATAGAAGACACTACTATAAGAAGCTCTACAAGGCCAAGCAGTGCCCAAAGGTAATATTATCAAAGAAGGACCTGCTGAAAAAGAAAAGCCCAAATACCTAGCTCATCTGTAGACAATAGCCCTAGTGAATAATGTACCAAAGGTAAGCAAATCCAAACCGAATCCCTTCTTTTTAACTTTAATAGTTGGCAAGAAACTGCTACATAATGCAATGATTGATTTAGGGTCTAGTACCATAGTAATGCCTAAGCAGATAGCTGATGCCTTATAAATAAAGTATGAACCACTCACTAAAGGAGTCATGCAGCTAGATTTTAAAGTAGTACAAACAATAGGGAGAATTAAACAACTCCCATTACAATTATATACTTGTCCTAATATAATTGTAAATCAAGATGTAGTAGTGATAGATATACCTCCTATTTTTGGCTTATGTTTATCAAGAGACTTTATAGCAAAGATAGGAGGATATATGTCCCTTGATTGGTCTCACCTAATCTTAAGAACCAAATATGGTTCAAAAATGAAGATATTATCTGAGCCATTATATAAGGATCATATCACAAATTAACCAATTGTAAAGCTAGAGGCAGCCCATGCTATGATGAATAAAGAAGAAAGGGTTTTTGTTGAGTAGTTAGGTGAATGGACTAGACATGATCAAGAAGAGGAAAATGATCATTTGTTAGCTATGATGCAAAGTGACCCATATGGAAATTATGACTCTATTGGTCTGCACACTTACATCATACTTGATGAAGATCATAAAATCCTAAATCTTCTAGAGGAAGAAAAGTCAAAAGATACCTCTTCTATTAATCCTCAGGTCTCTCAACATGAATTCCAGATTTCAAGTGAGAAGTCACAAGCATATGCCTTAATCTTTGATGAAGAAGAAATAATTTCTGATTTTATTCTTACTTTGCAAGATGATGTGGTGGAGCATGGACATTTCCTTGATCATGATTTGAACAATTTGTTTGAAATCATTGGGTCAAGTTCTACTATTTTTCAAGGAGGCTGTGAACTGTTGCAGATGAACAAGATAACATTGAAACTCAATTACATATGAAAAATTGTTGTAAACTTTTAGAATTATCCTTTCAAGAGGTTGGTAATTTTGAAGTTATTAAAGAGGATGATCATTAAATATAACCTGAGTTTGAGGCAGAAGGAGATAAGTCAATAAATGTTATATATCAAAGGGCTTCTGTTGATGAGCAAATAGTCGTTAGTTTCTTGATAAAACATACCAATATCAAGAGTTGGCATTCGACAAGCTTCCAAGAACAAGAAGAATCTATAGATGTTGGAAGTAGGTTTGACTCAGACTCACTCAAATGTAGGCCAATAAATATGGCATATAAAGAATTCAAGTCACCAAAGCTATATCCAATTCAACCACTTGTCTAGCAATATAAGCTAGCTTGTCATGAAAGAGACTTTAAAAATTATTCTTTTGATTGAGGAGGGAGATAAAGATACTTGGTTAATGTATTATAGTTAGGTAGTTTCCCCTTTTCATTATTTTGTTTTCTCATTTTTTGTTTTCCCACTTTTATTTTAAATAAGTGTTCTTTGAACACGTAGTCGGCATCTCAGAATTTTCAAAATCTTCAAAATTTCTTAATGCATTGAATGTCTCCCAAATCTTTAGAAATCCCCAAGGTACCTTGTGTTGCCACTTGCATAACATGTTTGCCTCAATATCCCATAAAGATTAAGTAAGATTTCCTAATGGTTATTTGAGTTTAATGTCATTTTGAGACTTGATAGATCAATATATACCTCTGAGTAAGAGTTAAAGCTTACAAGTTCTCAAACATTTCTGCATTTGGGAGAAAAGATCTTGCTACTTGCATTTTCTGTGCCTAGTAAACTTGCTTCAGTGAATGTGTTTCTATATTGAGAAAGTTCATACCAGTTATCACAAAAAAGATATAGAGATGGAGGGAGCACAATATTCACAAGAAGGAGCTGCGATGTATGAATCCCTTGACAAGTTTCTTGCGAGCAAGTCATATGCTTCAACTCCTACGCAACCATTAAAGACCTATCCAAAGACTAGAATCCCTGAAGTTGGTCAAGTAAGTGACCCAACAAAGATAAAAGATTATGCAGATGGAGTTATGGATCCAATCCTTCAAAGAGCAAGTAGCAAAATTCTTAGAGAAGGGGCACATCAAAGCTGTCTATAGAGGGCCAGAGTAGGGCAATATGAGACATTTGCCATGAGGATATGGACTTCAAAACTTACCCAATTCCTTGTCCCAGATGTACATCCATGCCCTGACTTGGTTGAACTATGTGTAGACTTGTTCAATGCACCCTCATGTACCATTCAATAGGGTCCATTCATAGTGCAAATCACACTGCAGGCTATCAGGGATATGTTATCCCTCTATCATGATAAGACAAATACATTTCCCACTATTGCTAAAATGAAAATAACATGGGAAAACATCAATACCTAGTTGAGGTTCTTGAGATCTAAATTTCAAATGGGTGATGATGACACTATTGTGCCTACACTCCCTATAGCAAGAGCCCAATTTACACAAGCTAGCCAAGATGCACTGTCTATGATGGCTTTCATCTTTGGCATGAAAGATTATATGGTAATTTATGGAGAACAAATGGCTATTCTCTTTAGGCTGAAGACCGTTGACAAAACTCAAGAGTATAGGCTTGATTTTTTTGAACAAATTGCTTTCTCAATGGTGGAACAACTGGCCCATTTCAAATCAAAAGGAGTGTTCAGGTAATCTTTTTATTTGTTTCACCTCATGCTCTATTAGAACACTGACCTCTTTTCCCAACATATGAATCTTGATATGTATGACCTAAGTTTTGATCTCTAAAGGACCACTCCTATGTCTACATGGACACATATTTTGTCAAAGACTAGTGACCCATATGAATTTTGGGAATTATTTTTTATCCCTACTTTTTGTCACCTTAGCTTCAAACCAGTCACGAAAAAATTGTTTCCAAGTGTTTCAAACCTTCTCACTAGTTGCCCAATTCCTTGTGATTTCTATTTTGGGTCTCACCATACAATTATAAGAGTCCATGGTTTTTGTGGGGAACCAATGTTGCTACTTAAGATTTTGACTCTTAAGTTAGCATTCTTAGAGGTCACCAGGTAGGTATCTATAGTTGACAATGAATATGGCTCTAGGAAGAGGAAGAGAAAAATGTATGACCTTCCATGGATGACAACCAACATGGTATTAGAAACCAGAGATGCTAAGATTTTGCTGCTTAGAAAATTATCCTTTTTGGCTTTCTTCTAATAGAATACAAATGGGTATATGACCCAAATGGTTTCATAGCTTCCTAGATAATGACTAATAGGGTTGCAACCAGAATTGCACATGAGGGCCACCCTTTTTGTGAAACCAAGAAAAATCATAGAGAAGATGCTCCTAGATTTTATGTTGAGTTAACAGACTTGCCCCTTCCACAAAATAGACCCTGGGAAACATTCTATGTTAAACAGAGGGATTATGATCCTAAAGTTAGAATGACTTCTATCTTAAGGACACTAAAGAATAAAGATTGGGATGCTGAGAAAATAGAAGCCTAATGGAAATATAGGTAGGAAATTTGTCAAACAACCCATTCTTTCAAGAATGTAGACACATATGAGAGATGGGAAGAACTATGGGATGAGTGCCATCTCTCCCCTGTATCTAGCCCAGAGACAAGTAATTTGCTGACATTAATTGTAGATCCAGAAGCTAAAGCGGGACCAAGCCAAGAAGCATAGGCCTCAGGGCAAATTATACCTATAGTAACCATATCAGTTTGGCCCCAATCTCTCAACATCATGGAAAATAAAAAGAGTGTGGTGCCTTCACCACCAATAGCTTCCCTGTCAACATTGGTTATAGATATTCCTAGTTCTCCACAAGCATCATTGAAAGGAAAAGAAACACAGCCAGAAGAAGAGACACCCAAGAAATGAAAGAGGGTACAGTTTCAGTTTGATTTAGAAGAGGAGACAGACACACCACATCACCAATTACAGAGTACTATAATTTTTCCTCATGTAAGTATTATTCCTCCTTCTCCTTTTCAATCTCTTTCTTCTCTTATTGGCATGATGATTCCATCTAGCCAAATGACATCCCCTGCCACCTTTGTCATTCCCATTTCTCACTTTGATCTGTCTATGCCACCTCAAGATTTAACATTACCTCATTTTCCCCCCTCTATTCCCAAGAATATATCCCCTCAAATTGCCCATAGCCAACAATTGGCTATCCAATATGGTTTACCACAGGGACATCCTTTTGCGGGTGGGCACATTACCTCTCCTTCTACCTTCTAGACCTAAGCAGATGCTGCTAGGAAGGCAAGGGAAGCCTGAAGAGGGAAAAAGAAGATCAAGGAAAATAAAGCATTGGCTACACCTCATCTATGGTCACAGTTTGACTGCATTTAGGAGCAATTGACGGTGACTCATTTGTCATGAAATGTAATAAAGCCAATTGAGTAGATGCATCTGGAGGACTACACGATGAATGTAGTGGCCATCGACATGTCCCTCTTCAGGCCATAAGACAAAATTGAGCTGATAACTAAATCCACTTCTATAGTTGCTGAAGACTACTTGAAGACATCAAGAAGGCTACAAAAGATGGAGACCAATTTAGCTAAGGAAAAGGCAAACTGTAAAAGTTTGACCATAGAGATCAATAGAAAATACAATGATATAGAGAATCTAAATAAATAGTTGCAAGATACTGTTTCTCTTCATACTCATTGGGTAGTCCAAGCCCAAAATGATTCCTTAAAGGTAGGGCTAATGCATGTAAAGGATGTAGTGACGACCCTAAGGCGGGAGAAAGCAACATTGCAAGAAAAATGTGAAGAACACTTGCTATAGGTTACCCAATTGCAATAAAAGCTGCTAAGTGAACAAAATAATACTGTAGCTATACAAGCCCAATTTCAAGCAGAGAAACAAAGAAAAACACAATTGATACTAGAGCTAGCCAATAGGCCATGGAATGTTAGAGTGTTAAGTCTGGTGAAGGAGCTCTATGAATCCATGTGGAAAAGAATCTCCTTGGAGATTATTCAACTCAGGCCTTCTCTCACCTTCCTACTAAATACATAAAAATTGTACAAAAAGGTGGACAATTCAGTTGTAAACACTCTGGCTATAGTTTTTGGGAGAGTAATGGACTCTAAAACATTACTGCAAAAGCTTTATGATGTAATGGATGCAATGTTGTTAATAGTAAGAATTGAGAATAGAATGGTCACTATTAAGCGAGTGAATGAGGTTCTCAGTTGTAATTCTATAGCCATCACTTGCAGAGAGCTCCTAGATGTCATGAAAGAAAGAATCAGTGAAATGAAACAACACATTGAAGATTTAGTGCAACTAGGTCTTCCTTCTCCATTTCTTGATGACAACATGGTGCTAATGGTTGATGAAATTGAACCTTTGCTGTTGGCCAAATAAAATGATCAAATAGTTTTTCAAAATTTAAGGAATGATTCATCAGTCCCTGAAATAGAAGTTGTCTTGGTTCCTGTTTCCCATCTGTAATTCAAATTGAAGGCTATGGTTCAGATTTTACAAAAAATTTCACACAAGGATATTATTAGCCTTGATTTAGCCTTCAATGAATTGTAGAATCAACAAGGGTTATCTGATAATGAGTGGTCCACCTACCAAACAACATTGCTGAAGTTATAATTTTGAAATTTTGATCTAGCGGGAGTTGTGGTTTCTTTTTGAGTAGGCTCAAAAGTCCTTAGGG
Source organism: Torreya grandis (assembly GCA_037957365.1). Lineage (NCBI taxonomy): Eukaryota > Viridiplantae > Streptophyta > Pinopsida > Cupressales > Taxaceae > Torreya > Torreya grandis. Next base: position 850,562 of record JARHVA010005428.1, read on the forward strand.
TTGCCAATAAATGTAGAGTAAAAAATACTCAACGTTTCATTCTGATTTTCAATTGCATGCTGTAAAATTTTGTTCCCGCATACTTTGATTTGAGACGATGAAGTTTTGAAATAGAGCACGAGTTCTATTTTCTTTTGATTCATTTTTTTATAAGTGTCAGAGTCAGGCGGAAGCTGCCAAGTGTCATTTTTTGAGGCACTTTTCATAATTTTAATAAGGCTATAGAATGTGCCATGTATCTCATAGAAACTTGGTGGAAAATGAAAAGTGTCGGCATCCACATTTCATATCAGCACCTGCATTCCAAATCTCTTTTTAGTGGAAGGTTTCAACAAGCTAAATATTAGGGTAAAGCAGAAAGTGCCAAGTGGAAATTGTGAAAGGTCTTAATTTGCTTTGCTAAAAGTGATGGAAGATGCCACGTATCTCAGTTGAAGAGATTGGAAGCCACCATGTGTTGAGGTCTGAATTATCTTCATTTTGCTTCACCGATATATCAAAGACAGTGGTGGGTCTCAGGTTTTGTTTCTAAAACAAGTGGAAGCTGCCAAGTGTCGGTGTTTGTGTAAATATGAAATGAGGCCCATTTGTTTCTATAATATAAAGAGAGTAAAGCAGAGACTAGCACGTGTCACCTTTCACAGGTTCCTCAAAAGGTAGCTAAAAGTAGCAAAGGTTGCCACATATCCCTAGTTAAGTAAACCAGAGATTGCCACATGTCCTTTGTTGAAGCAATCAGAGATTGCCACTTGTCCTCATGCCTTTTTAAAAATTACTCAGGCAAGAAATTTTGTGGGTTTTATTTCTGTTAAAGTGAAGAAGAAGTAGATTGTGATAGGTGTCAAAGGTAGAATGTTCTTAAGCAAAGATATAGTAAGAGTATAGGTAAAGTAGAGAGTGTCGTGTGTCCTTGGTAAGGTTATGGAACTCGCCAAATGTCATCCTCCGGTGTCTCCTAAAGTAATAAGAATGTTTTCAAGGAATTGACTAAGTATCCTCTTCTATTTAAGAGAAAGGAGCATCCTGCGATCTGTTTCAACCAATGAACTATCGGAAGACAAAGCGTTTTAGAATCTAAGAAATATCTTTTGTTAGACACTTCCAGTTCGGTTAGATTTCAGTTGGGCCATTAGATTGGGAACAAGCAGACAATTTGGAGTGAATCTAAGGCTATAAATAAGGGTGTAGAGCTCACCAGAAAAATATCATCATCAGATACTAGATAGAATTTTCTAAGAGAATTACTGTCAAAAGTTTAGACTTTTTAGAGTTGTGACTAGGAATATCATTTGCCTTTGTTCTATTTTCTTAAGTTGAAAAGTTTATGTAATTGTGCATGTTTCTATGCCTCTTATGTGACTAGATAATTAATAAGAAGATTTAATCATGTGCCTTTGTTGATACTTTCTATGTTATTGCAAAAGTAGTCTAGGTTGTGTTGTCAAGAGTTTTAGACTTTCTAGAGTTGTGATTAGTAATATCATTTGCCTTTATTCTATTTTCTTGAGTGTGAAGGTTTATGTAACTGTGCATGTTTTTGTGCCTCTTATGTGACTGGAGAATTCAAATAAGAAGATTGAATCATGTGCCTTTGTTGATATTTTTTGTATTGCTGCAAAAGTAGTCTAAGTTGTGAGCCTCTATTTCTATTGTTTTCATCTTTTACATTGATCATGCACTTGTTTGATCTTAAATGTAATTGAATCTTACATATAGTCTCACTATGCTCAAGATTAAGGTCGAATTACATATAGGCACATCACCATAGTTAGATTTTCTTTCTTGCATTTGTGTTTCTGTTAAAATTCCTATTCCTTTTCCAACTAGACACTTGATATAAAGAAGAGACTAGCTTCTTAAAAATCTGGAGGTTGTTTCAAGTTGCAAGTCCCACATCTCGAAACTTCCCATTGTTGGTGTTAGAAACAAGCACAATTTTAACCATCAACACATAGGATTGGAAAATTAATTAAGGTAATTGATGCCTTGAGTAGAAGAACAAAATTGGTGACTGCAATGAGGGTTGATGTTTTCCATTTTTATGAAATAATAAAATTATATATAGAATATAGTGACATTAAGGATGCTTGAGAAGCATGTCTTGAACCAACTAGTTGGATAAGATGCCATTAATGGATAATTTAATATCAAATGGATTGCACTTTAAAAGATAATAACCCTAGGTACCTAAGGGATCAATGATAGTGAACTTAATGAGATACATTCATTGTGGTGTATCAGATTGACATTTTAGAGAGGACATGGCCTTTCTTAGCTAAATACCTTAGAGAACATGGGATGACATAAATATAGACTTTGTGGTTGGATTACCTAAGAATCAATAAGGTAATCACTCAATCTTTATTGTTGTCAATAGATTCTACCAAATTACACATTTCATCTCGTGTAAAAATACCATTGATCCCATAAATATATTTTTTTTTCTTCAATGAGGTGTTTATGCTGCATGGGGAACTAAGAACATAGTTTCATACCTAGACACCAAGTTTGTGGTTCATTTTTTGAGGGCCTGATTGAGTAAGTTGAATACAAACATCAAATTAAAAGTTGTATACTATCCAAAAACTAATGGGTTGAATAAAGTTATCAATATGAGATTAAGCAACTTGTTGATTTGTTTGGTTCATGAGAAACAAAAGTAATGGGATTTTGTGTTGCCAAAATCAAAATCCTCATGCAAAGATTCTATGAATAGAAGAACATGTAAAACATCTTTCCAAATTGTGTATGGTCATAACCCAAGAGGTATTTAAATATAAATAGATATTATTTATTTGAAAAGTAAATTGAGGACTGATGTGGGTGAGGAATTTATTGAATAGGTGAAAAATTTGCATATGTACCTAAGGGAAAGGCTTAAGCCCAATAAACATGTTATTATATACCATGCTCATCTAAGAGAAGAGAATAATTATGATTTTTTTAACTTGGTACGTGCTCATGTCGAAAAAGAGAGATTCAAAAGGAATAATTACAATAATCTAGATTGGAAGATTATCAATTCTTGTAAACTTATGAAGAATATTTCATCAAATGTATATGATTTAGAGCTACTGGTGAATTGGATATCTCTCTAACTTTTAGTTTTACAAACTTGTATTCATATCATGAAAAAGAGACATCACAAAAACATTATAAAAAAATGAAGCATACTTGTATAGATGGAAAGAACAACTTCTTGAAAAGGAAGAAGTTGAAATTGAGTCCATTTTAGAATTAAGAGTTGTTAAACAAACCAAAGGTAGGGGATACAATTACATAGACAACAAAGTTGTTAAAGAAACAAGATAATTACTCCCACCTAAGATTAATTAATTAGGATTGAATTTGCAATATTTCAATCCTTATTCGTGAGTAAGGTAACATAAATAAATTAACTTGGGAAACCATATGTAGGGGAAACTCATGACACTTAATTTTTACAATTTTTTTTGTGATTTGAATAATCTTTGACACACACCTACATCTCCCAATGTCTAATGTGCATGCCTTCTTTTTAAACTAAATTGTGTAACATTTTGGGTGTTTTTTAATAGCTCATTCAATGCATAACATAGTGGCTTGAAGAACATAGGATGAAAAATACATTCAAGCAAAGGAAGGCTGAGTGTGTTCATTTTTTTATGGTCTAGTTTGTCTTGACTTGAAATATTCACATACCACATAATGAGGAAGAATAGGGGAGGATAAGTTCATACAAGGAAGATTCTATAAAAAGGTGAAAAAATATTATGAATACAAGGAGTAATCAATTTTTGAGGAAAAGGGTCTAATTTGTTAATATTCACAACATTCATAGAGGCAAATAGAGCAGTAAATAAAGGACTGTTCTGAGGCAGACTTGTATGCAAGCTTGGACATATTTTTATAGTTTATAAGAGATGTGTAGTAATTTGGAAGCAACCCACACCAAATAGGTCTCTAAAGATACCTTTGAAGTGGTTTTTAAAACAACTATCTTTGGAGCTATCTTTAGAGCTACAATTTTGGAGCTATCTTCAAAGTTATCTTTGGATATATCTTTAGAGCAGTCTTTGGAGCAATTATCTTCAGAACTGCATACATTTTCATTTTCATAAACTCCTAGACATCTTCATAAATATTGAAATGTATGCTTTACCAATGACTTTGTAAATATGTGAGCAAGATGATCTTCAGACCTGAGAAAATCTATTCAAATATATTTGTTGTTGACAATCTCTCTAATAAAATGGTACATAGTATCAATATGCTTAGTTATCTTATGAAAAATATGATTCTTAGATAATTTAGTCACTTAACTATTTTCACAAAGTATTTTAGTGGATTCGTTTTATCATGTATTAAGTCTTTCAACATCATTTGCATCCAAACAACTTGACAAGCTACACTAGTGGCTACCACATACTTAGATAAAGCTGAAGAAAGAGTCACAATGGGCCATTTATTTTAACCCCATGACACAACACATATACCAAAGTAAAAAGCATACCCATAAGTGTTTTTTTAATCATCTATGCTATGCCTACAATCATTGTTCATGTAGCCAATAAGACTAACAAATTTGAATTGGAATACAATATGCCAAAATCCTTTGTACATCTCACATACACTAGTATTATCTTACCAACTTACTAATGAGAGTCTTCTAGAGACTCCATAAACCTTGAAATTAGGATTACACCATACATAATATCAAGCATTGTGTCCATCAAATGCATTAGGCTTCCAACTAGCCTCTTGAACAATGTAGGATCCACGTATGGTCCATCATCATTTTTGCTTAGCTTCAATCCCATCATTACCAGTGTTAGGGATGCCTTGCACTTTACCATATTTAATCTTTTCAATATTTCATCTGAATATTTGGATTGAGAAATAAATATACTAGCATTGGATTGATGGAATTTGATGCCCAAAAAATATCTCATAAGCCCCAAATTAGTCATTTCAAATTCACTCTTCATTTTTATTTTGAAAGCATCTATGATAAGATCAATGATAAGGATTAGATCATCTACATACAAATAAACAATTATAATTTTACCTTCTTTGTTGATTTTGATGTACAAGGTTGGCTCACAACCACTTCTTTGGAAGCCATTTTGAATGAGATAAGAGTCAATGCATCTGTATCAAGCTCTAGTATCTTGATTTAATCCATACAGTGTCTTCTTCAACCTATATACTTTGTTTTCATGACCATTATCTCATAGCCTTTTTGTTGTTTAACATACACTTCCTTCCCTAGATAAACATTTACAAATGCTAACTTCACATCCATTTGGTACACAAGCCACTTGTTGTGGGCAACAATAGCCAATACAATCTTAACTATGTCCAATTGTACACGAGGAGCAAATGTTTCATTGAAATCTATTCTAAGATGTTGTGTGAAGCCCCTTGAAACTAGCCTTGCTTTATTATTTTCCACTTTTATATCAACATCTTGTTTAGTATTATAAATCCACTTTACACTTACTACATCCTTTCCTTCAAGTAACTCAACTGACTCTCATGTTTGGTTCTCCTTAGTGGACTCAATCTCTTCATCCATGGCTTATGTCAATATATCATCACTCACAACTTCTTTAAATTCTAATGGATCATCTCCATGAAAAAATAAAGCATAGATCAAAAATTAATTTATTGAATCAACATTATATAGCTGACTCAAACTCCTTATTTGTCATGGCAACATGCTTTCTAGAGTTGGATTTGAAGATGAATAACTACATGGAGTGATAGTTAAATTTGATCCACAAATGTTAGCTAATGAATTTATTTCTTTGGTTACTTATGGAGTTTTTGTACTCTTGGTGTGAGCAACAACCATGAATGTCTCCTTATTGCGAATGGAGGTGTAGCTTCAGCTATAACTTGTGGTTTTATCCTTAGAGTCGAAGGAGCTACTGTTTGAATTTTAATTGATGTTGGAAACACTTTATACACCATATCATCATGAAAAACAATATCATTAATATTTGTTAAGCATGGAATATACTGAGAGGGAGGGTGAATCAGTATATCATATATCTTATAAATCTTTCTTTTAACCAAATTCCACTTAATCAAACATTCAAGATATGCAATAAAACTCAAACAATAAACATCACAAAAGATAGAGAGAGACACCAGATATAACGTGGAAAACCAATGTGGGAAAAACCATGGAGAATCAATCTCAAATATATTTCTAAGAACAAACCCATAGGAGCACCATAACCCTTTGCCAAGTACAAACCTCAGCTACAATTCATGAGCATCAATCTCACATGAGCTTCAAAACCCTTTGCCGAGCACCAACCCAGCACCTATTTGTGAGCACCAACCCACAGGAGCACCAACACCTTTGCCGAGCACCAACCCAGCAACAATTCATGAGCACCAACCCAACAAAAATTTGTGAGCACCAACCCAGATAATACAATATCAAAATCAACCTCTCACTTCTACATTACAAATGGCTTCTCAAGCCTTTATTTATAGCTTTCCAAATGACCTTTGTCATTCCCCCTTTGTGACCCTTCAATCCTCATGGAAAATGGCACCAATCTTAAATGACCCTTCATATCCAAGCCTTTGAAAAGTCATGTGGTGGCCCTTCATGACCAAAAATGTCCTTCCCACTTTTGTCCTTAACTTTGGTGACTTTTCGTATTCCTTAAAGTGTCCATTCATGAGAAATTTGCCCATACTCTTTTATCTTCACTTGGTGACTCTTGGTATTCCCTAAGATAACTCTTCATGGGAAAATACATCCCATCCTTCTTTTGCCTTTACCCTATGGCTCTTCAACTTCTCCATGGGCCCTTATTTTGTCTCATATGCAACCAAAAATATATTCGTTAATATTAAATAAATATTAACTCATATTAGCCAAGATATATTTATTACCAACAACATTAAATGAAATGGGGCCTTTATCACCAATAATGCTAAACCTTTGACATCAATGACAATATTTCCAACATCTCTCCCTTTGTCATTGATGGCAACCTCAATCTTGAAACTGTCACATCCTATCACCTGCACATACCATCATTTGAAAACATATAGTAACTCCCCCTTACTATAGCAACCTGTACCTATTCCCTGTACTTGTTTTTTGCACCTATACCTGTACCTATTATTCTCTCCCTTTGACATTAATGGAAAAGGGCCTACCTAGAGCTAACACTTAGCTCCCCCTTACTTGATGTTGAACATCAATGGCAGGAAGAAATATAAATTACTCCCAACTCCTCTCGCCAATCTTTGAATGTTTCCTTTGATCATGCCTTTGAGAAGATATCTGACAATACATACACATTGTTCCCTGTCCTTTGAGCATCTGCAATCAACTCATTTGAATATTTTCTTCTAATCTCACAACCTTCAGCATAAAACCTTAATGTGTATCCTTGATCACAAATTTGATTAACACTTAATAGATTATGCTTAAGACCTTTTACATACAAAACATTCTTAGTCTTAGTTCTACCATAATCCAAACTCAAAGTACCTTTTCCAGCTATCCTGGTAGTGGTTTTATCTCCAAATCTTACTGTACCACTATTTATCTTTTTTAGAGAAATGAACTTACTTTTATCACCTATTATATGCCTTGAACATCTGCTATCAATTAACCATGGCTGATCTTTACCTCTCACATGTAGGGCTGTCTACACCATCATAGAATCTTCAGGTTGTTTCTTCTGCCATGAACATGTCTGAACCTTCTTCCTGATGAATAGATTTTTGACACTCTGATTCTTCTTCTTGATGAATTGATCCTTCTTGACTGACTCGAACATGCTTTTGCAATAATAAGCCATGTGTCCAAAGTTGTTGCACTTGTAGCATACTATGGTCTCTTGATCAAAGCTTTATAGAGGAGCAAAAGAGTTGTGGCTTCTGCTTGACTCTACTTGACTTTTCTTCTCCTTATTTATGAAATTGTTAGCTCTTTTTCTACATTATAATTTCTTGTGACCATATCCATTACAATAAAAACAATAGCCATAAAAATAAGACTTGTCTGTATATCTCTGACCTAATTGCCTTTTGTAGCTTTGTTCTCTCTAGCCTTCTCTATTTGGAATGTCCTCTATATTTTTCCCTTCTCCCCTTTTTGTTTCCTCTTGTGTAATAGCTTCAACATAGCTCTTTTTCTTTTCAAAATTGATCCCTGTCTTATCTGAATATGCTTTTTGATTTTCCAATATCTTTTTCAGCATGTTAGTGCTATCTTTAAATTTTTAATCACTAACTACTTTATCACTGACTGCTTTCTTAATATCTTCTTTTAAAGAGGCAATTTCAATAACATACCTTTCACAATCTTTTATTGCTATTTCCAACTGTGCTGTGAGACCTTCTTCATTCTTCTTGGATTCTTCAAAGTGTACTTGTAGATCTTCAATCATTTCCTTTGACTCTTTTTCATTTTTCTTGATCTGGCGCTTTAACCTTTGATTCTTCTTCTAAATAGCTTCTAACTCTTCTAGGGCACAATTGATTTCTCCTTCCATATCTACTTCAACTTCCTCCTCTTCTTCTTCTTGATCATCTTCATGTATAGCCATGAATAGAATCTCTTCTTCTTCTGAATCGCTGACTCCACTATCTTCAACTGAGCTAAGATCCTTAGAATATAGGCTCTTCTTCTCGAATCCCTTCTTGGATTTGCCTTTGAAATTCTTCTTGTATGTAGGCTTTTCTTCTTCATCATCTTTAACCTTATCTAGGCATCTAGCTGAAAAATGTCCAATCTTTCCACAGTTAAAACATTTAAAAGGTAATTTTCCTTGATATTTACCTGTTCCTCTTTTCAGCGTACGAATGAAAAGTGCTTCATTGTCATCTTCATCATCACTGGAACTATCGCTTGATTCTTGAATCTTAGATTTCTTATTCTTTGATGTCTTGAAAGGTGCTTCTCTCTTTGAGGGTTTATCTTGTTCTATCCGCATTTCATATGCTGTGAGAATACCATGAAGCTCATCCATCTTTAGCTTGGCTAAATTCTTCATCTCCTCGATTGCTGAAACCTTTGCATCATATCTCATTGGTAGAGATCTCAAAACCTTTTGCACCACTGTTGACTCTTCCAATGCTTTTCCAGGACCTTGAATCTGATTTACTATCTAATCAACTCACAAAAGATACCTTACTATATCTTCTTCTTCTTCCATCTTCAAAATTTCAAACTGCCTTCTAAAAGTCTGCAACTTAGCTCGCTAAACCTTTCCATCACCTTTATAAATATTCTCAAGTTTTACCCAAGTTTCATGAGTAGATTTACATTGCATAACTTTAAAGAATTTAGATTCACATAAACCACATTAAATATCATTTAAATCTTTAGCATTACATTCACTTGCCTTCTTTTCTGTTGGAGTAGTTGTAGATGTATGTGGCTCTTCATATTCCTCTACCACTAATTTTCATATGTCAAATCCAAGGGCCATCAAATAAACCTTCATTCTCATGCTATAAAAAGCATAATTCATCACATCAAACAAAGGTGACTTATTTGTAGAAAATCCTTCCTGTGACCCAACCATCGTGCTTTCCCAATCTACCTTCAAGTTGTAAAACGTTTCAAAAAGGAACCTGCTCTGATACCAATTGTTAAGCATGGAATATATTGAGAGGGGGGTGAATAAATATATCATATATCTTATAAATATTTCCTTAAAAAAATCTACTTAATCAAACATTCAAGATATGCAATAAAACTCAAACAATAAACATCACACAAGATAGAGAGAGAAACCAGATATAACATGGAAACCCCATGTGGAAAAAACCATGGAGAATCAATCTCAAATATATTCATGAGAACAAACCCACAGGAGCACCATACACTTTTGCCAAGTACAAACCTCAGCTACAATTAATGAGCACCAATCCCACAGGAGCTTCAAACCCCTTTGCTGAGCACCAACCCAGCACCTATTCGTGAGCACCAACCCACAAGAGAACCAACCCCTTTGCCGAGCACCAACCCAACAACAATTCGTGAGCACCAACCCCTTTACCGACCACCAACCTAGCAATAATTCATGAGCACCAACCCCTTTTCCAAACACCAACCCAGCAACAATTCATGAGCATCAACCCACAGGAGCACCAACCCCTTTGTGTATACCACACACATATCTCTCAATGTTGCTATCTCAATAAATGATAGATCAATACAACATCTCCTTCCTCTCTCACTCCTTTTCTCTTCTAAGCTAGATATAACAAATACAAATCATATTCATCTCTCATAATTGCTCTTCTAAGCTAGATATTACAATATCAAAATCAACCTCTCACTTCTACATTACAAATGGCTTCTCAGGCCTTTATTTATAGCATTCCAAATGACCTTTGGCCTTCACCCTTTGTGACCCTTCAACCCTCATTGAAAATGGCACCAATCTCGGATGACCCTTCATATCCAAGCATTTGAAAAGTCATGTGGTGACCCTTCATGACCAAAAACATCCTTTCCACTTTTGTCCTTATCTTTGGTGACTTTTCATATTCCTTAAAGTGTCCCTTCATGAGAAATTCATGCATACTCTTTTGTCTTCACTTGGTGACTCTTGGTATTCCCCAAGATGACTCTTCAAGGGAAAATACGTCCCATCCTTTTTTTGTCTTTACCCCATGGCTCTTCGACTTCTCCATGGGCCCTTATTTTGTCTCATATGCAACCAAAAATATATTCATTAATATTAAATAAATATTAACTCATATTAGCCAAGATATATTTATTACCAACAACATTAAATGCAATGGGGCCTTTATCACCAATAATGCTAAACTTTTGACATCAATGACAATATTTCCAACAATATTTACAGTCCACTTGAAACTTCCATCCCACATTTCATCCTCCACAAACTGAACATCATGACTGATTATAACCCTCCTAGTGATATGATAAGCAACTTATATGTATTTATATTCTATGAATAGCCAACAAATATACACTTTTGTCTTTTATTGTCTAACTTATTACTCAACTCATCTAGAATATATGCACATGCAACATAGATAAATACATGAAACTGAAGAACACTATGTTTCTTACCTATCCAGACCTCTAGAGGGATTTTGTTCTTCACACTCTTTCTTGGGAACCTATTCATGATATGAAAGAAAGTTACCACTGCCTCAGCCAAATATTGATTGGGTAAATTAATGCTACTAACATATTACATGTGATCTCCATAATGGTTATGTTCTAAATTGCTTGTATATGCCATGTGGTCTACAAAAATTCAAAAAATCATTAGAAATATATTCATCACCTTTATCTATCATAAAAATATTGATGGAGTATCCACTCTAGCTCTCCACAAGTTCCTTGAACTACTAAAAATAAACAAATACATCATACTTGTGCTTTAAAAAGTAAACCCAAGTTTTCCTTCTAAAGTCATCAAAAAATGTTAGGAAATAGGTGCAGCCTTCTATAGAAGGTGTTTGCATTTTCCAAAAATATATGAATGAAAATTCTCAAGTAGTGTTCTTGATTTTATTGATTTACCAACTAGGAAATACTTTATATGTTATTTTCCTATGATACAACCTTCACAAACTCTTTCTAGTTTCTCAATTACTGGTAAACCTTTCACCATGTTCTTTCTATGTAGTAGCTTTGGCCATCCAAGTTTAAATTCCTAAATAAAAAATTCCACAACCAATATTAATTCTTTACAACTAACTGAAATATCATTTAAACTTCTCCACTACTACCTTTTGCTTCTTTAGAGCTAAATTGGCTTGCTCTTGAATTTATTAAATCTACAAAATTGATTTTAGCTCTTGATTTTATATTTTCAACCTTAAGGGTGGGTCCAGAATGTATATTATTTATCTTATGAATAGATTGGGTTGTTTTTCCCTTCATGTAGGAACTTATCCTCAAGGGAAACATTTGGTTGCTAGTCATTTTGACTTTAACAATCAATTGTTTGCTTGAAAACCTATCCAAAATCACACACTCATTAATTTCCACGTACACTATATAGCCTTTTTGTACCAATTGATTGGTACTCATTAAGTTATGTTTTAGACTAGCAACATAATACACAGCATGCATAAATTTATGTTCCCCCTTTTTGGTTACAATATTAATTTTACCTTTACCCAAAATAGTGTGACTATTGTTTTTACCAAGTATGACATCAATTTGAAGTGATCATCCAAGCTAGAGAGTAAACATACATTACCTATCATGTGATTACTATAACTAGAATCCAAATACCATATGTAGCATGGGATTTCTTGGATAATATTTCACTCAATTGAGGAGTTTGTATAAATTGCTTTAGCAATACTAGTACATACAATAAACATAGTGCTTGTGAGAGTGTTACTTGACTGATTTTGACCTTGTTTGTGCTAGTCATACTATTTGTTTTTACATTCATGAACATAATGGCCAAACTTCTTATAATAATTCCATTGAAAGTGTTATTTGTCAAACCTTGGACCATTTGGGTAACTAAAATTTATAATTTTGACCTCTAACACCAATATTTATAGGAATTTTACTACATCCACCTCTAGGGTAACTTCTATCTCTACCTCTAAGGCTAAATTTCAGCCATCCTCTTCCATGGATTATAGATGACTGAGATGAAAATGCATTTTCTAATGAGATATTTTACCTATTTAGTCTATATTCATGATTGATGAGAGAGGTACGAATCTCATCAATAGAAAACTGACTCAAGTCTTTGGTTTCCTCCAAAACAACAACTAGAGGGTCAAATTTAGAATGGAGAATTCTATGTACCTTCTCAACAATATTACTATCCTCTATGGCCCCTCCATGAGATTGGATTTAATTAATCAGTCCAAAAATATATATAAAGAAAGATTCTATCGAATATGAGTCTCTCATTAATTAATTTTTAAAATATCTTCTAAGGAGCTCTAATTTAGTAATCTTTACCATGTGCATACCTTGGTAAGCAATTTGTAGTATATCCCATGCCTCCTTGGCTTGATTTTCTACTACTAATCTTGGGAGTATGCTCTCATGCATTGCTTTATAGATGTAGAATAAAACTTTCCCATCCTTCTTCCAATGTTCTTTCAAAGCATCTTTGTCAGCTTGTGTAAGGGAGTTATATGCTATGTGGTCTACAAGTTTCACATAACCATTTTCAGCTATCTCCCATATGTCTTGACACTAGAACAAAGATTTCATAGTTAAAGACCAATATTCATAATTTTATGCTATGAAAATATGGGTTTGCTAATTGGAGAGGGGTGCAATAGATGTGGAAGCCATTAATGGATTTTAAGAGAATGGAAAAAGAGAACTCAAAAAAGTAGAAAGGCAGAGGTTCCTTTGGCTCTGATACAAAATGAATTTTTTAAGAGAGGAAGAGGGAAGTTAAATACAAACTCAATACTTGAAAATAGAGGATTAAATTTGCACAAAGAAAACAAATCATAAAAAATAACAATCTAGAAAATTTTGAGAAAGAGAAAAAGAATAGCTATAGCTATTTATAAAACCAGATCTAAACATAAAACTAGTTTTAACTATATGTATATATTTATTAAAAAAAGATAGAAGTTACAGTTGCGCATAAAACTATATATTCCTTTGTTATAAAATTTATTTCACCTTTCTATATGTTCATGGCTTTTTCTTAAGTCCCCCTTCTCTTACTAGGTAGCACTGGTCTCAAGATAGAAGTAAAAATAAATAAGTATTAATATGGAATTAATTTTTAGCTATAATTCACACAAGATAAAGATAACATTAGTGAAAAAGACTATTAATTAAAATCCTTTTGAATATGATACAAATCTAGGAAGAGCAAACAAAATATTTGGACAATAAATTTCTAATTGGGAGTAGTTAGAGATTTTCTAATATTGACTACATGCCTTCTCCCTGGTAATTCTGTTTGGAACCACATTCCTATAATTTATTATATTTTAACCTTTTCATTGGGGGGAGTGTCTTCATATTTTTTAATTTCTTCTATGGATACCTTCCTATTCGGTTCTCTTCCATTTCTACCAAACATGCCATTTAAAGGACTGGAGGCTATTTATATGACCTCTCCAACCCCATCCATAGTAGCAAGTGGTGTTATCATGTATGTTGTTCCCTTAGGAGCTCATTAATTTTTGAATTGTGGTTTGATGTTTTTGGTGTGTTTGGATGTTTGTGTAGATCCTATGTGCTCTTTTCTTATCGCTAATTATGTGTTTTCCAACTATTTTTATGTCCATTTAATAGCCTATTAGTGTAGGATTTTTTATAATTTCAATATGATGAATTTTTTTAGCTCTTTTAATATAATTGGTATGAAGGTTTCCCTCATAAAAAATACCAATTTTAACATCATTAATTAGTTCATTTTTTTATATGAATAAGAGTTGAGCCAAAAAACAACTATGGAAGAGTTATGATAGCATCTGCATATGGATTTTGCAATGTAGATAACAAAAAAATAATAAGCTTGAGTCTAGAAAAAGAACACTACATAAAACCATTTAGGATATTCTCAAGAAGATGTGCATAAAGTTATGAAATTACAAACAATTAAATATTTTATTTCACTTTGTTAATAAATATGTCTAGAATAATAGTATATTACTACAAGTAATATATTTATCTAAGTTAGAGGTTATGCAAACAAAATAAAACCATTTATATATATTGTGTGTCATATATATAAATTTAAGTTGTCAAACATTTCAACTAAAGTATATTAATATATTAAGAAGATTAAGCTGACATAATAATTTGTTAATACCAATAATGATGTTTTTCTCAAAGACATGAATCTAAAGTGCAAAGAAAACTAAGATGTAAGGAAGATTATGCTTATGTAATCCTTTTATTTTTACAAGTAACTAGATGATTTTGGGTATGAATATAAACATAGAATTTGAAAAAGAGTGTACTACATGGAAAACATATGTATCATCTTATTTCATAAGGTATAAAACTGAACATACATTTGACGAACCCTGCATTTAGATAACCAGTTAAAACTATCCATGAATGCCATCTTAAAAGAACCATCAATTAGTTGGTTATGGGAATAAAAATATTTACTAAATAAATTTGAATTAATTACTAAAGAATACAATCTACACTCGAGTATGATGGAAGACATATGTTGTTAGAACTTGCAAACACAAAGATCACTGCCAACAACTCATGAAATTGATTAACTAGTCACAATATTGAAATACATAGAACAACATAAGCATTCACTATAGGATACAAAAAGAATGATCATATTATCATAAATAAATCCTATTAACATTGATTAAGCAAATTACAATAAACACATTTTAGACAAACAATGAGTTGCCGTGCTCAACTAGATAACTTAAATTCATTGGTCATTCTAAGGCATGTACCAAATACATATCCTCCTTGCATATCACTCACTCATTCCTACCTAAGTTACATTATTATTGGCTAGCATTGATGACATACTAAATTATCTTATATTGACCAAATTCAGTTGGGGTGCCCTGAAGGCATGCAGATAACATTGTCGATACATGTATTTATAATGTCTAGTAGAAGAGTCTAGATATAGATATAAGTTGGTGGAGTATTTTGAAGAAAATATAAGAGATATTAATGCATTAAATATACATAAATACATTATATCCTCCATAAATTACAAAAATTTAACAGAAAGATAAACTATAAATGCTGACTACTCAGATGATAGTGGATGGTGATAGCTAGGATATAACTTGCAGATTAAGACAATAGTTTAGATTACACTTGACCCAATATTCTCCCCCTAAAGCTAAATTTTTGGCTTATAAGTTAAAAATAACTCCATGCTATGTTTTAGACTAAATTTTTTAGGAGCTTAAGAACATTACACAAAACATTTACAGATATCCATACAACCAATAAAAGTCTTCCATCATTGAAATTCTTGCACGAAATAGTCAAACTTCAAAACATTGATAGAGATACATATGGAGTGTTGTGAAACTTTATACATTAAAAAAAAAAACTGAAATATACTGCACCATCATCATTTGAATATACACTATTCTTTTTGAAACCATGATTCTACCATCTCGCTCTTGGATGCTCCTATTTCTCTACTGCAAAGAAAACTTGAGCACCAAAATTGCATTAGAGTCATAAGGTACACTAAATAGACTCGATTTCATAACATAAGTGACCAAATTAACTTAGTTTTTCATTGATACATTTGAAGCAACATTATAGATGGTTTTATGGGTGTCATTGTACTAGCTCCAAGATTTCAAAAGCTCCATCTTTGCTTTGCTCAGACACCACCTCATATAGCATTAATAATTATTTTTTCCTCATTGAAGGTCATGAATCTAAATCCATAGGGTCTTCTAGATTCTCGATCACTTACATCTTGGACTCCAAGACCTCTCCATATGAGCTTAAAATACATGCATCTCAAACAAGATAGAAATATGAAACTTGCTTAGACAACAATGAAATGCCTACTTTGTAAGAAACTAACAGTTATTGGGAACTCTAATAACAATTTTTGGATGTAAACACAGATAAAAATAGAGGAAATAGATAGAAATTTAAACACAAACATATAATTGATTACTTATCAATGATCTTTTATTGACAAAACTAATACATTTTTCAAATCTTGTTTCACCAATAGAGTCACGCTTCTATATTCTCTTGTATATATTTCTTTGTTGGTTACAAAATAAAAGGTAAGACTAAGATATATAAATGTGTGTGTGTGTGTGTGTGTGTGTGTGTGTGTGTGTGTACACACACACACACTCACAGAGCATGCAATGTTATATTATTTAAAAAACATAGTATGGATGGTGTAGCATAGAAGTCTCTTGAAACATGTAGAATGAGAGAGAATTAATTAATTGAGTTAGATGGATGCATCTAGAGGCATGTGAATATTCATAGGAAAATTTGAAAAAAATCATGAAGAGTGTTGAGATGTGGCAATGATATCACATGAAGATTAAATATTTAGCTCAGTCAGAAATTACATCCACAAATATCCCCCCCATAATATTCACTATCATGTAAATCAATTATGCCCATGCTTCCTCTAAGATAATCCAACATGTTCTTTTCAAGTGACTTTGTAAAAATGTCTACTAGTTGTTCTTCAGACCTAGAAAACTCAGGACATATATTACCATTTTTCATCAATTCATGATTAAAATGATATCTAGTGTCTATATGCTTGTTATGTTTATAAAACACATGATTTTTATATAATGCAATGGCTGAATTGTTATCACAAAATAGTTTTATAGATTCTTCTTGAGTATGACTCAAATCTAAAATTACTTTTCTCATTCCTTCTACCTGGCAAGATGTTGATGTCGCTACAACATATTTTGCTTCAGTTGATGAAAGTCTAATAGTTGGTTATTTCTTCAATTTCAAAGAGATAACACCTAATCCAAGATGAAAAACATATCGTAAAGTGTGTCCATGCTACCTCCCTAATAATTGTCTATATAGCTAATTAGTTCGAAGTCATTTGATGATGTATGTGTGATACCAAAACTCTTTATTCCAACTATATATCTCAGAATTTCTTTTCTAGGTTTGCAATGAGATTCTTTTTGATTATCCATGAATTTTAGCATAAGACTTTCTCCATACTTAATGCTTGGTCTTGTGGTGGTTAGATACACAAGGTTTTCAACTAATCTATTGAATAAAGTTGCATCAACACTAGAACTTTTATCCTCTTTGCTGAATTTTAAACCCATTGCAACTAGTGTAGGAGATGAATTAACATTCAACATCTTCAAGATTTTCAAATTTTCATTAGCATACTTTGATTAACATATAAAAATTCTTTACTTGGATTGACTTACCTCTATGACAAGAAAATATCTCATGAGTCCCAAATCAGTCATTTCAAATTCAGTTTTCATTGCTATTTTAAATTATTTAATTTATAACTTTTTGGTAAAAATGAAGTCATCCACATACAAACATACTATCAAGATTTGTCCTTTTCCATCTTATCTGACATACAAAATTAGGTCATTAACACATTTTCTAAGTCCATTATTCACAAAATATGAATGTATTCTGCTATACCAAGGTCTAGGAGCTTGATCCAATCCATATAAAACCATTTTCAGGTTGTAGATCTTGTGCTCTTCTCCTCAAACTTTATAACTAGGTGGCTATTTTATATAAAATTCTTCTTCTAAAATGCCATTCAAGAACACTTATTTGATGTCTATTTGAAAAACCTTCCAACTATTGTGAGCTAAATAGATAACACCATTCTAATAGTGTCAAGTCTTGCTACAAGTCCAAATGTTTTATTGTAGTCTATGCCTAGTTATTGTGTGAATCCCTTATCTACTAGTCTTGCTTTATGTTTCTCAAATTTTGAGTTTGCATTAAACTTTGTTTTGTAAACCCATTTTAATCCAAACACATCTTTTCCTTTATGAAGTTTTAAAATATCCCAAGTTTGATTCCTTTCAATTGACTAAATTTCTCCGTCCATGGCTACAATCTTATTGTCATAATTAATTGCATCCTCAATGTAAATTAGTTTAGCTTGTGTTAGGAATGCAAAATCTGAAAATAAATCTATATTTTAAGATTATTGTTACTCTTCATAAATTTATCTTAGACTAGAAGTCTTCTTTGAAGTGTTGATAGACTGTGATCTCAATGATGCAAGTGTTGGATTAGATGATTCACTGCTATTGTTACTAGCTAGAGTAGATGGATTTGTAGTGCCTGGTGCCTTACAAAGCATTGTAGGAAACTTTTATTGTGGATATTGAGGAACATTTGCTTCTATATCATCTTATACCATATTATTTTTATGTGGTATGCCTTTTGCAATTATATTGGTTTTGTCAATGCTTCCATCCCATGCTTATTCTTCAACAAATTCTACATCACGACTGATTATTACCTTCTTTGTTATCATATTGTATAACTTGTATGTCTTATATTATTCACCATATCCCATTAAAATATACTTTTTTCCTCTATCATCCAACTTATTTCTCAACCCTTGTGGTATGAAGGAGTATGCAACACATCCAAATACTTTGAAATGTGAGACACTATATTTCTCCTTGCTCTAAACTTCTTGTGGTATCTTATTAATCATTGATTTTGTTGGACACTTGTTTAAGATGTATACCTCACATGCAATTGCTTCAACCCAATATTTATTTGGAAAATGCTTAGCTTTTATCATATTTCATGTCATTTACATAATTATCCTATTCTTTCATTCTTATATTCCATTTTGTTGACGTTTATATCTTGTTGTGAATTGTTTTCTTATTCCATTTGCCTTGAAAATTTTAGAAAATCATTTGAAATGTATTCACCACCTTGATCGGTTCTCAATGTTTTAATATAATATCCACTTTACTTTTTATCTTTTACCTTAAACTCCATAAAAATATCAAACACATTTGTTTTGTATTTCAAGAAATAGACCCAATTCTTGTAGCTAAAATCATCAATGAATGTCAAGAAATATAGATTTCCACTTATGGATGGCATTTGTGTCAGTCCACAAATATCTAAATGGACTAACTCAAGTGCATTCTTTCCCTATAAGATTTTCCAACTAGAATTTTTTGTCTATGTTTCTTTTCAAGTATGCAACACTCATATTTTGTTTTAGGTGGCTTTATGGTTGGCAATCTATATAGCATTATGTTTTTATACAATAGCTACAAACCTCTAAAGTTTAAATTTCTAAATCTTAAGTGTCATAACCAGGATTGATCCTTCAATAAAAATTTAAATGTTGCTTCAGAAACTATTTGCAATCCTTGAGATTTTAAAAATATTTCATTTTGGATCTTTAGAGGAAGCATTCTATTCCTCATCATTTCAACTTTTTAAATCAGCCTATTGATTGGTTTCTTATTCAAAATCACACTTTCACCATTCTCAAAGTATATCCTATATCATTCTTGTAAAAATTGACCAATGCTTATTAAATTATGTTGCAATGCAAGAACATAGTATACATTGGGGATAGGTTTATTTTCACCTTGTTTTGTTCTTATGTTAATTGATCCTTTCTCTATGACTAATACTTTATGATCATTTCCTAACTTTATTTTTGATTTTACCAAATCATCTAATCTTTTAAAGAACTCCTTACTTCCATTCATATGATTACTACACCCACTGTCTAAAAACCATATTTCCTTTGAACTCTCTTGTGCAACATTACATGTTATCAACATTATGTTATGTTCACTAGTGTTGGGCTTGTTTTTATTTGTAAAATCTACCTTTTGTTTATTAATATCATATTACCTTTTCTTAAATTTAGATGTAAAATGTCCAAATATTCTACAAGACATTGGATGTTGTATTTTTCATACTTTTCTCATTGATGATGGCTTTGAAAATGACTTTTGCCTCTTCCTCTTGATGGTATGAAAGATATACACAAGCTTGATATTGGGCTTAATAAGTTTTAATGAAGAGTGTTGAGCTATGGTACTAACATGGCTTAAAGATCAAATATTCATCTAAGCTATTGATTTGGAGGATTTTTCATCCTTCATATTCCACAAGATCACCTTAAACTAGTACATAACTGAATATCGTTTCAAGATCTTTCCAACACCTATTAGAACTCATAAAATTGACATTATATGTTGTAGTTATCATTGGTCAAAGTTTAGTTAATAGAGAGTCAAATATGGTCAAACTATAAAATTGATGGTCTTGGAACACTTTTAAACTAGTTCCATAGCATATAACTTGTCATAAGATTTTTGACTCATTTTGAGTAGTCCAATTTTTAGTTCTTATGCGAAGGTTATGGCTAGTCAAAGTTGTGATCAAAACTAGTAAAATAATGATGTGAATGGTTGATAAGTTTACTAATCAATATGTGACACATGGTAGTACAAAATAAATGATAAAAATGGTAAAAAGTGTTTTATTTTCACCTCCAATCTTTGACACTCATGTTTGGACAATGATCCCCACTATTTTCTAGCTAGGGACCCTCAGTTAGAGTCAACATAGTCATTTTGTGGAGGGGTGTCTTTGCCTCTATTACTTCACATTACCATTCTTGCATTTTTTCATATATATGCCTTTATGGGACTAATAATCCTGATTTATTAAACTATGAAGATATAAGCTTATATTACTCATGCCATCTTGAAGAACCAACTCACTATTATTTATATCAAATTACCAATGCATCCAACTGACCTTGACTATGTTTGGTTGAGATCTTATTTAGGAACAAATGTCTTGATCACCTCCACATTTAGAAAATCCATTTGGATCTTCAAAAATAAATCAAAATGGGAACATGGACATGGCCCAAGCCACATAACATGCACCTATTCATAGAATATTTTAGGCTTACGCTATGTTATAAACTAATACATGTGGGATATTAATCCCCATATGGAAAATCTATGGCCTATGTGGTTGGTAAAGCATCCACCCTGGGATTTGAACCTGTGAACCATGGAAAATTTGTTAAGAAGAATACCCAATTTGCCACACCTTTGTTAGTGCTATAAGAGGCAAAAAAATTTACTTGTATAGGGTAAGTTATATGACTATGTATAATTTATAAGGGGTAGTTTGTATAAATTGGTATTTTTGACCAATGTAGAGGCATTTTCAGATCTTAAAGTAAACTAGAAAGTTGTTTAGAATTTTAAGACACTCAGTTCAGTATATTGGTGCTCTCAAATTGGTGTTCTTTTAACATATTTTTAATTAATTGAACTGGTCATTTGATGGAGAATGTTGGGAAGAGATTTTGCAAGTGCTTCGGGAAGGTGCAGGATGATTGTTGAGCATTGTCAAAGTCTTTCTAAGGTATGATGACATGATTTTGTAGGTTTTGAGATTGCATTATGTTTTTTGAGTTGTATTATTACTTACAAATAGATTATTAATGAATCATATTTTTTTTAGTGATTTTAGAGATGTAGTTCATTTAGGTGAACTCCATAAACAATGTTGGTGTTTTCATATTCTATTTGCATTTAGCTTTTTCATACATTTTAATATGTTATTAAATATTTGGATGTAATTTAATGAAAATATGACACTTATATAGAAAAATTTCTAATCATACTAAAAAATATAAAATACTTTCTAATCATTTTAAATGTGGAGATGGTACAAATGAGTTATTGAAAACACTCATATTTTAGTTTTTGAGTCTATTTTGATCACATTATAAAAAGTTTGATTGGATTTATTTAAATGCCATTTGTTAATTATCCATTTGTAAGGAATTTTTAAGGCCTAAGGGGTAAACATAGTTGATGGGCTAGTTTGGTATCAGATCAATTAAAATGCAGGGATTAGCTTCTGATTGTGTGAAAGTTTGATTTTAGTTTCAATTGGGTTGGATTATTTGTAGACATTAGCCTTGTTGTGTTACTCCATTTGTAGTTTTGGAAGTACAAGTTATTTTTAGGAATAGGAAACTATCGGCAAGTCGTCTAGGTAAGAGAAACTAGATGAGCTTGAGTCATATAATCAATAAATTCAAGAAGAGAACTCTCTCTTAAGAACAAAGTTTTACTCCTTGGAAGATAATATTTAAAGGTTGAAAACTGAATTGCAATCTAAGGATGAGATCTTGACAACATTACAAAATGGTAAATGAATGAAATATTTGCCTTCCACATCATATGTAGAAACCATGATGGATGAATGAACTATAAGTAAGTCACCATGTAGTACTTCCTCTCATTTAGTTTCAGACATTGCTTTTGATGATTTTGAAAACACACTAAGGGTATTAGATCTAAACTATTAGATAAAATAGGATTTAATGGAAAAGGCCTTGGAAAAGATGGCCAGTGCATTACTAACCCAATTTAGGTAGAGGATAAGCTTCAGTGTGTAGGTTTGGGATACAAATCTAGTATTTAGATTAAAACAAGTGAACATTATAAGAAAGCAAAACCAAGAGGTGTTATAGAGAATTGTAAACCATCTTGGATGGAAGGTAAAACATATTATTTTA
The DNA here is from genome assembly GCA_037957365.1 of Torreya grandis. Classification (NCBI taxonomy): domain Eukaryota; kingdom Viridiplantae; phylum Streptophyta; class Pinopsida; order Cupressales; family Taxaceae; genus Torreya; species Torreya grandis. The sequence goes on from JARHVA010005428.1 coordinate 873,568, forward strand.
GTCACACTTACAATAAAGTTGATTCTAGTTCTACTAGAGAATGTAAATATTCCAACATTCATTTTGAATATGGTACACAAAATTTGTGGTACATTTATCCATATAGATTTTTTGGATTGTCTAACCACTATGTAACCAAATGTTAGAAATGTAAATCTTTGTTAGGAAATATTTTTAAAGACCACTCTTCTAAACAGTGTTTTGAGAATGGTAATAAAAGTATGTTTTCCAAAAGATTGGACAAATATTTTTGTACTCATTGGAACAAGAAAGGACATGAGTTTAATACGTGTTGGTAGCTTCATCACAAAAAACATTGGACATTTGTGAAAAAAGAATGCATTGTTAGACCAATAGTTTCAAATATAACCCATGTAGAAACTCAGGGAAAATCTAAGGATAATTAGGTAAAATGGTTTGTAAAACAATTCCTTAATTTAATGTTTGTATATTTGTGATAGTTTATTACCATGAAAATGTTCAAAAATAGTTTTTGTGATTCGATTTGAAAGGAATATATTTTAGTTTTGTACATAATCTTTGAAGAGACAAGCTGTGAGAAAATCTGAGTGACAAGGTTATCATACTTAGATTATTTTTTCATGTTCATAGTTTTACTAAAATCTCTATGTTGAATCTCCTAATAAATTTTTGAGTCTCGATGCATTGGTAAAGGAGTTAACTAATGTTTAAACTTAGAGATATAGCCATATGATTTTTAGGTTTGAATTTGGGTTATTGGAGTGACCGGTAGAAAAAAGACAAGGGATAGGTTTATCATACTTGGATTATTTTCTCACATTTGAGTTTCTTGGAAAACCTTTAGTTTGAACTTTATTAATAATATATGCGAGTTGTATGGGGCATGATTAGTGTGTCTATTTTGAGAAAACTTGTATTTCAATACATATGTTGTCATTTACTTTGTGTAAATATAATAGAGTCTTATAAGACCCTTTTTGGGCAACGTTTGTAATTGTAATGAGCATACAAAGTTTATATAGCCATGCATGATATTTGCACATTTTATAAGTTCCTTAGTTTAGGGCATTTATTCGTAACTATCAAAAGTGGTTATAATTAGGGTGTACATTTATTACACTTGGTGATCATTTTGAAGTGTTTGGCAAATTCATCATTTTGGAGATGTTATATTTATCCTGACAGTTTATTTCTATCCCAAATTTGATATAGGATAGAGATTATTTTACTCATAGTTTCAAGGATTTAGTTGTTTTTTGCCTTATTTGTAGGCATTGTGTAGGCTAATTTTAAATCAACACCATGATAAGTTTCAATGATATTATTTAGAGATGACAATTTTGCAGGGTTAGTGAACAACCAATTATTATTGGCATTTTGGTTGTCATTTCATACTGGCCTACTTGACCATCTGCAGTATTGACCAAATCATACATATTTAGTTGGAAATCACCTCTTGTGTTGGAGTTATTTATCTAATTGAATTAATCTATTTCTATGATGACATTTAATTATTGGAAATCTTAACCACTATGCTATATTTTGGTTTATGTATATTAGTGTGATGCATAGAGTCATTTACCAAATTTAGTGAGTGATTGGACTTTTGGAGACCAAAAGCCTCTTTATGGGGATATTTGATCTAGAGGAAATTTAATCTTTCATAGTTCCCAAGACTTCCTAAAATCATTACATAACTAAAGATCATTCTGAGAGCTTTCTCACACCTATTGGAATGAATAAAATGAAAATTGCATGCTCCAGTTATCATTGATCAAAGTTTGGTCAATATACAGTCAAAGTTGGTCAAACTAGAAATATTGATGGTCCTAGAATGCTTCTAAACCAATTCCATGGTGTAGAACACATCACAATATTTTTCAATATATTTTTAATGGACCAATTATGAGTCTATATGCAAAAGTTATGGCTAGTCAAAGTTATGGTCAAACCTAGTAAATAGTGGCATGAATGGTTGACAATTGGACTAATCAATGTGTGACACATGGTAGTGCAAAAACAAATTGTGAAAATAGTAAAAAGTGTTTTTTTTTTACCTTCTATCTTCAACATTCATGTTTGGACAAATGAGCCCTGCTATTTGCTAGTTGGGGACCCTCAACTAGGGTTGACACACTTTTTGTGGAGGGGTACCTTTTCCTCCATTACATCACATTACTATTGTTCTATTTTTTCATAAATATGCCTCTGTGTTTTCTATATGTTGCATGTGGGACTAATAATTTGAAATTATTAAACTATGCAAATATAAGCTCAAGATTACTCATGCCAACTAGAAGAAACAACTCACCATTGTTCTCTTGAGTTTCCAACACATCCAACTGACCTTGACTAAGTTTCGTTGAGATCTTATTTACCAACCAATGTCCTAAGCTCCTTCACATTTAGTAGAGCCATTTGTATTTTTGAAACCAAAGCATAACAGAGACATGGGTGTGGCCTAAGCCACATAACATGCACCCAATGGTAGCCTATCTTAGGCTTACATTATGTTGTAAACTAATGCATGTGGGATATGTTAGGATTGTGGAGCTAAAAGCTTCACTGATGCAAACAGGAGAGGAGGTTGCTGAAGGTTGCTGAGTTGCAGAGAAGTTGGGGTCGGTCTGATCAGCCGACGTCGGTAGCATAGCAAAGGGAAGCAACCGACGTCGGTCATATATCAGCCGACGTCGGTCACCTCCAGGCAGACAGGGACCGACGTCGGTCGCCTGTGTGGTTCGACTGTGAGCTATTTATGGGCAGTTAGCTAACGAACCAAGTGTTTGCATGAAGAGATCTATTTTTAGACTGAGAGCTGTGGATCTAATTATTGTAATTAGATGTCTAATTATTGTTTGGATGAGATCTATATAATAGACTCATGGTTGTATTGGAAAAGTGTGCTAGGGAGTAAGAGAGCATAATTATAAGCTCCTTCTGTGTGTGAGGTAGAGCAATGGTGTGTTCCTCCTAGTGCCTCAGTACCAGGTGTGTTGGTGCTGGATTGGAGAGCCAGCTGGGTTCTTCAGGAGTGTAAGATCTTGGTCACAGTTGCATGGCCTATATAGGAGATCTACATGGTAAGTAAGATCGTTGATCTGCAGGTGTATGTGTGTGCAAGGTCGAGGTTCACAGGTGAGCAGAACCGTTGTTTGATTTGCAGGTGTGCAAGGTCATATAGATAGCAACACAACAGGGAGCAGTATCAGGCAGGATCTACTTGGAGTACAGGTGTGTACTCGGATAGAGCAAGACAGGAAGGCAAGGGAGTTCCTTTCATAAGTATGGTCTGTTGAATTGCAGGTTGTTGCAGGTTCATGGGAGATCTACTTGAAGTACCTTGAGTACTTGTGGAGCACGTGGAGTGCTTGTGGAGTGCATGGAGCACTTGTGGTGTGCGTGGAACACGGGAGGTGAACACCAACTCTGTATTTGAGTTGGGTGTTGGGACCTGTGAGAGGGAGAGCTTTGGGGAGAAGAAGTACTATTCACTTGAGGTGTGAGAAACCTCTGTAAGGTGGTGGAGAAGAAGTGGCATCTTCTTTATTGTATTCTTTTCTGTATAAAGCGTTAATACAAGTTGTGTATTGTCTCTCATATGCTGTGTTATTCTGAATTCTAGTTACTTGTTGATTCTGGTTATTTTCGCATATTTAAGTTGCTTGAAGTTTGGTAATCAATTGTATGCTTCCGGTTTCGCATCCTGACAAGTGGGATCAGAGCATGTTTGTTGTTCTAGATTCCTGACAAGTAGTATCAGAGCTAAGGTTGCAGGAAGCAGGTTGTGTTTTGGTTACAGGGCACTCTCAGGGGTTTCTGATTGAGTGGGAGTAGAGCAACGACAGATCAAAGTAAGCTAAGAATGGAGGAGTTGAAAAGCACAGACGGTTACTCACGGTTCGATGGAAAGAAAGAGCAGGTAAAAGAACATTGTTGGTTGGTAACAGATCAGCATGAGGAAACTGAAGATACAGATGTAGCTGGTGTTGTTGCACAGGATGTGTTTGCAGGTTTCTTGGATAAAGTTGAATCTTGGATAAAAGATTCGGTTGCCTCTTTCCATGCAGCCCCAGGTAGAGGAGCTGGTAAGCCTTGCCAAAGAATTGGCAAAGGGGAAGTGAAGCTGAAATTGCAGGCGGCCAACACACAGGTGTTGATGAAGGTCATGCAGGTCCTAGGTCTGGAGATATGGCTAATTTCTTCAGAAAGATTGGGTGATGAGAGATGCACAAGAACTCTCATAGCGGTAGCACTTGAATTAGCTGGTGGTAAGAAAACAGGTATACTTTATCTACTTATTTATATTACTGATTCTTCTTCTGTTGTGAAGACGTGGCTTCGTAGGCTTGGTCACATGAGCAGGAAGGAGATGCATGTTCTTAAGCGGAAGACAGATATATTTGACAGGCTTAAGAACTGGAAAGCCTTGGTGTTCTTGGAGGAGATGGCGGACAGAGTTCAGTGGATGAGGCTGGATACATCTGAGTAGGGCAGTTTGGACATGGAGATTGATCTAAAGGAGCTCGCGGGTAAAAAGTCATCACTCACAGGGGAACACAGGTACCGGCATCGGTCAGGAGGAACCGGCGTCGAACAGACAGGTGCCGATGTCGGTCAAGTGAAGACCGAAGCCAGCGATGTCGGGCAGAGTAAGACCGACGTCGGTCAAGGGACCGACGTCGGCGGTATGTAAGACCGATGTCAGAAAGGAGGACCGACGTCGACAGCAGGGACACCAGCGCTGGCAGGTTGGTAGTCAGGTACAGACGCATGGAACCGACGTCGGTCGGATGCAGACTGTGGAGTGACCGAGGTCGGTCACTGTAATGAATTTTGGGTAGACAGCATGCTGTCAAGGAGTCTCAAACACCCATACGAAGGACTTAAGGCGTAAGTAGGCCCTCAAATTCATGTTCCTCTTCTTCATACTTGTTACTGATTGTATAGCAGGAAGGATCCAGGAAACAGGTGTGAGCTAGGTAGGGTTATAATGCAGAACCAGACGGGTGTTTTGGTAGGTTTGCCAGCTGGATGAAAGCACAGAGACGAATGGATGCCTTAGTAGAAGAATAGAGAGAACGGATACGTGAGACGGAAGACCAGGCATATGGTCTTGAGGTAGCTGCAGAACAGTGGTACAAGTTTTGACAGGTGGAGGACGAAGCATGGCTTCAGTCAGTGTCAGGTAACTACTGTGGTTTGACTTACCAGGGGGATGATGATTACAACATCATTCTGTTGCTGTATGTGGATAGTATGCTAGCTAGCAGGGGTGTACATATAGGGTTTCGCTGAGCTAAGGGTAATATTAGTTCAGTGGCATGTCATGAGGAGTTTGGAGCAGCAAAATTTTTTGACATGGGGGGCATGGAGATCACAGGTTGATTTTGTCTCGAGTGGGAGCTGATGTGAATCAGGTGTTGGTGAGGTTCGGGATGCAGAACCGGAGCACACTAAGGGATGGACAGGTACAGTGTCCGAAATCACATGAGGTCTGGTATAGACCTGAGTATTCCCATGCAGTGGGAGCTGTCAGAGTTAGGAGCCAATTCGGGGAAGTGGGTTCTCAGGTTTCTGAGAGGGACCAGCAGCAGGTGTTGCTATGTAGGGTCAGGACTTCACTACAGGTGTTGTAGGTTCGGATGTGGCAGGGTACTCGGATGACAGGTGGTACATCACAGGTTGTGTGGTGTGTTGTCTTCAGGTGGGAGCTTGAAGAGGGATACAAACCGGGAAACAGATTAGACGGAGTACAGGTACAGGTACAGTGCAGCTGTTTATCTCCAAGTGGGAGATTGTTAGGATTATGGAGCTAAAAGCTTCACTGATGCAAATAGGAGAGGAGGTTGCTGAAGGTTGCTGAGTTGTAGAGAAGTTGGGGTCGGTCTGATCAGCCGACGTCGGCAGGATAGTAAAGGGAAGCAACCGACGTCGGTCATATATCGGCCGACGTCGGTCACCTCCAGGCAGACAGGGACCGACGTCGGTCGCCTGTGTGGTTCGACTACGAGCTATTTACGGGTAGTTAGCTAACGAACCAAGTGTTTGTATGAAGAGATCTATTTTTAGACTGAGAGCTGCGGATCTAATTATTGTAATTAGATGTCTAATTATTGTAATTAGATGTCTAATTATTGTTTGGATGAGATCTATATAATAGACTCATGGTTGTATTGGAAAAGTGTGCTAGGGAGTAAGAGAGCATAATTATAAGCTCCTTCTGTGTGTGAGGTAGAGCAATGGTGCATTCCTCCTAGTGCCTCAATACCAGGTGTGTTGGTGCTGGATTGGAGAGCCAGCTGGGTTCTTCAGGAGTGTAGGATCTTGGTCACAGTTGCATGGCCTATATAGGAGATCTACATGGTAAGTAAGATCGTTGATCTACAGGTGTATGTGTGTGCAAGGTCGAGGTTCACAGGTGAGCAGAACCGTTGTTTGATTTGCAGGTGTGTAAGGTCATATAGACAGCAACACAACAGGGAGCAGTATCAGGCAGGATCTACTTGGAGTACAGGTGTGTACTCGGATAGAGCAAGACAGGAAGGCAAGGGAGTTCCTTCCATAAGTATGGTCTGTTGAATTGCAGGTTGTTGCAGGTTCATGGGAGATCTACTTGAAGTACCTTGAGTACTTGTGGAGCACGTGGAGTGCTTGTGGAGTGCGTGGAGCACTTGTGGTGTGCGTGGAGCACGGGAGGTGAACACCAACTCTGTATTTGAGTTGGGTGTTGGGACCTGTGAGAGGGAGAGCTTTGGGGAGAAGAAGTACTGTTCACTTGAGGTGTGGGAAACCTCTGTAAGGTGGTGGAGAAGAAGTGGCATCTTCTTTATTGTATTCTTTTCTGTATAAAGTGTTAATACAAGTTGTGTATTGTCTCTCATATCCTGTGTTATTCTGAATTCTAGTTACTTGTTGATTCTGGTTATTTCCGCATATTTAAGTTGCTTGAAGTTTGGTAATCAATTGTATGCTTCCGGTTTCGCATCTTGACAAGTGGGATCAGAGCATGTTTGTTGTTCTAGATTCCTGACAGGATATTAATCCCCATATGGAAAATCTGTGGTCTATGTGGTTGGTAAAGCATCCACCATGGGATTTGAACCTATGAACCATGGCAAAATTGTTAAGCAGACGAACCAATCTATTACATATTTTTAATTGCTATAAAACGAATGAATTTAAACTTGTACAAGGTAAGGTAATTCACTATGTAAAATATACAATGGGTAGTTTGTATAAACTGTCATTTTTAACCAATCTAGAGGCATTTGCAGATCTTGAAGTGAACTAGAAAGTTGTTCATAATTTTGAGACGCTCAGTTTGGTATATTAGTACTCTTGATTTGGTGTTCTTTGTTATATTTTAGATTAATTAAAGTGATGCTTTAATGGAGAACATTGGGAAGAGATTCTATTAGTGCTTCGAAAAGGTGGAGGATGATTATTGAATACTGTCAGAGTTTTCCAAAGGTTTGATTGCACGATTTTGTAGGTTTTGAGATTCCATTGTGTTTTTGTGAGTTGTATTATTATTTTTAAATAGATTTTTAATGGATCGGATTGCTATTTAGTAGTCCTAGAGATGTAGCGCATATGGGTGAACTCCGTAAACAACCTTGATGTCTTTATATTTTGTTTGCATTCGATTTTTCTATAGATTTTAATTAGTTATTAAATATTTGGATGAAATTTAATTAAAATACAACACTTACGAGAAATCATATAAATGGTTTTTTGATCATTTTGAATGTGGAGATGGTCCAAATGACTAATAAAAAACACTCATATTTCTATTCTTGAATCCATTTTTATCAAATTATAACAAGTTTGATCATATTTATTTAAACACCATTTTTAAATATCCATTTGTAAACCATTTTGAAGGCCTGAGGGGTAAACACGGTTTATGGATCAGTTGGAAAGTACATCCACCAACATGCTTAGGAAAGATATGACTTTACAAATATTGACACAGACATTCATGGATTGCGTTGGACGAATGATTATGCCAATGCAACCTCAGAGAGACATTTTAGACCACCTTTGACTCTGAATTTTTTTTTTACAACTTCCTAGGATTGACTCCATGGGCTATGATATCACTTGTTAGAACTTGCAAACACAGAGATCACTGCTAACAACTCATGAAACTGATTAACTAGTCACAATATTGAAATACACAAAACAACATAAGCATTCATTGTAGGATACAAACACAATGATCGTATTATCATAAGCAACTTCTATTAACATTGATTATGCAAATTACAACAAACACATTTCAGATATATAGTGCGCTGCCATTCTCAACCAGATAACTTAAATTCATTGGGCATTTTGAGGCCCATGCCAAATACATATCCTTCCTGCATACTCACTCACTTATTCCTCCCAAAGCTACATTGCTACTGGCTACCATTGATGGCATACTACATTCTCTCTTATTGATAAGCTTTAGTTGGGATGCTTCAAAGGGATACAAATTACACTGGAATTGCATATATTTATAATATTCTTGGAAGAGTCTAGATGCAGATGGTAGGAAATCTCTATAAGCAATCGAACAAGCTAAAACGGCTCTAAGAAGAGTAAATGCATTAATACTAAACAGTTCAAAAATAAATGAAAATAATGAAACTTAAATGCAATTGACTGATAGATTTTGTGACAGCTAGGACAATAGTCGGCAGTTCCCTCGTAATCTACACTGCTGGCGAACAGGATGGAATCGCTTCATGCTAAGTTTAAGCACAAGTAATTGGAAGGAGCAGTTGTACATTGCATTTAAGATTATTTCCATCGGCGGAAAACATTTGACATTTTCATGAATACCTTCTTTCAAAGGTTCCACGTACACCATAGGAAACGATGGGCGTATCCAATGTTTCTGTTCTTCTGTAAAATGAGCATATCGATGTAACAATTTCTCCACCTTAACATCCTCTTGGGACATGCGACCTGCGTAACACTGCCTGCAAACAACATGTCTGTAGTCTTCTCCTGCAAACATAGAGATCACTGCCAGCGACTCATGAATCTGATTAGCTAGTCACAATATTAACATACACAGAACAACATAAGCATTCACTGCAGGATACAAACACAATGATCATATTAACTTAAACAACTTCTATTAACATTGATTAATCAAATTACAATAAACAGATTACAGATGAACAGTGAGCTTCCATGCTCAACCAGACAACTTACCTTCATTGGCCATTTTGAAGCCCATGCCAAAGACATATCCTTCTTGCATTCTCACTCACGCATTCCTGCCAGAGCTGTGTTGCTACTGGCTGCCATTGATGGCATACTACATTCTCTCATATTGACCAGCTTCAGCTGGGATGCTCCGAAGGCATGCAGATGACATTGCAGATACATGTATTTATAATGTCTAGCACAAGAGTCTAGATACAGATAGAAGTTAGTCGAGGATTTCAAAGACTGGAAAAGCTCTGAAGGGCTATTAATGCATTAAATATACATCAGTCCAATATATCCTCCATAGAACACAAAAAGATAAAATATAAATGCTGACTGCTCAGATGACAGAGGATGGTGACAGCTAGGATATAACCTGCAGATTAAGACAGCAGTTTAGATTACACTTCATCCAACATATGAAACATAGAAAAAAACACGTGAAGCTTATTTGTTGCACAAGCACATCACTCTTTACAAATAGGAAAGTTAAGAATGTGGAAGCATACACAATTCACATAGAAATAAAAAACCACCAAAAATTTATAGTACTAAGCAATTGTTGTGAATTTATAATAAAACATTATTCGAAGTGTAAGAGCATAAATGTATTACAAAGGTAGACACATAAACGAGTTTTACCATCTTGAAAGTCTTTCATAAGCCATCGTTCTAGAACAAAATGGACGTGAAAAAAATACCACAATCTCAGGGAATAGAAAAAAAAAAGCATAGATAATATACTCAGTGGCAAGAACTCAATCGTGCTTGTTCATGAATCTTACGCAGAAATAACGGATAGATAGTAAATATATTATAATAAAGTAAAACCTTTTAAACCATATTAATAGATGAAATTGTTCTATATACAAGATAAATAAGATGGTAAAAAAAAATTGTTTTTAAAAAGGTAGATCATTGAGCAACAAGTCCATAAAATAACAATTCATCTTCATTGGTGTGGCTTGCAACAAGTTTTCCATTAATTGTCAAAAAAAACTCCAACATTTGGAGTGATAGAAGCTGAGCACAAAGAAATTATTTATTTCTTGTATCGTTGTGGGCACCACTCATTTTTTATTCAATAGACAGATATGAAAGTTCGTTATCAATGTATCGATACTAAAATGAGAAAAAAAGCATTGGCCGAACATAATTGAAAATATACGTGAATTCTACGAAGGAAAATTTAAAAGCTATTTTTATAAATTGTTGAGCCAATAGTTTTTAATGCAAAATAATCACAAAATGCTGTAAGAAAATGAGTATTGAAAGATTGTAAGAAAGGATGAGAAAATAAATTCTGATTTTGTGTTGTTCGATGTTAGAAAGTCAAGTTGAACTGGAGTTAATTTTTCCACTCCTCATGCATGCAAGCAGTTAGCTGCAGTTGAGCAATCAGTTAGTTTACATTTAGTTAGTTTTAGAGAGTTAGTTTGCATGGAAAGACTAAAATTAGTCTTGAGTTTGTTTTTCTAATTATTGTTTGTTCTCAAATCTATTTAAAGACCCTAAGGGCGCATCATTAGAAGCAAGGAAAATTGAAGATCAATAAAATCTTATCCTTCAAGAGATTGCTGTAGCAATTGTGTTCAGTTCTTATTTATTTGTTTGAGTTCTTGTTTTTTGTATGCTCTCTTGATTCTAACAAATTAGTATCAGAGCCTGGTTAGGAGAGCAGCCCACAGGGAGGTGCCAAGAAGAAAGGAGAGCGAAGTAGTCGCAGTCCAACGCGTGAAGGAAAAGCACAAGAAGAGCCAGCAGGCAGCGCAAAAACTGACATCGGCAGTGTAAACCGGCATCGACTGACTCCAAACTGACATCGACAGAGTAAACTGACATCGGCAGTATTATCGACCGACCGTAGCAGTATAACCGACGTCGGCGACTATGTGTTCAGAAACAACAACTAGAAAGCCATTCCAGCGTGAGAAATGGCAACGAACAATAGTATTTTACAGCCTCAAATCCCTCTTTTCAATGCTAAGAATTATGATTTCTGGGCAATTAAGATGAAAAATTTATTTTGCTCACAAGATGTATGGGATTTGGTAGAGAGTGGTTTTGTAGAACCGCAGGATGAGGCAGCCCATCTGGCATTAACTCAAGCACAAAAGGACCAACTTAAAGAGAATAGAAAAAAAGATGCAAAAGCTTTATTTTTCATCCAACAGGGATTGGATGAATCTATATTTTTCAGAGTTGCAGTAGCAACAAGATCCAGAGAGGCATGAAAAATCTTGGAAACTACCTATAGAGGTAATACAAAGGTAAAAATTGCCAAATTGCAATCTCTTAGGAGAACTTTTGAAAATTTGTAAATAAATGAATCAGAATCTATCTATCAGTTTATGGGTCAAGTGTTGAATACAGTGAATCAAATTAGATCTAATGGAGAAACTATGACGGATCTAAATTTGATGCAATAGTTGTAGTTATTGAGGACACTAAAGATTTGGAACAGTTATCAATAGATGAATCAATGGGTTCTTTGTTAACACATAAATCTATAATGAATAGGAATAACACTTCTCTTGAGAATGCTTTCAAGTCACAAGTATCATTTGGTAGAGGAAGAGGAAGAGCCAGGTCAAACCTCAGAGGAAGAGGCAGATATGGAATGAACAATTCAGATGAAGGTGAACATGGTAATCAAAACTACAACAGTAGAGGATGTGGCAACAATCACTTCCAACAAGGTTCACAGAGGTTTGATAAATCTAATGTTCAATGTTATTACTGCAAAAAATATGGTCATTATGCAAATGACTACAAAAATAAATAAAGATATGTGTACAATCAGAATGCTAATTACACAGGTGAATCTAGTTCTAATCCAGGTGATTCTAGTTCTAATCCTAGAAGCTTATTTCCTACTTGTAATGTTACTCAAGAAAAAGCTAGAGATATTTGGTTTTGAGACAGTGGATGCAGTAATCATATGGCAGGGAATAAAGAATTTTTTGCTAGTCTTTATGATTCTATAAAGTCAAAAGTGAAATTAGGAAATGATATCATAGTAGATGTCATGGGTAAAAGTGTCGTAAATGTTTTGGCAAAGAATCGTGAAAGAAGGTTTATACTTGATGTTTATTTTGTACCTAGACTAAAACATAATCTTTTGAGTGTTGGTCAGTTAGTACAAAAATGTTACAAAATATCCTTTATGGATAATGTTTGCACAATATTGGACAAGTTTCCAAGTGACAGGTTGATAGAAAAAGTGGAGATGACCAAGAATCAGATGTTCCCTCTTCATATTCAATGCATCCAAGGAGAAGAGGAAGCCCACTTCAAAAACATTCATCTAGATCAATCATGGCTATGACACTTAAGGTATGGACATTTACATTTTGGAGGTTTAAATTTGTTACAGAAGAAAAATATGGTGAAGGGTTTACCACCAATAGAATAGCCAAGAAGTTCATGTGACAGTTGTATTCTAGCAAAACAGCATAGGGAGAGCTTTCCATTAGGAGCCTCATATAGAGCTAAGGTAATATTGGAGTTAGTCCATAGTGATTTATGTGGACCAATGCAAACTCCATCATTTGGAGGTAGTACTTATTTTCTAACTTTCATTGATGACTTTAGCAGAAAGACTTGGATATACTTTCTCAAAAATAAGTCTGAAGCCTTTGGAAAGTTTAAAAAATTCAAGGCAATGGTTGAAAAGTAGAGTGGCCATTATATAAAGGTACTTAGATTAGATAGAGGAGGTGAATATATGTCTAATCAATTTCAAGATATTTGTAGATATCATGGAATCAAAAGGTAATTGACTAAAAGGTACACACCATAGCAGAATGGTGTAGTAGAAAGAAAGAATAGAACAATCATGGAAATGGCAAGAAGCATGTTGAAAGCCAAACACTTGTCAAATGAATACTGGGTAGAAGCAGTAGCATGTGCAGTGTATATTCTGAATAGAAGTCCAACAAAGAGTGTCAGAGATGGAATTCCACAAGAAGCATGAAGTGGTAAGAAATATAATGTATATCATTTCAAAAAATTTGGTTGTGTTGCATATTCTCTTATACCATCTAAATTGAGAAGAAATCTTGATGATAGAGATGAGAAATGCATTTTTATTGGCTATAGTGAAGAGTCAAAAGCTTATAAGTTGTATAACCCAATTTTAAAGCAAGTGATTATTAGCAGAGATGTTGAATTTAAGGAAGCAGAAGCATGGGATGGTAGCACCATCACAGTTGGAGCACCAATTCCACAGGATGAAGAAGTTTTTGAAGAACAGAATTTGCAAGGTGGACAATCCTCTCCACAAGCAGGCACAAGCACTCCAATAAGACCACCTAGGAGGTTTGAACAAGGTGAATCATCTAGTCATGCATGTCACCCTACTCCAAATTCACAAGTGATGAATCAGATCCAACTCTTGCTACTTTAAAATCAAGAATTGAAGGTAAGAAAATGAGAAGTTTTAATGAGATTTATAATCAAGAAGAAGAGAAATTAGATTTGGTTTCAAATTTTGTTTTTTTCACTCATGACCCTATGTATTATGAAAAAGCAGTTAATGAGGAACATTGGCTAAAAGTAATGGTTGAAGAGTTGAATGCTATTGAAAGAAATCAAGCATGGGATCTAACTATTTTACCTAAAGGTAAGAATTGTATTGGAGTCAAATGGGTTTATAAGACTAAATTTGATGCAGATGGAAATGTAGAAAAGCACAAGGCAAGGTTAGTAGCATAAGGTTTTGCACAAGAACATGGAGTTGACTATAATGAAACATTTACACCAGTTGCTAGATTGGATACTATTAGAATGGTATTATCTATAGCTACTCAAAATAATTGGTATGTATATCAAATGGATGTAAAATCAGCTTTTTTGAATGGTTTTCTAGATGAAGAAGTATATGTGAAACAACCCACAGGTTATGAAGTATAAGGACATGAAGAAAAAGTTTACAAATTGAAGAAGGCTCTTTATGGTCTCAAGCAAGCACCAAGAGCATGGTATATCAGGATTGATTCTTATATGATAAGCAATGGATTCAACAGAAGTGATATTGAGCCTACTTTGTACACAAAAATCAACAAAGAAGGTTAGATTTTGATTGTGTGTTTATATGTTGATGATTTAATTTTTACTGAAAATTTGTTTGTAGACACTTTTAAATCAGCGATGAAGAAAGAATTTGAAATGACAAATTTGGGATTAATGAATTATTTTTTAGGAATAGAAGTTGTACAATCAGAGAAAGGAATATTTATCTGTCAAACTAAATATGCAAAAGATGTTTTAAGAAGATTTAAGATGCTAAATTGTAAACCAACACCTACACCAGTTGCTACAGGGACTAAACTTAGCAAAAAAAACTAGGGGTCTAATGTTGATTCTACAATATTCAAAAGATTAGTTGGCAATTTGATGTATCTTACAGCTACTAGACCAAATATTAGTTATGAGGTTAGTTTAATCTCAAGATTCATGGAGTCACCAAAAGACTCACATTGGCAAGCTAAAAAAAGGATATTAAGATATGTGGCATGAACTACAGAATATGGAATTTTATATTCTACAACTAACGATTTTAGTTTGATTGGTTATACAGATAGTGGTTTTACAGGGAGCGTTGATGATAGGAAGAGTACTTCTGAACATGCATTTCTTTTAGGCACATGTGTGGTCACATGGGCATCCAAAAAGCAACTTATAATGACACTTTCATCAGCTCAAGCGGAGTATGTTGCAGCCACATCAACAGCATGTCAAGTAACTTGGATGAGAATAATATTGAAAGATTTATTATAAGCATAGAAGGAGTCAACACCAATCTTTTGTGATAACAAATCAGCAATCGCATTATCAAAAAATTATGTGTTTCACAAGAGGAGCAAGCACATTGATACAATATTTCACTTTATCAGAGAGTTAGTGAACAATGGAGAAATCCATCTAGACTTCTGCAGATCTGAAGATCAATTGGCAGACATATTTATAAAGGCATTACCAAAAGAGAACCTTGATTATTTGAGACAAAATTTGGGCATTGTAAATGCTAAAATTGTAAGTGGTAGAAATTAAGGGGGAGTGTTAGAAACTCAAGTTGAACTAGAGTTAATTTCTCCACTCCTCATGCATGCAAGGAGTTAGCTGCAATTGAGCAATCAGTTAGTGTACATTCAGTTAGTTTGCATGAAAAGACTAAAATTAGTCTTGAGTTTGTTTTTGTGATTATTGTTTGTTCTCAAATCTATTTAAAGACTCTAAGGGCGCATCATTGGAAGCAAGGTAAATTGAAGATCAATAAAATCTTATCCTTCAAGAGATCGCTGTAGCAATTGTGTTCAGTTCTTATTTATTTGTTTGAGTTCTTGTTTTTTGTATGCTCTCTTGATTCTAACATTCGAATGAGAATAATCTTAAATAAATGAATGGAAAAGCATAAGACTTACCTACAGTTTTTTCAAGGACTGTGTTATAAAATGCAAACAATGTTCTAGGAAACTTAATAGAAAAATAGTGAATAACTAATGAACATAAGTATAGAACCAATAAACTACTGTTGAATTAGCCTTAAAAATCAAAAAACGCATATGAGAATTTGAAACCAATGCATATAGTAATAGTAACTGAATTGTTATAGCTGAAACTATTAGTTCAACGCAATCGGAAACATTTGTAACTGTTAAGGATGATGACAATTTAGGATCTATTTATATGAAATATTAAGGTTAATATTTTTGTTGCAAAGAAAATGAAATATTTTATAAGAAAATAAGTGTTGAATGCATGAACGAAAGAGTGGAACATCAAGTTTTGGTATTGCATTATTTGAATGACTTAAATATTAAGTACAATATTAGAAGGGCATAAGAAGTAGACAGATATTTTCGGAGTTTGACATTAGTAGATGCTAGCAATGTTCTAAGAACCTTAAGAAAAAATTACTAAAGAACTAGACATCTTTTTTCAAACAACACTCACTCTAATAAAATGAAGATGAAAATCAGAAACAAACAAATAACATACATTAATATTGAATATCAACGAAATAAATGTCCGATTGCGAGTTTGATGCTACTGGGTTATTAAAGCAATCATACAAAATAAGAATGCTGAATCATTGTTACTGAAAGAAGAAATTATAATTGATAATCTTGAAAAATCAAAAATAGAGATGTTAATTTGAGACCAATGTATGTAGTAATATAAATAAAATAAAAATATACCTGAAACCATTGACTCATCACAGTTGAAAATATCTGTAAATGCTAAGTGTAGGAACTGGCAGACTAGATACAGTGCCATTGAAACAACAGACGCATTTAAACACAGATCATGGAAAATCACTTACAGTCATAATATGATTTAAACATTTGTAGACAGAACAGCCAAACCATTCAGTGATAGAATTTAAACAGAGATCATAGAACTGCCGTATGACTTGCTGCTCACAACATACCAAAAGATGGAACTGATAAACTAGTGAAGCAAAATTCAAACAACTCAGAGATAACTGACAACCAAACATAGTACAGATTTCATATCAAAGATAAAAACATATTAAACAACGTATATTATCTTCCTTAAACAGATTTCAATGAGATTACAGTCAACATACATTTCTTAGATGAGCTGCCATGCTCAAACAGACAAACAGCATACATTGGCCATTCTGAGGCCCATTTCAAATGATTAACCATTCCTGCCAGAGCTACGTTGCTCGTGGCTGCCATTGATCGCATAACACTCTCCTTCACCCATTTAACCAGCTGTTGTGGCTAGGACGCTACGAAGGCGTGGATAATACAATGCAGATACACATATTTATAATGCATGTTAGATGAATCTAGATGAGCATAGCAGAAAGCTTCAGAAGTCTAAAAAGAGCTTAGAAGAGCCCTGCATTAATGCTATAGCAGTTCAATATCTCTTCCACATATTACGAAATCTTAAAAAATTAATAAAAACGTGAATCATTAATGCTGACTGATCAAATTGGCAATGGATGTGTTAGACAGCTGGGAGAACCGCCGAGTCATCAGCTTGCTGACGTGCACAGTTTAGAATATACGACACCAACACTAAGGATAATTTAGGATTTTGTTCTATGAAACTTTGATCCCAACCGATTTTGCTGAAAAATAGTGCACGACGCTATCATAAAATGAATGTTCCAATCATGCAAGAAAGCTTTGCATTGTTTGAATGACTAAAATCATAAGTATAATATTATAAGGGCATAACGCATAGCCAGAGTTTTTACAATTTTGGTACTAGTAATTGGAAGAAACATTGTAAGAAACGTAACAGAAAATTATTGAATAAATGATTCAGATCTTTTTAGAAACAACATTGACCTAAAGACAATGAAAATGACAATTTCAAATGGACACGAAACACACAATAAAACTTAATAACAATGCAATAAATGTTTGACTATGAGCCTGATGCCATTGGCTTCGTGAAAAAATCAAAATCAAGAATAATGAAGAAATATTATTAATTAAATGCATAAAATATACTTGATATATTTGCAAAACTCTAATGAAAAATTCAAGTGCCTAGAGTCATTGTGTAAGATCAATGATTGTAAGTAAATAAATTGTTTTTGTATTAACTTACTTTAAAAAAAAGAGAAAGGGAGAGAAGAGAAGATGAGTGTGTGACCAAAGTATCTAGCAATGGTCATTTGAATTATTGTATCTGAAACCATTGGCTGAGCATAGTTGAAAAGATCCTTAAATGATAATAATTAGGATATTTCAGAAACTATTTCTATGAAATGTTGAGCCCAACAATTTTTTGCTTTAAAAAAGATGGAAGATGATGTTGAGAAATGAGTGTTGAAAGCACGGAAGAAAAAGTAGCAAATTAAATTTTGCATTTTTTTGGATGACCAAAAAATTAAGCACAAGATTTGAAGTACATAAGATGCAGATGTGAAGAAAGATGTGTCTATGGGAAAAAATGTTGGCATAGTGTTTTTGTTGTGTAGTTTCTAGTGATAATTTATTGCACTCAAATGTATTCGTATGATTTTTTTTTTCATTCTAGATAATCAAAGTGCATTCTTATAATATTTGAATTTAAATTCTATAAAGTTTTATATTTATTATTTTAAGAATATTCCTCGAAATGTTATTGAGGAATATTACGTATATTTTCATTTTTCCTTATAGTTATTTGTTAATTTTTAACTCATTTATTTAATGTTTATTAGGCATGTATTTATTGCATTGTTTTGTTGAAGAGTTAATGGTACTACCATTCGTGGCTAACAATCAACCATTATTTTTGGCAATTAGTATTCCATCTATATTATGCGTGCCATTAATGTTTGTTAATACAACGTTGTTTTATTATTTTTTTGAATCTAATGTTTAGATCCTAAATAATAAGGGTCAGGAATAATAGGAAAAATCTAGTTTAATGGGGAAAATATAGATTTTATATAGGTAATTTTGCAAGAGGAAGAATAATAAACTTATTTTAAATCGAGTTAAAATGAATGATTCCAAAGTTAGTAATTGAAAAGTAGGATTGAGACACTATCATGAATCTGAACCTAGCATTCATTTTCTAATTGGATAGGAGCATTGGAATAGGACAACATGATGTTCAGTGATATATTCCCTCCTCTACATTATTGTCCTCAAGATCTAAGCTTTCTAAATTTTGTTCACCAGGGCACTGTGAGCATGTGCACCAAATTTTTGGGGATGAAAGTTAACAAAGCTCATTGTAGGTTCATTTTATTATTCAATACCTATATCCATCTACACACTTGCAAACAATGAATACATCAAAAGCAACAATGGATAAAAATTGGGTTAAAGGAAGAATGATCACACAATCTAAAACCCCTACTATCCTGACCACTGCCTACATTAACCCTCAAGTTAGGGTCTCAAATCAAATATAGTTTTCCCTTATGGAACATGCATAATCAATGTCTATGATAGATACAAGAATGAATTTCACTTAGGCCCTTCCTTGATCAAGCATGCAAATCTATTTGTGATGTAGAAAAGTTGAGTTATACTATTGACTGATTTTTATTATGTCTAATGTGCCAAAGTAGTAAGTGCTAGATATAAAATGCTTTATGTAGTCCTTTATATAAGAGACTCATTATTTCAAATTTGGGAGCTTTATTTGCATTTGGCCAACATTGTAAAACTTAAGAATGAAGCAAAGAAAAGGGGTAACACTCATCTTATGGAATAAACTGACCATTAGAACTCAATTTGACTTTGGACAGGAGCATTGGCAACTAGACACCCTGGGTTTCAGTGCTGTAGTCTAATCCCAACACTCTTGTCCTATAGGCTGGGGACTAAGAGGGATAGAACAAGCATGGAAAGCCTCACTTGGCTAAGGTGTAATGACCATTTGAAAGGTTTGGGGTGATTGAGATTGGGTAAAAAGATGAATCAAGCTTAGAACAAGATCCAAATGGATAAAATAAAAGACATGCTAAATGTGTAAAAAGTTCATATTGTCTAGTCGGAGTCCCCTATAAATGGACTGTGAAAATACATGATATGTGTGGTTTCTTGACCAATTTAGGGTGTATACATTTACCCCTCTTTTAATCTAGTGATGCAATGAAATGAATTAATAGAGTAAAAGAAAGAAAGAAGATGCATACCTAAACTTACCTATGTGGAGATAAATGTGCCAAAAAAAAAGGGCCAACTTCCTAACTAGGGAAATGGATGGAGAACTGAATAGTGCTTGGAGGAAGAAGGAATCCTTGAAATGGATGTGCCCTACTAAATCTAAATAGTGTCTAGAGAAAGAAGGAATCCCTAAAATGGATGTCCCATGTACTAAATCTTACTGTAAATGAGAAATGCTCAGAGGCCCAAAACTAATGTCTACCCTCTATCCCACATAAACTCATGTAATCTAGAATATGTGCATAAAAACTATATTCTGTGAAGAGCAAGATCTATCATGCACCCACTATGAATAATCTGAACTAGAATTGAGAAGTGCTGATAGGTCCAAAACTAATGTCTACCCTCTGTCCCACATAAACTCTTGGGTCTGGGTGATGTTATGGACTAACCACTATAGATGATCATATGGTCCAACCTGGTGACAACCTGGGTATGCCTGGGTGTAATCTAAAACCTCTAGTAAATATGTAAATAGAAAATGGTATGTCTTTCCATTCCAATATGTACAATCTTGGATGATGAATAACATGAACATTTGTGCCATGTTCCCAAATTTGGTATTTGAGTGATGCATCTATATAGTCTGATAATTTATATAACCACATGTGAAATGAGCTATCATGTCATGTCCTATGTGCAAACCTAGAGATGAAAATAATGTGCTCTACACTATGCCTATAATATTCTATTTGTTCTATAATTGTGTCATGTTGTATGAAGCTATATGTGTGAGACATGTAAAGATCTACATGCCCCCAAATCTGATATTTGATCTAGATTTGTATTAAAATCATTGTGAATCCATATGATTTGAACCACTATATATATGAGTAATCTATGTATCTATAAACTCAAGGTATGTCCATTTGAATGTCCTATGTAATTTTGAATGACCCATGTAATCTGAATCATTGTATATCTTGATCCATCTAAACTTAATCTAATAATTCTGATTGTTGGAGGTGTAAAAACCATTGCTAAGTGACCCATGTAGTCTAAATCGCTCTATATTTTGACCTATCTGAGTTGTATCTAATAATCTAATTGTTGGTGGTGTAAGAACCATGGTGTATCCATCTATGAGAGTGGATAGGTGTAGGAATAAAAATAGTAGGAATAATGCCCCCTTTTGTGGAGGGGGATGAAAGTTATAATAGAAGAGGTTGAGCCAAAAGTGATGACTAGTGACGTAATGCTAAGAACAAGGTTGGTATAATTTTGAATTGATCTGAGAATTTGATTGATTATTTAGATTGAGTTATTTTAAAGTTGAACAAAGTTTGATTAGTGAGGATCAAGCTATATAAAAGTTAAACAAGTTGTTATTGGTGAGGATGAAGTTGCATGTATTTGGGTACAAAATAGGTATAGAGATGTGTGTATGTGTGTCGTAGTAAGAAAATGATGTAATAAGAGATCAAGGTGTGTTGGATATCAAAGGCATTGTCATCATGGTTCTGTGGAATAAAATGGTTTGTAAAATGGAAGTACGAGGTTGAAGTTATGGGTAAAATGGTATTTTACATTCAGTGAAAAAGAAAGAAAAAAAAGAAAACAAAAGTTGTTTGATATAGGAAAAT
>JARHVA010005428.1:900000-937500 GCA_037957365.1 Torreya grandis
TGAAGATATGTTGAATCTCTAGAACTATTGATTTGTATATCAATCTTAACATGTGATCCTTGAATCTTAATATATATCACTAACTGGCTCTAAATAATTATAATGTAGCATGGTAAGTTTATCATATGTAACATGAGGACCTATATTTACTATGTAATATCTACGAAATTCCTCATGTAAGTTATCATATGTGTGAAATGAACTCATGGGGAATAGATATAAGAAATAATTTTGTGATTCCACCATTAATGTATACTACAATAACTTGAATAGAATCTATGAGCTCACATGAGATGGAAAAGCCTTTTTAAATAATTGAAGGTGTGCAAATGGATCTCTAGTTCCATCAAAGTGAGGTAATGATGGCATCTAGAAATACTTAGGTAATGAATATTTTATGAATGTCTTGATAATAGGCTTACCATGTACATCATTGGATTCCATCCAAAACTTGTAAGCTTTATTTTTGAAGGTAAGTAGATGTAATTGGTGTTTTAATTCACCAATTGCATGTATTGAAGATATGATCTCCTGGGATGATACATTAGTACCTTGAAGTGGTTCATTTAATTTTTGAATTTGATTGTTAATTTTAACCATGGGAATGATATATTTATCAATTTGACCATAAAGAGGGGGTGTGCTCACTTGAACCTTGGGAATAATGGAAACTTTGACCTTACTGGAGGGATGTGGCCCTACCATTATCTTTAGGTAAAGAGTGAGAAATGGGTTCTGTTATAGTGAGGGGTAGCTTGGGATAATCATTGGTATCTTTATGTTGTAGTGAATCACGTTATAATTGAGTATAAGATGTGCTATTAGCATCAACATGTGAATTATTTCAAATAGAATCATTAATAGAAGTAGAAACAACACTTGTAAGTGAAATATGTTTGAGAGGAGGAATGAGAGAAGAGTTAGAAACATGAGATGCATATTCTTCTTCACTATGTGTATAATTATCATCATCATTATCAGATATGTAATATTTTTCATAATCACTCTCATTTTTATATTTCATTGGTATGTTCACTTCCATCATCACTAGGGATAGGTGTAATAGAAGAATTTATTTATTTTCAAATATGTAATAAATTATCATTTGAAAGTGGAATATCATGTGCATCTATGTTATCCATGGATGAAATACATGCATTATTTTCATGTGCAATATGAGAATTAAGATAAGGAGATTTTTCATTTGAACATTCTTTTGATAAAGTAGAGTTAAGAACATGAGATGTATCATTTGAACTATGCATTGGTAATTTAATTCTATTACATTTACATTGTTATAATTTGAATAAATTTGAATATTGAAGTAGAGAGAGAGAGAGAGAGAGAGAGAGAGAGAGAGAGAGAGAGAGAGAGAGAGAGAGAGAGAGAGAGAGAGAGAGAGAGAGAGAGAGAGAGAATCAAATTGTCACCCATAAGAAGTTCACTTAGAAGTTTATGAATAATTTGTTCATTTTGTGCATTTTACATATGAAAATGAAGTGAGAAGTATCTTTCCCATTTATCAAAATTATTTTCTTAGAAGGAATAAAAGAAATGGGTATTATAGAAAAAGATTATTATATTTGTGTTTTACCATCATCATTATGCCTATCATCATATCCTTCATTACAACAATGGTCATTATCTTCACGTTAAATGAAATCATTTTCTGCATTCTTTGCTAATGTGCAATTTTGCAAATTTGTCCAATCATTGTCATAATTATAAGAAAAGTTTATAAACACATCTATGGGATGAGCAGGAGGAGTTACCTTTGTGGCCATTTTATTTATTTCACCAAAGAAAATTTTTAAAAGTAATATGAAGCAAATACATCCACAAAGAACTCTTATAATCAAAATTTTGAAATTACATTTGGTAATCCAAACAATTCACAAAAAATTCAAATTATTTTTGTAATAATTTTAAGGGTGGAAAACTTGAGGTTTGAGGGCCTAGTTGTGAAATCTAGGGTTTTTAATTAATGTTTTAGAGTTTTGGAAAATTATGCAATAATTTTAAATTATAAAAATAACATTGAATTAGAATAATGAACAAAAATTTATTAAGAAATTAGAATTTATAAATTAAATTTTTGCACAAGAAAACTACTAATTTTTAAATTATTTTTGATAAAGTAATCAATTTGAAAAAATTCAAAAATAGTTTTCTAAAATTTGAAAAGAAGGAAGGATTGAGGTTTAATAACCAAAATTTGAAATCTAGGGTTTCTAGCTAGGGTTTTAGAATATCAGAAAATTATATAATAATTTTAAATTCTAAAAATAATATTGAATAGGAATAATGCACAAAAATTTATACAAAAATTAGAATTTGGATATTAAATTTTTTCAAAAAAATATAAAGTTAAAATCCTAAGTGTAGCTAGGGTTTTAGGTTTGTTCGAAGTAAGTTGGGTTCACCAAAATGTTTTACTATTTTTTAGAATCTAGTGTTTTGATCATAAATAATAAGGGTAGAGAATAATATAAAAAATGTAGTTTAATGGGAAAAATATATATTTTAAATTGGTAATTTTGCAAGAGGAAGAATGATAAACTTATCTTAAATTAGGTTGAAATGAATGATTCTAGAGTTGGTAATGAAATATAGGATTGCAACATTTTCAAGAATCTAAACATGGATTTTATTTTTTGATTGGATAGGAGCATTAAAATAGGACATCCTGATGTCCAACACTATAGTCCCTCCTTAGTGATGTTGTCCTTCTTAAGATCCAACCTTTCTAATTTTTATTTGCTAGGTCAGTGTGAGCCTATTTACCAAATTTTAGGGGCGGGAAATTAATAGAGATTTTTGTAGGTTAATTTTAGTATTCAATACTTAAAAATAAAAAAGGGTAAAAACTCGGTTAGGGGAAGAATTATTGCACAATCTAGAACCCCTATTGTCATGATCACTACCTAGATTAACCCTTTATCTAGTGGCTCAGATCAAATGTATTTATCCCTTATGAAACATACATAATTAATGTGCATGATAGATGATAGAATGGCCTTTGCCTAGGCACTTCTTTGATCAAGAATACAAGTCTATGTGTGATGTAGAGAAGCTGAACTATACTATTGATTGTTTTTTATTATGTCTAGCGTGCCAAAGTACTAAGTGCTAGATATAAAATGCCTTGTGTAGTCATATATTTAGGATACTCATTATTTTAAATTTAGGAGCTTTATTTACATTTGGTCAACATTGTAAAAATTAGAAAGGAAGCAAAGGAAAGGGGTAAGACTCATCCTATGAATGAAACTAACCATTAGAGATGAATTTATCTTTGGACAGGAGCACTAAAAACTAGACACCATGAGTTCCACTATTGTAGTCCAATCCAAATCCTCTTATCTTACATGCTAGGGACCAGGTGGATAGAACAAGCATGGAAAACATGACCTAATTGATGTGGAATGATTTTTTGAAACTATTAAGGTGACTAGGAATGGGTAAAAAGATGACTCAATCTTATAATAAGACCAAAATAAATAAAATGAAAGACATGGCCAAATGTGTAATAAGCTCATATTCTCCAGTTGGAGTCTCATGTGTAAAGGCTATTAAAAGACATGATATGTGTGGTTATTTGACCAATTTAGGGTGTATACAAATTCCATCTCTTGATCTCAGGATTTTGGTTACTATTTTCAACAAAAGGTCATATGAAATAAAATAAATGACATTCTTTTTGATGCAATGATATTTTACCAATTAATTATTTTAATCTAAATATTACTATTGCCATATTTTTTCAATAGATTCAACTATATATAATGGTTATTTTAATGACTTTAAAAAATAAATAATTTGTGCATTTCATAATCCTGATATTGGATTATGTGATCTTTTAGTGAATATTATATCCATTCAAACAAGTAAAATCAAAATTGAACTCTAAGTGCTATGGTGCACGCTTTCAAGATTTATTTTATACCATAATATAATTGTGATATCTTATTTGTTTTGGGTAAAAAATGGTCAAGACCTTATTTTTATACTATTTTCCAATACATAAAATAATTGTTTTTAGCTATCTAAATAAAAAATAAAACACAAAATGATAGGGGAAATATAATTAAAAAGGTATTAGTAAATATACGAGTAGGTTATTGTTAACCTTGGTGGATTTTTTTAGTTGTGTAGATCACATCCATGTGACTATGAGATTCATGAAAAATGATTATGCTAATGACATTGATGTGACTTGCTTTATGACTATTAGAAATAACACTTGATAAAAATAAATTATGTATAATAATCACCATTAATGCAGATCATATTGAGGTGATTTGAACAAATATGAGCAAATAATTTAAGGGAAAAAAAAATTAACATTTTTTTGGAATGGTTGAATTACCTAAACAAATATTTTTATTATTTGATATGCATTGGGAAAATTATAAGACAAAAGCACATGAAACTAAAATTAAAAATATTGTAATCATCAGAATAAATACTAGAGAACACAATAGTGTGAAAGCAAGTAACCTAGTTATCTTTGAGCATGGATTAATAGTTGAACAAGGCTAGACTTGGAAATGCAAGGCAACTACAATGCAATGCCCAAATTTTTTAACATAAGAGAATATCAAAAGCCAATAAACTACACATTAAAATCATTTATATATAGAAACAAAAGCATGATAATGTTTGGGTACAAAGTACATGAGAATGATTGAATACGTTGGATGAAATAATTGATTAATTACCTTTATTGTCCTATTTTTCAAAAAAACATGTATTAAATTATCAAAGGTAAAAATATGAGCATTTTGACTACAAAGTAAATGGAATGTAGTGTAAGACAATTGATATACAAAACATGTGAAATAGAGAAATTAGACAAATTAAAATTTTCATTACCTAAATAGATATAAGATTAAGTAAAAGATTGGAAAATTTAAATTAAACATAAAATTGGTCTTTATAAACCATAATTTAATACCTATATTTTTAATAATCAATTTATTATTTAATAAATTAAAAAAGAGACAATTGAGTAGCTTTTGAAACTTCTTGACATGTTGTTGATGTTGCTACCATAACTCAGTTTCTACTGATGAAATTGTCACTATAGGATTATTTTTTCCCATGAAATTAAACTAATCACAAAATTAAAAATGTATCCACAAGTACTCTTCCAATCATCTATGCTACC
Source organism: Torreya grandis (assembly GCA_037957365.1). NCBI lineage: Eukaryota > Viridiplantae > Streptophyta > Pinopsida > Cupressales > Taxaceae > Torreya > Torreya grandis. The sequence continues at coordinate 905,171 of JARHVA010005428.1, forward strand.
TAAAAATTTGGTATCAATATAGCCAATCAAATCACAATCAATCATTAGTTTTGGAATATAGAATTTCATATCTTGTTGTTCCTGCACAACATATCTCAATATTCTCTTCCTAACTTATCATTGCGAGGCTTTTGGTGAATTCATAAATCTTGAAACCAAACTAGATGGATACATATTAGTTGGCCTTGTAGCTATGAGGTACATCAAACTTCTAATGAGTCTTTTTAACATACTTGGATCAACATTAGATCCCTTGTCTTCTTTACTAAGGTTTGTACCTATTGTAACTAGATTTGGTGTTGGATTGCACTTCATCTTCTTGAATATATTCAAGAAATCCTTGGCATATTTATATTGAAAAATAAATATACCACTATTTGATTGAACAAATTTAATACCTACAAAATATTTCACCAATCCCAAATCAATCATTTCAAATTATTTCTTCATTCTTGATTTGAACATGTCTATAGAGAAATTTTTGGTAAATATTAAATCATAATCATATAAACATACAATAAAAATATAACCTTATTTATTTTTGTGTAAAATTTAGACTCACAACTATTTCTATTCTATCCATTGCCTATCAAATATGAGTCAATATAATTATGCCATGCTCTTAGTGCTTGTTTTAGCCCATAAAGTGATTTATTCAATATGTATACATTGTATTCATGTCCATTCACTTCATAAATTTGTGGTTGTTCCACACCTACATCTTCTTCTAGAAAACCATTCAAAAAATATTATTTGATATCCATTTGGTAAACCTTCTACATTTTTTGCGTTTCTATGGCTAAAAGCATCTTGAGTGTATCAAATTTTCAAACTAGTGCAAATGTCTCATTATAATCAATTATATGCTTTTGATAAAAACCATTTTCTACTAATTTTGCTTTATACTTATCAACCTCTCTTTTTACATTGAACTTAGTTTTATAGACCCATTTGACTCCTATGTTTTTATTACGTTTAGATAAATCTACTAGTTTTGATGTTTCATTTCTTTCAATATAATCCATTTATTCATCCATATCCTTGATATAATTATATTCCTTACATACTTATTCAAAATATATAAAATCATGAGAGAATAAAGGAGAATTTGAATGTAATTCTAAATTATCTTCTCCTTGATCATAAATTTCTTTCAAACTTCTTATATTTTTACCTCTGTACCTTGATCTTATTGAGGAAAATGTAGGATCTTATTCATTAATTCCTTAAAAATTGGGACTTCAATGCACTAATGATTCACCTAGCATAAAATTACTTGGTCTTCTTAGGTCTACTAAATTGCCTCTTTATATATTTCTTATTGGAGTACTTGTTGCTTGTGAATTGGTTGTGAACTTGGCTGGCCACCTTGCACACCTTGTAATTATATAACTTCTTCTTATTGACATATTGTTTCTCCAACTATAATTGTTCTATAAATATTTCCATCTCAAGCTTTCTCTTCTTTAAATTCAACATCTCTACTGCTGATTACTTTCTTGGTAATGGCATTGTATAAATTGTAAGCTTTTTCACTTCTCACTATAACCAATAAATATACATTTTCACCACTATGATCCATCATTTTTATTATTTATTAGGGCACGTACATATATAATTCATCCAAAAAAATATTAAATGAGATACACTGTGCTATCTACCACTCCATGTTTCTTATGGAATTTGTTCCTTAAGAATCTCTGTATGACCCTTGCTTATAATATAAACTACACATGCAAATGCTTCTGCCCATTATTCATTATACAAGTGATCAACCTTGAATATACTCCTATCCATATCCAGTATTTTTATATTCTTCCTCTTTCCATCACCATTGTGCTATGGTGTGTACCTTTTAGTAAACTGCTTCTTAATTCCATGATTCCTTTAAAAATATAGAAACTCATTTGAAATGTATTCACCACCTATATCTAACCTGAGTAACTTGATATATAATATAATTTATTTTTCAACCATTTATTTGAAATCCTTGAATAGTTCAAAGGGTTTAGAATTATACTTGAGAAATATATCCAAATATTCTTGTTAAAATCATCAATAAATGTTATAAAATATAAACTTTATCCAAATGTTGGAGTATGCATATGTCAACATATATCAATGTGAATAAGCTATAATGGTGTCTTTGCTCTATAATACATTCCTATTTGAAAACTTTCCCTATGTTATTTTCCCAAAATACAAATCTCACATGAACTTGATGGCTACTCAATTGATGGTAATCCTCTCACCATCTACTTTTTTTGTAATAAACTTAAACACCTAAATAAATATGTCCATACTTGAGATGCCATAAGCATGTATTATATAAATGCCTTTCTTTGTAGTTTGCCTTGGGATCTTCTTGGCTTGACTTTTGACTCTTGATTCAAAGTGGGAACATTCTCTTCCTGGTCATCTCAATCTTTGAAATAAACTTGTCACTTAAAAATTTATCTAATATAGTGCACACATTATCATTGAATGATACTATATGACCTTTATTCATAATTTTCCCAACACTCATGATATTATGATTCAAACTTAGAATAAAATAAATATCTAGAATATATTTTATGTTACCATGTTTTCTGAAAATGTTAATCATATCTTTACCCATCACTGATACATTATTATGATTGCCTATCCTGACTTCTAACTTCATAGAACTATCTAATATTGGATCAAAATCTCTATTTATTTTCATATGACTACTCCATGGACTATCTAAAAACAAAATATCATTGAAACTCTTCTGGGAAACATGACATGTAATAAATAATGATTCAAAATTATTTTTAGATACAAATAAAAAATTTGCATTTTGTTTACCCACATTTGCTTGTTCCTTACATCACTCATATATATAAAGAGTAAAATTCTTCCAATAATTAAATTAAACATTGATTTATCATACCTCTAAGAATGTTGATGAGACAGGTGCATCCTCTAGAATTATAAGTATTGAAAATATGATTAGTCCTTTCAAATTTATTTGGAGTAATCCTTTCACCTCTTTAATTATTATTTCTACCTCTACCTCTACTAAATGAATCCTATGATCTAAAATCATTCTCTAAAGAAGAAGTATTGTTCTTGTTCATTCTTGATTAGTGATATATTAAAGACCCTATCAACTCATCTACAAATAGTTGTGTTAGATCTTTAGATTCTTCAATATAAATAATAATAAAATCAAACTTACCAAGTAGACTCCTAATAATTTTTTCCACAACCTTTTGATAAAGTATTTATTCTCCATGTGATCTTATCTGATTAACTATACTCGTGACTTGACTGAAAAAAAGATCTGTGAAATCTAAATACCTTATTTGCACATTCTCAAAACTTCTCCTAAGAGATTGTAATTTAGTCACTTTTACCTTGGTAGTTCCCTGATATGTTATTTCAAGAATATCCCATGTCCTCTTGGACTTAGTTGCTACGACAACACTTAGGAAGATATATTCACCCATTATGTGTTGAATAAAAAATAGGGCGTTTGCATCCTTATTCTTGTTTTTATAAGAAGATCCTTCTTTTCTTGTGTCAAATCCTAATAGGATACTTAATCTTTAGGCTCTATGAATCCATTATCCAATAGATTCCATACATCTTATGAACAAAAGAATGTTTTCATTTTGATTGACCAAAAATAATAATTTTTGACTATAAAATTTGGAATTGCAGACTAACTCATGATGTTGTTTGCTACCATGATCATCTAATATGATTCAAACCACTTGTAATTATCCTTCTTTGTCTACTTTGCTCAAAATAACACCTCTTTTGTCTTATCTATTGGGCTGCACTCTTCTATTTTATTTATAAGTTTTATGGAAATTCCACTTTTTTCTTCTTCTAATTTGTATGTCAGTGCCTCTCTTTGTCTTCTTGTTTATAAAAAAATTTGTCTTATCAACCTACCTTATTTTATAGCTTGGTTGCACCTTCCCACGCTCAGCTATATTGTTCTCCATTTCTATCTTTTACCTGCAAACTGATTGTGATCTAGGGTGGATGTTCTTCTTTTCTCCCTTGTGTTTTGATACCACACTGAAAATCAAAATAAAACATAGAAAATTAAATGTTTTAGTAAAAACTAATTTTTATTCAACTTCATACTCATCAAATTCAGTTTTAAACTACTTCAGTTAGATAGAGGAATTTGAAGCATAATACAATATTTATATATATTTAAAACAAACTAAACATAAACATAAAACAAAAATACATATTATAATAAAAAGTAGTTATCCTACATAAAGCCTCAAAGTTAAAGCTTGTTTTAAAAGATTTACTCTACTAGAAATTAAAATGATATTCTAACAAAGTGATCAAAAGTAAAAATATGAACTTTTTGATTACAAAATCAATGGAATGCAGTTAATAAAATTGATATATAAAACTTGTGAAGCATAGAAATTAGACAACTTTATTTTTTTATTGACTGAATACATATAAGCTTAAGTGAAATATTGGAAAAGTTCAATAAAACATACAATTGGTATTAATAAATAATAATTCCATACCAAGATGTTAAATAATTAATGTATTATTTAATCAATAATAAAAGAGATAATTAAGGAGATTTTGACTTTTGTACCTTGTGTGAAAATCTATTACAACATAGTTGTGACCCTTTTACACTGAAGACTAATGAAGGTCTTTGTAGACACTTCAATTTTGTCATGAATAAATAATTATGTTATTTTTAAAATAAATATTATGAAATATGATATATATGTAATTATATATATATATATATATATATATATATATATATATATATATATATATATATATATATATATATATATATATATATATATATATATGGTATTAATAATCAAAGATTACACACATAATAAAAATACATTACATAGGTAATTAAGTAGGAAAACTTTAAATGAAGGAAAAAACCTTTCAGTATGTCGTATTCAATAGTTGATAAACTATAATACCCCAATACAAATCATCTTCCTCCTCTCACTTCTCAAATAATCTTCAAAAATCCCTTACAAATATTTTTTCCATGAAAATACGAATTTCCCAATTTATAATAATGAACTAAAGGAAATATAATGTACATAATGAAACAAGTAATTATTTCACCTGAATAAGATAATATAATAGAGTACATATCCACTAAATCTGGAGAGGACTTTAAAATCCATCAAAACTTTATTGGAGGACACAAAAGGGTCCTTATATAGGGAAAAAGGAGGTGAGTGAGATATTGTGATTATAATAATTAAATGTAGGATTAGATCACTCCCAAAGTTCCAACTCACCCTTCTCATGCATATAAGGAAAAATACCACTTAAATATTTTTTTCCACATAAACAATGCACATAATAATACACAACATGGTAAAACATCACCTAAGGTGGACTTCACATTAATTTTATAGACATCAACATGACATATACATTCAAAAAAATCATATATTCTTGATATAAACATTTTTTTTCTATGTTATTAATAAGAATTAATCCATCTCTTTCAATAAAATTTCAAGGAAAATATGTATAGTGACAACTATTAATCATCAAAATGTGATTGTAGTTGGTCAATAAGCAAGAAATACTTTTATAAATTTATTGATTGCATTTTACAAAATTATCATGCACTATTGATAGTGGAGAATAATATTTTACTTGGTTATGATAGGTATATACCTATAAATTATCAATATTTCTTTGTATACTTATTATTAATGACATCTTTAATGCACTTCGATCCTCTTAGAAAAGTCATGATGTACGTAAAGATGTCAAATAGGAAATCATAATTAGCACCCCTTTAATACAAATAAATCATGGTGTTGTGAATGATTCCATGATATATTACACAATGATATAAATAATCCAATTAAGACACTCTTTACTCATGGAATAAGTAATTATTTATTATCAGACTCTCATTTTTTGAGGAAAATAACTCTATATTTACTAAAAATAAAGTTATCATTTTATCAGTTTATGGCATTTAAATCCTTGGTGGAGAAAGAAAAAATTAAACAATTAAAGACTCTCATGTCTCATATTGGAGGTATGTTTCCCTCAAAATATTTTCAATAATTTTCCATGAAAGGAGGTATACACATAGAGTGTACTACATTAAACACTCCATATCAAAATAGTATCATGAAAATGAGGAATATAATAGTTATAGTGTCATAAATATGGATGGTTCATATTCATAACATATTATATCAATATTGGAATAATTTTTTTCTAAAATGATTTACAACCTTAACTAATGTCATTGTAATGCAATTGGGAATGCATTCCAAATAAACCATGATCTAGAAGGATACAACCTATAATTGGCTTTGAAATGTTTGGCTCTCATATTTTTGCATTAATTCATAAAGAGGATAATTTAACTAGATGAAAATCAAATATTATTATATGTTTTTGGGTTATAGTGGGAAATCAAAAGCATATAGATTAGAGTATGTCATTATGAACACAATTATTCTTACTAGAGATATGGTTGTATATGGAAATATCTATTTCTTATCAGAAACAAGGTTAATTTACATATAGTATTGAATGATTAATTTTTGTTAATTATTAGAAATAACTTTTGATATTGAAATAAGACAATTCTCAAAGCTTGGAACGTCAAAGGAATCAAATTAAAAGGGCATTTAATAAACAATATAGTGATACCCATATTTTATATCTAAATTAGGGAATCTATAAATGGAGATAAAATTGTCATTATATCATAGTGAAATATATTTTGGAGAATTAATTTCCATGGAAAATGGAAGCCAAATCTATGTGATTGGATAAGTAAATTTATTAAGGTGGAAATAAACTTCTTTTTATTAAAGGGAAAATCAATATGAACTATTTGCACCCATTGCGTGCAAACCATGAGGGGAAAAATATTAAGAACATTGTGTATCCATTTAAAAATGAGTCCTCTACACATTCAATAATATTTTATGAAACATCTAATTTATTATTTTTAATGATTATCTTTTCCAAATGCGCAATCTTATATAGTTAGGACACCAACCACAAGACTGTTGACACTGATACGGTACCATGAACCTACATTAAATGTTTTTGTAATTATTTGATAAAAAATAATACATAATTAATAAATAATTCTAAATTAAAATATAATAAATCAAGTACTAATTGTACTAACTCAAACTGTAATTTGTATTAAATACTAACCTTTCCAAGCTAGTCCAATGTACCTTTAGGATTAACTATATTTCTAAGTGTTTCAATAATTATTCAAGATTATATTCACAAACATTACACAAATATTTTTTTATGTATTTATATGGAATTTTATTTGTTGAATATTTTAAGTAATATCCAAATAACAATAGTTAAGCATCACCCCATTCAATTCAATATCATAAAATAACATTTGCTTTACATTCTTGATGAAATAATTTTCAAATCCATGTTCATGTAACCACAATAGATATTGTGGAATAAAATAGTTCTTTTCCATCCTGAAAGTTTTTGGTTAATTTATTTTTTGCCTCTACAAAATGAGGTAAGTAGTTTTTTGTTCCTTCCTCATTGTCTTCAGGTGAATCACTACAAAAAGTGTTCGCTGAATTTATTTTGTAATCAATTATTAAGGATATGTATAAAAAAATTAAAATATCACTAATGTTTAAAGCTACATGTATGATATAAATAAATTGTAATTTGTTGAAAAATAACTAAGATGTTGTCAATTTATCATTTTGATGACATTTCATTATCCCCTACTAGTTCTAATGAATGACTAATATCCATAGGACTTAGGTATGTAAAACACCATTCTTCAAAATTTTATTTTGACCCACATTCATTCCAATTAAATTCCATACATCCTAAATAATAACATGGCATGCCCTAATATAAATATTCCATGAACTAGTATTTTAGCTTTAGAATGAGTGGAAATCATTTGATCCAGGTATTTATTTTTCTTATATTTTTAGTCAATTAACCAAAATAATCTTTACAAGTGATAATATTTACCTAATTCATAAGAAAAAAAATTGTTACACCAAGATAAAATACTTTCATCATCAATCAAATCATCACCATCCTTGTATTTCTTCTACTCTTTTTAAAAACCCCTCTTTACATATGCATCAACACCATGATGATCCTCTTTCCCATGTCGACCCTCAAAGAAACTATAGATATGTTGTATCCCACTTTTATTATGTATCTTTCTCAATTGATAAAACATTAGATAATCCTTAATATTTAATGTACAATTATCTCAACAAATATATTTTATATTGAACACCATTTATATTACATTCATATTTCTATAAATAATTTTAAAACAACCTTAGACAAACTCTTGAGAATAAAATATGTCATTGCTCATGTAGAAGTGGTGCTCACATCAAAATTTTATACTATCCTACGTGCTATCAAGTATGTGTTTGAATTTAATATGCCAAAAAAAAAAATTAAAAATGAGCCTTAATTGAATAATAATACTAGGAATGAGCCTCATTTTTTTGTTGTAGTGTGTCATTTCAAAGAAAAGACGACAACTATACAATGGTCCCATGTGGGAATTTTCTCTTTAATAACTTTAATTGGTCATCTAAATTTTTTTATTCATGTTCATTTATTGTATATAAGTAGATAACATTTTTCTTAAATTCAACCATGAAACCAAATAATATATCTAGGTCATAACCAAGTCAGATTTTTATGAATCTTGTACCTATTTTAATTCGTATATTACATAATTTTAATTATGGAATCAACTAGTTTATTTTTACATTTATTTGAAATTTCCTTGTGTATATAACTAGTAAAATATAAAAAACCACCAAAACTATGAGATATTCCATCTAAACATTCTTTGGAAAAAAACGTCCCCTCAGATATTTAACACAAAAGACTTGAGATTAACTCTTTTGATGTTTTAAGTGGATAAATCACCAAAAATTACCATAATCTCATCAGTATTCAAATTAAAACATATATGATAGAAAATATCAAAATGCATATAATATTCAATGTATATTGTACAACAAGATTAGTTGATTATAACATAGAAAAACTTGCACATATCAAACAACCTTTGGTGTCAACCATATATTGGATTTTTTAGGTTCTTTTATAGAATTATGTTTGGGTTATATCCATGAAGTGTTTTATATGTGGAACGCATTTTTTTAACCTTTTATTATTTTCATAACATATTTCATATTAGGTTAGACTCTTTTATTTTCCTACCAAAAATTTTAAATTAAGTGACTTGTTCCTTCAAATAACACCTTGTATTTTTATGCGTGTCTGCCAATAATGTCCCAATAATCTATGAGAAAATGGTAATCAATTCTTGTTATTCTTCCTATGGTTTAAATTAGAGATTTTGTATTCAATTTTAGGGATATACGTTTTTGACAAATAAATGGACCTATATATGTTTTCTTACTCACTATATAGTTCATTATTACTTGTCTTACCACATTACTGTCTATATTTTTACTTTTATTACTTTATTCATTAAATTAATACTCATATTATTTAATGTTCTGTTATTGCTCACCTTTGTACTACTTCTTATTACCCCTTAATTATGAATCGCGTGGCACATTTTTTATGTTTTCATGAATTAAACAAATAATTTATATTATTTTATTTGTTTTCTTATCAAATGCATAGTCCCTTACAAAATGACCATGGCATATGTTTTTACATTTTACCTTACAATCAAATACCTTGGTGTTCATTGGATTATCCTTGGAGGTGTGGCCATAAAAGCTACATTTTATACTAAATGTAATGGTGTTATCACTTCAATAATAGAATGTATATTGAAACCTTTGATAACATTAGAATGTAGATGAAAATTAATTTCTTATTCATTAGGAGAGAGATCAATCAAGTTCATTATGCAATGTTCATTATCATCATTCTGAAAGAATATAATATCTACTGGAAAACATTCTAAAGAGTAGGGTGGACATATCCCAAAAATTAATTTGTAATATGATAACTTTAGAAAATTTACCAAGAGTGTAATTTATAGTTATTGTTATAGAGTATAATATTGTTCAAGCTAGAGTATAGTTTTGGAAACTATATCATCTTATGAAATAGTTTTTATGATTTTATTCCCCTACTTATGTATTCTAAAAACCCTTCCATATTCATATGTATTTATTATGGACCACTCATAAATCATCTTTCTTTCACAACCTATTTCACTCAAATAGACCTGTAAAATTTTAAAACATTTATCTACCTATTAGAGGCATTCTCTAATTATGTCATTTTTATTTGATAAATTAGAAATCAATAATTTATCACCTTTTTCTGTGATAAGTTGGAAACCAACACTTAATATAGTTCATTAAGTAATCATAGAAATGCAATTCATAATCCTTATATTCTCTTCCACTATATTATCCATGAAATGACATAATTAGAATACTTTCAATATAAATTTGTTGTAGTCCTTAAACTCTTCCCTGCATTATCATTGTAGACTTTCTCTAATGGATTTTATCACATTATACTCTTCATGTATGTACTAATCCATTTGTTCATATGTATGGAATTATCAAATTAAAATTAAGAAGCTATTGGTGCATAATCCCACCTACAAAACATATGATGATGACTATACCCTGCTTTCTCCATCAAACCAAAATCATACGCTACTTTCCTAATCAGCTAAGACCATACAAAACATTACTAGAAAAAGTCCTAGAAATAAAAAAGATAGTGTTTTGGACATTTCATAAGCAACATGAATCATACCAAGGAAAAAGTATTTATTTTTGTAGGTTTTCTATTATTTTGTGTTGAATTTCATTATAAAAAAGGTCTAGGATGAATAAAACATGAAGTTAAAAATAAGATACAAATCACATACTAAAATATAGGAACCTATAACATAAGGGAGATTACCCAATAAGAACATAGTATGAACCAATAATAAGTGCATTCTTAAGTTCCCTAAATCAATGAAAACTAACATCTAAAACTATCCATGGATTAAAACTAAGTCTCTACACCATCTTTCTAGCTCAATTTATTGATAAGGCAGTAAGTTATTCATAATTAATTATTCACTTGATTGTCTTATAAAATTAACTATTCTTATCATTTCCTCAATTATTTTGATGTTTTATCCAATTTTAATGAAACATTTTTTATCTATATCTTGAGTAATGGTGAGGATCGATGTCTCACCATCTCTTGCAATATCACTACATATCTCTAGTGGGTACCAAGAAAGCCTTCTTTTGGAATTTATATATAATGACCTTATCTCCTACTCATGATTATGCACCTATTATTCATATTTAGAGTGTGTCTCACTTGCATTAAAGTGGGTCACATACCCCTCTAGTTCCATGGGGGTATTTGCAACTTCCTTGTGACTTGGCAACAAATTTTCCATGTATCCATAACAATAATAAATATTATTTTTCTTTACTATAATTATACGTCTTAAGATCTTTCTTGTCCTCTCTTACTTTCATCATTAATGAGCTTAGAATTTTTCTATAATTATCACATTCCTTCTTGGCCTTCCACCTTCTTTTACAATCCACTTTTCCAATGCATGAAGGGTATTTACCTCACCATCCTAAACCATTTAGTGAGTACATATATCATAATTTTCTTTTTTAATTAACATATATAATAGATAAAGGATTCTTATAGTTTGGACAAACACTGGTACCTTGCTTCTTCTATCAAATACTACTTTTAAACTTAAAAATCTAAGAGATAGCTTCCTTTGACTCAATTAAAAAATCCAACAACTTTTCTAATACATATCTCATATTTTCTCTTTGCATTTTGAATCCATTTTGACTTCAATGAATACCTTCTACCAAGTTTTCTACATTGGCCCAATATACATGTATTCAACCATGTGAGTAAGTTTTATAATAGTTTTGTGAATAATATCTCATATAATCGATCATGTATCTCCATTTGTATTCAATTTCTAAGAGATAGAGCCAATGTACTATAGTATTTATTTAAAAACTCCAATCTTCGTTATTGAAATTAACAATCTACATATTCTAAAGATATCCTTTCCATAATTCACCCATTGAAATCTTAATCAACCAATTAAACAAGTCCTAAAAACAAAACAAAAATTTTGTTATTTATTTATAGCATGCTCCTAAATCATCTTGTGCCACATATGCTATACAACAAAATCCACCTTGACTACATTGGTCTATCACTTAAAATTTATGCATATGTACTTACTTTAGGTGCAAAGAGAGATTGTCATGAACACATTATAGAGGGATCCATTGATAATAACTTAAGCATTTAGGATGTATCAAATAAACATAAATTTACTTTAACACATGACTTCACTATTCAATAGTGCACAATATTCTACATTTATCATAGTCATTCATAATAAGGTGCTCTACACATCAAACATATATGTCATAGTAGTATATTCAAGCTTCAATAATTATATATTCTTTTACCAATACTACACTTAGTTCTAAAGATAATACTAAGGATCAAACCCCTTAAAAATGACCATGCTTATTCATATAGAAAGAAGCATGTTTTACTCTCAATGGAAGTTCATAAACTCTATAAAAAAAATTATTCTTATCCTAGTGACCTCTTCCCATCATCATTGGTTTGCATCACTCTTATTTTTTGTTGTGATTCCCTCTTATATTCCGTCCTTGGTTTGAATGTTAGAAAAATTCTTCTCCTCCACTAAAATAGTGGAACATATATAGGTATTTATGGTTTTATCAAAGGGGTAATCATCCTCAAGAAAATTGTTTCCGATTGTCTTCAACATGGTGGCTTCATCAACATGGTGCACTCATCATCATCATCATCATCATCATCATCATCATCATCATCATCATCATCATCATCATCATCATCATCATTGTGATCTCTCTCTCTCTCAAAATATCGAAAGACATGTTGAGAATTGGGATGTGTGAGGGAAAAGGTATGTGTAATGACAAAGAGGAATTATGCTACATAATGCTCACTCCATTTTAGAATGACATTTCTATAATTCACTAATATTTCCTATTTCCTTCTCTTTTCACATTTCTTAATACAAAAAACTAATGTAAGGGTGTCATTCAAAACTTATGCCACTAGTATATATATAGTAATTTATGTTATAAAATGAAAAAAAAATGTGTGTTGTGTATTTTGTGAGGCAATATTTTTTTATATATTACTTAGGATTACTAGATTAAGTAGTGATCAACAGAAAAAAGACTTAGTAAATGGGTCTTCAAAATGACATAAATTCATCTAGCTAATACTTAATTAGATTAAGTTAAATAATAATTCTTTATAGTTAAAATATAAAGAACATGTAATAATTAAACTGGGTGTACATAGTCTACACAACTATAAACATAAAATAGATGATGGGTTTAAACCTTAGAGAAATAGAGTCAACAAGCAGATAAATAGATCAACAAACAACAAAAACAATTACTAAGTAATTACATTGTATTATTTTACTGCCAAATGAGATACAAATTTTTATTGTTTATGTTAGCATGGTTGCACTAATCTTAGTGATTAATTTCCCTCTTACATTCATAAAATAGAGTAGATCATTTTTGGATATAAAATAACATATCTTCACTACTTGTATATTTACCTTCATACCAAAAATAGAGCATATCATAAACTTATAAATAGAATATAAAATAATAATTAGTTGCCTTTGCCAGAATACTCTCAAATCAACTCAAAGGAGAGAGAAAGAAAGCATTTAATGAGTGAGATGGTCACAACATGTTAGCATGTGAATGGCTGCAAGGAATTAAAAGAGTTTTAATGTAAATTAGTGAAAGTAAGATGAGTCGTGGTAGGGGAGATTAAATGTAGCTAAGCTAGATGTCCATGTCCACCAATAATCCCCCTTAATCTTCACTACCATGTATATCAGTTATGCCTATGCTTTCTCAAAGATGCTCAAACACATTTTTTACAAGTGGCTTTGTAATGATGTCTACAAGTTGTTCTTTAGACCTTCAAAACTCAAGATATATATCACCATTTTTCACCAATTCATGAATGAAATGATATCTAGTATCAATATACTTTTTTAATTTATGAAACACATGATTTTTAGACAACACAATCATTGAATTGTTGTCATATTATATATTTAAAGGTTCTTCTTGAGTATGCCTCAAATTTGAAAGTACTCTTCTCATCCACACTGCCTGGCAAGTTATTGATGTGGATGAAATGTATTCTTCTTCAGTTGATGAAAGTATGAAAATTGGTTACTTATTTGATACCCAAGAGATAACACCTAATTCAAGATGAAAAATATATCTGAAATTATTTTTTCTGTCATCCATGCTACCTCCTCAATCACTATCTTTATAATCAATCAGCTTGAAGTCATTTGATGGTGTACACATGATTTCAAATATCTTCATTCTAGCTATATATCTCAGTATTCTTTTCCCAACTTTCCAATAAGACTCCTTTGGATTGTCAATGAATATTGAGAGAATACTAACCCCATGCATAATGTCTAGTCTTATGGTGGTTAGATACATGAGGCTACTAACTAATCTCTTGAATAAATTTGAATCAAACTTAAACTTTTTCCCTCCTTTCTATGTTTTAAACCCATTGCAACAGATGTAGCAGTTCAACTAACATTCAACATATTGAAAATTTTCAACAAATAATTAGAATACTTTTATTGACATATGAAAAATCTTTGCTCAGATTGACTTACTTCCATGCCAAGAAAATATATCATAAGCCACAAATCAGTCATATCAAATTCAACTTTTATGGTTTCCTAAAATGATTCAATTGACAAGTTTTTCATGAAAATCAAGGCGTCTACATATAAACATACCATCAAGATTTGTCTTTCATCATTAAATTTGACATACAAATTTGGCTTGTTACCATATTTTTTAAATCCATTTTTCATAAAATAAGAATTTATTCCTACTATACCAAGCTCTAGGAGCTTGCTTCAATCTATATAAGTAATTTTTCAACTTGTGGACCTTTTTCTCTTCTCTTGGAACTTCATAGTTAGGTGGTTGTTTTATATAAACTTTTTCTAAAATTTCATTCAAGAATGGTGATTTGACATCTATTGGATAAAACTTCAAGCTATTTTGAGTCACAATAGATAACACCATTCTTAATGTGTCTAGTATTTTTATAGGTGCAAATGTTTTGTTGTAATATATGCCTAGTTGTTGTGTGAATCCCTTCGTTACTAGTCTTGATTTCTGTTTCTCAACTTTCCCATATGAATTAAACTTTGTTTTATAAATCCATTTTACTCCAATCACATCATTTCCTTTAAGAAGCTCTACAAGATCCAAAGTTTGATTTTTTTCATTTGATTGAATTTATTCATCCATAACTTTAAATCAATTGTCATCTTTAATTGCATCCTCAATCTAAATGGGATCAGCTTGTGTTAGGAATGCAAAATCAAAACATAAATCCATATTTTCAACATCTTGTGACTCATCATAAACCTCTTTTAGACTACTAGGCTTTTTTAAAGTGTTTATTGCTTGTAATCTCAATGATGTAAGTGTTGGATTAGATTATTTATTGTTGTTATTACTAGATGTAGTAGATGGCTTTGGAGTGCTAGATGCCTTAGAAGGCATTGTAGGAATGTTTGCTTTTGGAGCTTGAGAAATATTTTCTTGTGTATTAGGATTCAAACATTGAATTTAATTGTCCTCATTCTCATGTGAGAAATTAGCTGTAGTTGTAGTTGATTTTTCAATGCTTCCATCCCATGCTTCTTCTGAAACGAATTCTACATCACGGTCGATTATTACCTTCTTTGAATTTGGATTGTATAATATGTATGATTTGGATTATTCATTGTATCCCATAAAAATACACTTTTTGCCTCTATAATCCATCTTATTTCTCAATTCTTGAGGTATCAAAGAGTATTATATGCATGTAAAGACTCTCAAATGTGAAACACTATGTTTATTTTTGCTCTAAACATCTTGTAGTATTTTATTTATCACTACTTTTATTGGACACCTATTCAAAATGTATACTACACATGTAATTGCTTCAACCCAATATCCATTTGGTAGATGCTTCACTTTTATTATGCTTCATGTCATTTCCATAATTGTCCTATTCTTTATTTATGCTACTCCATTCTGTTGAGGTGTTTATCTTTTTATGAATTGTTCTCTTATTCCATTTGCCTTGAAAAATTTTAGAAAATCATTTGATATGCATTCACCACCTCGATTGGTTTTCAATCTTTAGATATAGTATTCACTTTCCTTTTCAATTTTTGCCTTGAATTCCTTAAAAATATAAAACACATTTGATTTGTATTTCAATAAATAGACCCAAGTTTTGTGGCTAAAATCGTTATTAAATGTCAAAAATATATCTTTCCACTTATGGATGGTGTTTGAATCAGTTCACAAAGGTCTGAATGAACTATTTCAAGTGGATGTCTTGCATTATAAGATTTCTCAATTGGATATTTTTGTCTATGTTTCTTTAAAAGTATGAAACTCACATATTTTTTTTAAGTGGATTTATTAGTGGCAATCTGTATACCATTCTCTTTCTATACAATAGATGTAGACCTTTAAAGTTTAGATGTCCAAATATTAAGTGCCATAACTAAGATTAATCCTCGCATGAAATTTTAAATGTTACTTCATCAATTGTTTTTGACCTTTAAGATTCTAAACATATTTCATTTTGGATCTTAAGAGGAAACATTCTATTTCTTGTATTTTAATTTTTTCAATTATCCTATTGCTGGGTTTCTTGTTCAAAATCACACATTCACTATTTTCAAAGTATATCCTATACACTCTTTGCACCAATTGACCATTGCTTATTAAATTATATTGTAATCAAGGGACATAGTATACATAAGAGATAGGCTTATTTTCACTTTGTTTTGTTCTTATGTTAATTGATTATTTTGCCATAAATGATCCTTTGTGATCATTTTCTAAATATACTTATATTTTTATCGAATCATTTATTGTTCCAAACAACTCCTTACTTCCACTCATATGATTGCTACACCCTCTATCTAAAAACCATACTTCCTTTGAGATTTCTTGTACAATGCTACATGTTATCAACATTGTGTTTTGTTCATTAATGGTGGGATGGTTTTCAATTGTAAAATTTATCTTTTACTTATTCATATCATATTATTTTTTCCTACATTTAGATGCAAAATGCCCAAATCTTTTACAATAATAACATTGGATGTTTGATTTGTCATAGATGCTCTTGGTCATTCATTTCCCTCTTACATTCATAAAACAGAGATATCATTTTTTGCATAAAAATTGTAGAGCTTCGCTGCTTGTATAGTTTCCTTCATACCAAAAATATAGCATATCATAAACTTACAAATATAACAAAATCAATACAATTAGTTGCGTTTGTTGGAAGACTCTCCAAAGAAACTCAAAGGAGAGAGAAAGAAAGCATTTAATGATTTAGATGGTCGCAACATGTTAGCATGTGAACAGCTGCAAGGAATTAAAAGAGTTTTAATGCAAACTGGCGAAGGTAAGTTGAGCCGTGGTAGGGAGATTAAATGTAGCTGAGCAGGATGTCCACGTTCGCCCACAAGAGAGGGTATTTGGGTGGTCTATGAAATAGATGTAATATTTTTTTGGATTAAATGGTATATAAGAATTTTTGGATTTAGCAAATATTAATTTTATAATTATATATATTCAATATTTCTTCTAGAATTTAAAATTTATGATAGTATAATTGTATTTACATTTGTTAGTTATAAAATAAAATTAATATTTATGAAGATTGTATTGGATGTAAGGTAAAATTTAAGTAGATTGTCAAAATTATAAAAGATTATAATAAATATATGTGTTTTATAATATTTTTTTCTTATATTATGAATTATATTTATATTTTAAAAATAATATTGAATAGATAATTATCATTGATAAAATCATGATAAATAAGATCAACATTAAATGTAAATTATATTTTCTACTTTTACTTATTAATAATATTACTAATAATACATGAAGAGAAACGTCATTTAAGTAAGTTTTACTCATAAAGTTCATTTGATTAATGATTAAGAATATATGTGAATACAAATTTCAAAAATAATAGTATATAGTGAAAATTGCTTCTCAAAACATTCAACTTAAGATTTAAAAACATAGAATGGTTGTTATAGATTTTCATCTTCCTTGTAATACGAGTAACTAGAGGAGTGCACATGCACGAAAAGACTTTCAATAGGAGTAACGACTCAGCCAGAAGGGTGACAGCGTGATAGTTGGCATTGTTGTTAGGTTGGAGGTTAAAGAAAACAAAGATGGTCAAATACGATACATTGCATCTTCATCTTCAAATAAGCTACATTGCATCTACAAATCTATTGGACAGTTTATTTATTCGACTGCTACCCATCGTCAAAACAGTTTTGATGATTTCGATTGACTATGTCATGACCTTGCGACCTCATGTCTTTCGACTTAATTATTCTTGTTCTGCATGTGTTTTGAAAATCATTTATTTTTATTTTTATAATTTATCAATTACTTAATTAATATTAGTTGAATTTTTTTTTATGTTTTTCTTTTGTTTGAACAACAGAAATAACACTTTATGCGTACTAATTAAACTCACCTAATTTTTTTCTGAAACTTGTTATTTTTATGACAGAACATTTGCAAAGACCAAAATGACGACACCACCTACGTAGCACGGTGGAATAGAAATTTGTATACTAGAATTGAGAGAGTGAAATGAGTTTTTGGCATAATAGAAGAAGTTGGATGATCCCCTGGAAAGAAACCGCGTGCATTTGTTCAAGGAGGGGTAGCTACAATTGTCCTGGTCATTGGCGCAATCTATCTTGTTAGCTCAGTTTAAAAGCCGTTTAAAAGTTTTTGGTTTCAATGCGCAGTTATACATTTGTACTAGGCTGCGAATCGAGTTAATTTTTATTTTTTTTCTTTTTTAAATTGTTAGGAATAAGTAAGAAGATGAAATCTTCCAAACTTCGTATAATAGTCGATTCGATTAATTTGTGGGTGTAAAATCTCTCTACTTTCGGATTGCGGGATACATTCAATGATCTATTTTGTGGTATAAAATGGTTGATATACGAATTTTACTTTCTTCCTGACTATATAAAGTTGAAAACAAACTTAAAATCTTTGTAGAGTTCTAAATTACTCACTATATGCGACTACATACAGAACTGATTAAATTATTTTTACTGAGGGAAATAAAGATTAATGTATAATCTCGCAAACTATAACATATGACATAAATAACCTGTATTCATTTTAAAGTTCACATTTACGGGTCAACTAGGAAAAAAATTAGGGAATGCCACATTAATGATAAAAAGCGGATAAACCGAAAGACCAAGTACCAGAGTTCACATTTACGGGTCCAGTAATACGAAGGATGTAGGATAAAACAATGACCACTTATGATAGCTAAAGAATATTAATGTTCAGTTTATGGTATCGAGAAACTCGTGGATGATGAAGATATGGTATCTTTTCCTTTACAAAGCTTCTTTAAATCTTTTTATTTATTTATTGATTTAGTGTATATAATTAGAAAACCCAAATGTTCGCCTTTGGGAACTTATCAACATTTCGTTTGCCAAAGAAATGGATGTAGAATTGGTTGGAAGCATCAACATTGGACACTGAAGAAAATGCATTTAACGAAAAAGATTGAAGCAAATGACAGGGACAACACTAGCACTTCATCATGTCTTCTTTTGTCAAGAGAGTTTTATTGTGTACACATCCATCTATTATATAGATGACATGAAGGATGACTGGATAAATCACATAATTAGTAGGATCAAAACATGGCTCAGGTACCAATAGTTAAAGATTATGTTTGATATTATTTATTAGGAACCAAAAACATAATCCTAAAACATGTGCAAGTAAATAATATGAAATAAAAACAAGCTATAAAAACACAATACACAAGAGAGGACACATTAGAGAAGATATATGTGGAAACCCTTGCAAAACTAGCAAGGCAAAAACTATTGGGCAATGGCAGCTTCTAGACATTATATTGCATCAACAAATCCTCTCTTTCAATAACATCCTCTTAGCAAATCCTTTCAAGTACTAACAACCAAGCACTCAAGCAATCCAAGATTACAACCAAGCCTTCCAAGGTCTAACATCCAACCTCAAGGATCTCCATGCTTAAATACAACTATCTAGGTGAGCCATGATAGAAACCAAGCTTCACATGCTCTAACCACTAATCAATCATTATCCTTACAATCCAAGCATCTAGGTGAGCTAAGCTTACAAGCCTTCCAATATCTAACCTATTAACATGCAAGCCCAATACTCGCATGGATCCTCAAGGGAAATCCATAAGGATTGCAATGGATTACTAAATACAAAAGAGAAAATATACTCTTAGAGAATTTACAGTGAGAGAGAAGAGAGATGGAGAAAGTTAATAATGACCCCCAAAACATGCACCACACATGAGTGGGTGAGCGATGATCCTTAGTGGTGTTTGTCCTCATGTGTAGAATTCCACAAAAGTAGATCCACCTTTAGACAAGATCATGAGCCACCTCCATATGGCTCCAAAACATATGCCCCACTTCCACAAGTGAGTCTAAACTATAATAGTAACCATCTTGTCTTAATCTCCAAGGTTCAACAAAGTGGATGCTCTATTTTAGTCACTATCCAAGCCACCCCATGTGACTCTAAAGAATTGTGCCCCACACAAACACGTGAGGCCAATGAAAAATAGTTCTCTTCTTATCTACATCATCCTAATCACACTTGGAACCATCTATGAGCCCACAGATCACATACCTAACACATCACTAGCATGTCACGTCACCTGCATGCCACAACACCTACAGACCATGCCACCATGTAATATTGGCATACCATATGCCATATCATCCCCATGGCATATCACCATGAATAATGACCATGAGAAAGTGACTATGAATAATGACTGTGAATATTAACTTCACACCTTATAATCTCTAACTTGAAGTCAATAGACATGGGATTTACCACACCTATATATTCTACCAACTAGCGACCATACATGCCCACTAATGCCTACACAACAATCCTATTATATGTTTTATGTACAACTAAAAATTATCTACCTGGACTAGTTTTTTCAATATTTTCTCCTCCATAATAGATTTAAAAAATCTAAAGTGACTCCCACTTCACCACAAACCCATATATCCTTATGATTATGCCATGAACCAGCCACTATTCCTACTGCTTGCATGTATTTGATCTAGTGCACACCATGGTATATATGAGGCTTCCTACTCCTAATGAATGCAATATATAGGAAAACCATGTCTTCTCTTTTATTCTAAGACATCCCAGAAGATAACTAAAATACCACAAGAAGAGGGATACTTTCATCATTGCTTTCATGTCCCTATGCATCTCCATCCTTAGTTTGCTCCTACCATCTTCATTTCATCCTAGTCACCCGAGCCATCATACCATTGATTTTTATCATCTTTGGACCTATAACTAACATGTCATCTATACATAGAAGCAACATCTACTAGAACCTTGGCTCTCCATAATGGTAATATTATACTCCATTCACACGTCTGCTTCATCCCATATAGTATTCAATCAATAAACAAGCAACTCTTTCCTTCATACACATAGGCCTATAGCTACTCCATCTCATCATGAGATCACCATGTAGGAAACCAACTTCTCCAACCTTGAATAATAACAAGTCCACACCACACTCTTGATAGTATTTTATAATACGAGAGACAAAAACTCATATAAGTCAACATCAAACTTCTACACATAAAAACCTAGTACCCACCATGCTTAAGATGACACCTATAAATAGTTATATGGAAGTCATCATGTTACTTAGTGCATCACGTAGCTACCATGTTTTTGACTCATAGTCAAGCTGCATCGTACTCTACCACATGTCAAACTAGCTCATATGCAAAGCTATTCCATGCATTGTTCTACCTAGCTACTCACATCAACTACACTACATCTTTCTTAGATACTCACTTTTGCTACACCATAACCACAATGTACTTCACTCAATTTATTTCTAAGTTATCTATTTATTCAACCCAAATTTCTCCTTCTAGGAACCACAGGTCTCATTTGATCTTTTCCATCATCCTAAACTACTTCAATAGGTACAATTATAGGTATCTTTGTACCTTTACTTTTCCATGGATTTTGCAGCACCATCTCAGCTAACACATTATAGTTGTAGAATCTTACAACTTACACCCATTTACTACCTAAGAATCATAACAAGGTACATGCCTTGTCATCACCCTCTATCTACATAAATAGGGACCAACTTACTCCACCATATGTTGTATAGTTATTTCTTCATCAGGAGATCTATGTTGGTGTTGATCCATCTGGTAAAGTTTCCTCTATTTTTCCTCCATTTTCCATTTGCATCTCCTACAAATAGAAATACCTTCCATATTTTTTTAGTTTTTATTTAACATCTTGGTATCTCTACTTGTAAATCCAACTTACAGAAACCAACCTACAACCATGGCTCTAATACCACTTGTTAGGATTCAAACATGGCTCAGGGACCAATAGCTAAATCCTAGATCTAATATTGCTTATTACGAACAATAAACATGGTCCTAAAACATGTGACGGTAAATAATATTGAATAAAAATAATATATAAAAACATAAAACATAAGAGAGAACATATTACACAAGATATATGTGAAAACCCTTGTAGAACTAGCAAAAGAAAAACCATAAGGTAATGGTAGCTTCCAGACTTCATATTGCATCAACAAATCCTCTTTAACAACTACATCCTCTCAATAACTCCTTTTAAGTGCTAAAAACTAAGCACTTAGGTGAGCTAAGATTACAACCAAGCCTTCTAGGCTCTAACCTCCAACCTCAAGGATATGTGTACCTACATACAGCCATATAGATGAGCCTTTCTAACAACCAGGACTTACAGGTTATAACCACTAAATATGCATGATCCTTACAACCTAAACATCTAGGTGAGATAATATTATAATCATTATAAGTTCCAGCCTCCTAACATACAATCCTAAGGCTTGCATAGAACCTCAAAGGGAATCCATAAGGATTATAATGGATTACTAAATATAAAGGATAAAACATGATCTTATAGCATTTAAAATGAGAGAAAAGAGAGAAGAAGAAACTTCATGGTGACCCCAAAAAAAAAATTCACACATGAGTGGGTGAATATTGATCCTTAGTGGTGTTTGTCCTCTTATGTAAAATTCCAAAAGTTAGATCTACCTTTAGACAAGATCATGGGCTACCTCCATGTGGCTCCAAAAATTTTCCCTACTTCTACAAGTGAGTCAAAACTACAATAGTAACCATCTTATCTTCATCTCCAAGGATCAGTAAAGTGCATGTTCAACTTTAGAAAAGATCCAACCCACCCCATGTGACTTTAGTAATTGTGTCCAACACACCCATATGAGGCCAATCATCAATAGTTCTCTTCTAGTCTTCTTCAACCATATACACACTTAAGTCTAAAAGGTGTTGCAATCACCTTTTGACTTGTCCACATATGTGAATCATGGGGCCCCTTAGAAATTTGCCCCATTACCAACCCTTAAATTTTTGCACCACATGACAAACCATATGTGACTACTAAGGATACAACTATGTCCCTTAATGGAGTGTTATGATCCACTCCCTATCACATCATCCTAATCACACTTGGTACCATCTATGGTCTTAGGCCTTATCACATACATGTCACATCATGTGCATGTCACATTACCTACATACCATACCACTATGAAACACCTACCTACCATGTGTCACATCACCTGCATGCCATGTTATCATGAATAGTGACCATGAATAATGACCCTAAATAGTGTCAATGAATAATGACTATGAATATTGGATTCATATAGAATAATAGTAAAGGTAAATGGTAAATAATGGCTCAAATATATTGAGATAACTTGATCAATGGTACTATTGATCTAACAAAATATTGAGGATATGCATAATGAAAATATTTATATTCATGTTTATACATTAAAACACACATTCTAAATAGATAATACAACCTAGATAAAAGTTTAAATTTTATTAATGTAATGAACTTAAGCATTTTGTGTGTGTGAGAGAGAGAATGTGAATTGGTATGCTATAAGGCATAAACTAATGAAACATTGTTGACTATGATGAATAAGTGATGATAAATGAATTTTCATGTATTTCATTCCATGAAACTTTAACTTAGTGTAAAACATGTTATTTTTATTCAAGTGCATCCATATAGTATATATTTTGCACAATCTCCAATATCTCACTTTTATTGAAGATAAGATTAGAAGTCCATCTTTGTCTCTAGTCAATGGTTTAAACCGCTACATGCTGAAGGGAATTATGGAGATGTTCATATAAAAAAATTAAAAACTAAATAGATACAATAATTGAGAAGGGCTCACAAAACTCCTAAATGAACATCCATCCACACAACAATGCTCAAATCATAGAGAGATATTCACCAAAAATTTAACATTGTATTATAGTAATAGAATATATAATGTATATGTGTGAAAATAAAAATGGTTTCACTATATCAAGTGTCTCTAAAAGAATACATCTTAGAATATCTAAATATGACTCAGATCTCTACTCTCACTTTCCATAAGGACACAAAGGGTCATTATATTAAAAATTTAAGAGGTGAGTGAGAGATTGAACTATTAGTTGAGTGAAATCTGACCTTAAATCATTCCCCAACTTAAAACTCGCCCTTTTCACACATACAATGATAAATACCACAGAAATAATGTTGTGCACATAAACAAATCAAATAACAAGTCACTCCTTGGTTACACATCACTTATGGTGAACTTCATAATAAGTGTTAAAATTAAACACACTAACACTCTTCACCCTTGTGCCCCCCACACCCCTTGAGTGAAATGTGATGTTAAACTATTCCCCAATTTACAATGTAACCTTCTCACACATGTGAGGATAAGTACCACTTAAATATTGTTGCGCACATAAAAAATGCAAACAGCAAGTCACTCTTTGGTAACACATCACCCATGGTGAACTTTACAATCGGTGTTAAAATGAAAAAAACTAACACTCTATCCCTACCCACACCCTCATAGGTTATCTTAAATGATGTGCTAAATATGCCACATATGCCACATGAAAATAATCATTATCTAAAATTTCAAAAGGGTACACAAAACAAGCCACCCAAAAATGAAGGCAAACATAGCGAACAACCCATGACACTTTCTAAATTAGTGAAATTTAAAAATACAAATAAAAAACCCACTTATAATTTGTATAAATACTAAAGATTTATACCCTCTAAAAATGAGGTGGAACCTATACACAATGTTAATCAATATAATGCATAGTTTACAAAATAGACCATTATGTAGAAAGACATTCAAATCTATGTCAACATGAAACTAATTATATGTTATGTCTGCAAATAAAATATGAGAATATTATTTTAAATAACATAGCATGCACATTCAAATTACCAGTAAAACATTAGGCCTTTGAAATGTCCAAGATACCTAATTTGGTTATAAAATTAGTCCAAAAAATACATATTCTAATTATATGGGTTATCAACATATATAAATAACCCCACCATTATTTACTAAAAAAACCATGGTGAAAAAAAAAACCTCTCAAAGCTTTATGGGTCAAAAATTATGATCTTTGGAAGTACAAGGCATCAAAATCTAGGCCCAATGGTGTAGGGTTAACCCTTGTGAGCTAAATATGCCTAGTAGGTGATTAGATGGCAATCTTTAGGTGTCACTATGATAAATGGATAGTGGTTAGACACTCATAGTAAATCATAATGGTCCCATTATATGGTGTATGTGGAAAATATAAATAAGGTAGTTAGTGTGAACTCTTTGGTTCTCCATCGTCCACATGACAATAACTTTGAATGCATGCCACGAGAGCATGTGTTAAATCAAATTCATTTAAATGAGGAATTTTATA
The DNA here is from genome assembly GCA_037957365.1 of Torreya grandis. NCBI lineage: Eukaryota > Viridiplantae > Streptophyta > Pinopsida > Cupressales > Taxaceae > Torreya > Torreya grandis. Next base: position 931,233 of record JARHVA010005428.1, read on the forward strand.
AAATAATAGACTAGAAGAATTCAATATGTATACCTTGAATCATTTTTTTAAAATATAAGTCTATAAAATCCACTATCATATTTCTTACTTATTGCTTGTCCATCAAATCTTTATTTTTAAAAAATAACACAAAATCAACAACAACTCAAAAGATTTTTTTATTTGTATATTTTGTAGTAGGTTTAAGGAATAAATATTATATTATACATAAAATATCTATATATTTCAAAGAAATATAAAGACCCAATGAAAGAACTTAAAACAATTGTTTTGGCACAAACAAAAAATACTCATTAGGTAGTTTTGAAAACCCACAACATGGATTGGATAAAAAACTAAATAAAAGTTGGGGAATAATCATGTAAATAATGGGATTGATGAATATTTATATAGACACAACTCGAAATACCCCAAATGGAATTTTAGATATAACAGAAAGATCCAAAAAATTCTAAAGGTATAAATCTCTTCATAAAATATCTTCTATTTTCTGATAAGAAACCAATAAAGGATATAAATTTGAATTAAAATATGGATTTGAAACAATTTTGTGATCTGTATTACATATTTTACTCTGATACCATATAAAAATTTAGGATGGATCAAGAAAAATCTACATTGAACATCCATGCCCACAACAATGTTATATTTATAGAAAGAGATTCACTAACAAAAGAGCTATATATTAAACTGAACGAATATATAATGTATATGTGTGAAACCATTAATTATTTCACCTAAAAATGAAAATATAATATAATATATATCCACTAGATATCTAGAGGATTTTAAACTCCATTATAACTTTACACAAGGACACAAAAGGGTCTTTATAGAGGAAAAAAGAGGTGAGTGAGATATTGTTATTCTAAGAGTGAAATTTAGGATTGGATCATTCCTCATGTTACAACTCACCCTTCTCAAACATGTGAATAAAAATACCACTTAAATAATCTTATCCATATAAACAATACACATGATAATTCACACCTAGGTAACACATCACCTAAGATAGACTTCACATTAAATTTGTAAACAACACACACCAACATGATATATACATTCAAATAAATATGATATGTTCTTGATATGAAAAAAATAATTTTTTATGTTATTGAAATAAAAACTAATCATAATCTTTAAATAAAATTTCAAGGAAACAAATATATAGTGACAACTCTTAATCATAAAAATGTGATTGCAGTTAAAAACTTAGAGAAAGCATTTTATAAACTTGTGGATCCCATTTTAGAAAATTATTATGCACTATTGATAATGGAGAATAATAGTTTACTTTGGTATGATAGGTATGAATCATATATTTAGTACACTTCATTCCTTTTATCAAAGTAAGACATCAACTAGGAGGTCATTATCAACATCCCTTTGATAATAATAAATCATGGTGCAAAAAATGAGTCTAAGATATATTATAAAATCATATAAATATTCCAATGAAGAAAATATTCACTTGAGAAAAGTAATTCTTTACAATCAATCAATCATTTTTAGAGGAAAATAACACTATGTTTACTAAAAACAAATTTATATTGATTTTATCAGTTTGTGGCACTCAAATCGTTTTGCAGAGAAACAAAAAAGTAAAAAATTAAAGAATCTCATTTCTCATAATGGAGGCACATTTCCCTCAAAATATTTTCAATAAATTTCCATGAACAAAGGTATACACATAGAGTATACTACTATATACACTCTATATAAACACTACATGAAATATGTTTTAAAAAATGGTTTACAACGTTAACCAATGCTATTGTAAAGAATTGTGGAATGTCATTCCCAAGAAAACATGATCTAAAAGGAAACAAGCTATAATTGACTTTCCCTTTTTTGGTTCTCTTTTTTTTGCATTAATTCATAAAAAGGGTAATTTAACTAGATGAAAAGAAAAAATATTATATGTTTTTTTGGTTATTGTGGGAAATAAAAAACATATATTATAGTATGTCTTGATGAACATAATTATTTTTAGTAGAGATATGGTTTAATATGGAAATAATTTTTTGGTCATAAAAAAGGTTACTCTACATATAGTATTGAATGAGTAATTGGTCTTAATTATTATGAAATAAGTTATGATGTTGAAATAATTTAATGCTTAAATCTAGCAATGCCAAAGGAATCAAGTTACAAGGTCATTTAATAAATAATATAATGATACCTAAATTGCATATATAAATTAGGTAAACTATAAATAGAGATAAAATGGTTATTATATCATAGTGAAGGATGGTTGTGAGGATGAATTACCTTAGAAAATAGAAGGAAAATCTATGTGATTGGAGAAAGAAATTTTATAAGGTGGAAGTAAACTTCTCTTTATTAAAGGGATAAATAATATGAACTTTGTGTACACCCATTAAATGAAAACCTTGAACGAAAAATTATTAAGAAATCTGGGTATCCATTTCACAAGGAATCCTCTACACATTTCATAATATTTAATGAAACATATTATTTATTATTATTTTTTATTCTCTTTATTCCAACAAGATATTATTCTATAGTCAAAACACCAACCACGTGAATGTTGAATCTCATCCAATAGCACTAACCTACATTAAATGTGCTAGTATTTATTTTAAAAAACATTAAATACAAAATTAATAAATAATTATAAATTAAAATAAAGTAAATCAAATACTAACCTTACTAATTCAAAATGTAAATTATATTGAATACTAGCCTTACCAAGTTATGAAAATGAACCTTCAGGATCAACTATATTTTTAAGTGTTTCAATAATTAATGCAAGCTTGGATTCAAAAACTTTACACAAACATTTATTTTGAATATTTTTGTGAAATTTTATCAATTGAATATTTTAAATAATATCCAAATTTGAATAGTGAAGCAACACCCCATTCGGTTCAATATCTTAAAATAATATTTGATTTACTTTTTTTATGATAATATCTTCAAAGCCATGTTCATATAGCCACAATAGATATAGTGGGATAAAATATGTCTTTGGCATCTATGATAACTTTGGTTAATTTATTTTTAGTCTCTATGTAAAATGAGATAAATAGTAGTTTGTTTCTTTATCATTATCTTCAAGTCACTTACTACAAAAAGTGTGCCCTACATTTAATGTTTAATCAATTTTTAAGGATATGTAGAAAAAAATTTAAATGTCACTAATGTTTAAGGCTACATTTATATTATAAATAAATTGTAATTGGTTAAACAAGAACTTAGATGTGGTCAATTTATAATTTTTATGACATTTCATGATCCCCTAGTTGTTGTAATGAGTAAGTAATATCCATAGGTCTTAGGAGTGTAAAATACCATTTTTCAAACTATTCTTATAACCCACATTCATTATAATTAAATTCCATTCAACTTGAATAATAACATACCAAGGTCCTAGTATAAATCATCTATGAACTAGAATTTTAGGTTTATAATGAGTGAAAATCACTTGGTCCAACTATTTTTTACAATATTTGTACATTTTATTATTTTATTCCTTAATTAATTAAAATAATATTCACACATGATAATATTTACCTAATCCATGAGAATAAACTTGTTACACTAGGTCACAATACTTACATCATGAATCTAATCATCACCATCCTTTTACTTGTACTCTTCTTTAAAAACCCTTTTTCAACATGTACCAACATTATGATGTTGCCTAGAATCATTGCATTCTAAAGTCTAAGCCATGGTATCCTTCTTTTTACCAACTTATAGAAGATTTTAGCATAAAACTGATCTAGGTAAGGATGCATCATCTTCCTTTCTAATTTTGGATTGTGTGTTTCTATCAAGATATAAGAAATTCTTTGGGAAAATTCTTTGGTGTAGATCCATAAAAAAAATATGAAAAATTCTACATTTTTTTATGTCCTTGTTTATTTTAACATTTTATAAAACATTCCAACATCTATAGATTTGATAATTCTAGGCCAGACTTGGAAACAAACTTTGGATTATGAGGATTTGCCATTTCATTGTCAAAAGTGCTTTGCAACATGACATTTTTCAAATGCATGTGGCATTGGTAAGTACAATCATGTGTTTTCATGGTGGAAGGTTACTAACTCTAAGGTGGATTTAGATAAAGAAACTTTTGATGACTCAAAAAAATAACATAACTCAGATAATGTTAGTGAAGCTACAAAAATATCAATATTAGTTTTAGTTACATGATAGAGTAAGGAAGTTGGATCCCTTCAAAAGGTAGTTTTTGCTTCAAGATCTATATATTATTCATGAGATGGTTTGATGGCTATAATACCTCTTAAAAATAATCATTTAGTCACTTTAAAAGATGCAGGATTTTTTAAACATGTTGATTCTCTTGAAATTTCCATTCATATCTTCCTAGATCCTATGGAAGGGGGGAGTGAACTGTTGTGAACAACATTGAAAAAGGAAAAGGTAAGATGGAAATGGAACCACTTAATATGTCCTTTAGAACATGAAAATAATATTTTTATTGAGGGTTAGTGCTTTTGTTTGATAATTCAAGTTCCTTTGTGGGGTTGCATATGTTGTTTAGTGTTTTTGCACCCAGTTTTATCTCCACTAGTAGAGGAACTTCATTGAGTTTTTATTGTAATATATTTCTCTCCTTGATAAAAGTGGTGGGCCCCTTTCAAAACCCATACTTTCACCATTATTAAAAACACCATGATGTTCCCCTTTCCCATACCGAGCCTCAAAAAAACTATAGATATGTTCTATCACACTTTTCTTATGCATCCTACTCAACCAATAAAACATTAGGTAATTCTTAATTTGTCATGTAAAAATGTCTCAACAAATATAATCTATATTGAACACCATTTCTACTAAAATCCTATTTCTATGAGATATCTCAAAACAACCTTGGAAAAACTCTTGAGAATAAAATATGTCATTACTCATGTAAAAGTGGTGCTCCCTTAAAAAAAATTATATTATTGTCTGTGATATAAATTATTTGTTTGAATGTATTATGCAAAAAAATTAAAAAAATCAGCTTGAATTAAATTATAGTCTCAGGAATGAAGCTCATTTTTTGGTTGTAGTGTGTAGTTTCCAAGAAAATACCACAACTAAAACAATGGTCCCAAGTGGGAATTTATCCTTGCATAAATTTCATTGGTAGATAATATTCTTCTTGAATTCAACCATGAAACTACATAAGATATCAAGGTCATAACCAAGATACATTTTTTTGATTTTCTTACCTATTTTAATTCATACTTTTCATAGTTTTAATTCTAAAATTAACTTGTTTATTTATACGTTTATGTGAAATTTCCTTGTGTATATAGCTGGTCAAATATGAAAAACTGCAAAAAGTGTGAGCTATTGCATCTAAACATTCTTTGGAAAAAAACATCCCCTCAGATCCTTGGCATAAAAGACTTGGGATTAACTCTCTTAATGTTTTTAGTGGATAAGATACCATAAAATTTACATAATTTCATTAGTATTTAGATTAAAACATATAAATGTATTTAATATTCAACATATAGCATACAACAAACTTAGTTAATTTCAACATTCAAAGGCTTGCACATATCAAATAACCTTTGGTGCCAACCATCCATTTGAATTTTTTGAGTTTTAGGACTTTTTAAGAATTATGTTTGGGTCATGTCCATGAATTTTTTCACACTTGGATCATATTTTTTTAACCTTTTCCTATTTTAACAACATATTTTATATTAGGTTAGACTCTTGTCTTTTCATGCTAAAAATTTTAGATCAAATGACTTGTTCCTTCAAATAATACCTTGTCTTTTCATAGGTGTCTACCAATAATGTCCTAATAATCTATGAACAAATGATAATTGATTCTTATTCTTCTTCTTATGGTTATAATTAGATTTTTTGTAATCAATTTTAGGGCTATACATTTTTTACAAAGAGATTGACCTCTACATGTTGTCTTTCTCACTATAAAGTCCATTATTACTCGTCTTGAAACATTACTATATTTGTTTTTGTTTTTATTACATATTGCATTAAATTTAATACTTATACTATTTGATTTAGCATTGTTGCCTCCCTCCACTCTACTTGTTGTTAACCCTAAATTATGAATCACATGGCACATTTTTAATGTTTTCATCAATTGAACAAATAATTGACATCATTTTGTGTGTTTTGTTCTCAAATTCATATCTTGATACAAAATGAACATGGCATATGTTTTGACATTTTAATTTTCATATATTTTAATATATTATCATCTATTTCAATCAAATACCTTGGTGTTCATTAGATTATCTTTAGAGGT
>JARHVA010005428.1:940000-1045000 GCA_037957365.1 Torreya grandis
GATAGGGTGTGTGGGGAGACATAAAGTAGAACAAACCAAGCTGAAGATCCATCCTAAATTTTGGTAGAGAGGTAAAAATGTACAAAAAGAGAAAATGAAAATAAAATATCTCCAAATTGGATATGATAGTGATAAGAATGAAGGTCATGTTTTTGTTAGTCGATGATCATCTTGATTTTTTAAATAGAATGCATAACTTAAGATAGAGATAACTAAGTGTAAATATTTACATTGAGGAATTTTATAAGATTTTCATCATGCATGGTCACCTTGAATTGGACTATGATAACATTTATATAAATATCAATGACATAAGTTTGAATATCTAGAATGAATTAAGAATGGTAAAGCTAAAAAAGGTTTAGGATGCCTATTAGTATGCACAAAAGGTTGAGGAAAAGTTTTAAATAAGATAAAAAGGTTCTACTAGAGGGAATGGTGTTGCATGAATGCATCTCTAGGAAAGTGCAGCGATGATAGAGAAGCCAACACTTTTCATAGTCAAAAAAATATTAATAAATGAAGAGGAAGAATAGTGTGAAATAGGAATAGGTAGAGGCATAGACTTGTATGGAACTTATTTTAGATTTGGGAAGGTTGGGCACTAATCATTTGAGTGTCCACAAGAAATGGTAGGAATATCAAAAATATTTGAGTCTAGTACACCTATAGATCAATGTAATGAAGATTCTCTAGCATATTCAAAGTAATTACATGAACCTAAACAAGGGGAGATAGTCCTAATGATTAATGTCTTACTAAATCCCTCAAACAAGGATAATGATCCCATTTAATGGAATAGATTAAATTTAGGATAGTCTACATGGTAGGAGTAAATTAATGCAATTGTCTAACCAATTGTGGAAGCACTAATAATCTAGAATTAGTTATAATGATAGAAATATTAGGATTAGAAAGAGTGGCTCATCCAAATTCTTAAAAATAAATTTGGCTATAAAAAGATAATCAAATATTGGATGATGAATATTATCTAGTTAGTTTATAGATAGATACTAAAAAGGATGAGGTATGTTGTGACATTATGCCAATGGGCATGTGCCATGTTATTTTAAGGAGACTAGGGTAATTTGATAGAAGATTTATCTATGATGGTAATAAAAGCACCTATGCCTTAGATAATAGTAGTGGAAATCATATCCTTGGTCCATTAGAAACCAAATATGAAGTGGTGGAGAATAGGCCAAAAACATTGATAGTGATGGGAAAGCAAGTTTTAAGCGAAGATAAAAAATAAAATGTATGTCTATATATTATTCCAAAGGTGATGTAGACTATTACATCAAGTGATATTAATGGTATATATTTATAGGTAAATATTTTGTGGGAATAATTTTTTAAATTTGTGTTAAAGGAGATGCAAAAAGGGATTCCATCAATTAGGAATGTAATTCACAATATGGATTTGATTTCTTAATAAAGATTACCAAACAAGGATACCTATATGTTAACCCTTGTAGAGAATGAAGAAGTCAATAAATATGTGGCTTATTAGAAACATTCTTATCCCATGTGCAAATTTTTTTTTCATTAGCACCTAATAAGGATAATTAGTGGATAATGTGCATGGATTCATGGGAAATAACATGAAAACCATCAAATATAGGTTTCCATTTCCTAGAATGGATGATCACATCGATTGAATATGTAAATCTAAGTACTTCAATAAGATGGATAACATTTAAGAGTAATGACAAGATTTATGAATGGTTATTAATGCCATTTAGGCTTAAAAAAATCTCCTAACATGTTTCTAGAGTTAATAAATGAGGTGTTAAATCCATACTTGGGAATGTGTGACTGTTTTTATTGATGACATACTAATTTTCAACAATAGTAGAGAGCACCACTTTTTGCACATTAGACAAGTCCTACAAAGGCTTAAATAGGATAAGTTGAAGATAAACTTAAAGAAGTGATGCTTTATGAAGGGTGAATTTGTATCTTTGTGGTTTGTTATCTCAAATAGAAGACTACGAATGCATCCAAACATGGTAAATGAAATTGTGGAGTGCCCTATACCTAAGATTATGTTTAAATCAAAAAAATTTCATGTAAAAATAATATTTTACTATAAATTTATCATAAAATTTGTGATATGTGGACTAATTAACAAAATTATGAGAGAAGACAAGATATAATTTAGATGGATAGTGGAAATAAATAAGAGTTTTGATATTTTGAGGATGAAAGTCACTAAGATCTTCTATTGGCATTGTGAGATAATATTTCCATCGCAAGATATTTTTTTATATAATTATCATCATGATTTGTGCTTCAAATTAATAGCTATGGCATGTGGAACCAAAGACATATGTAGAGGGTGGAATTTATACAAAGTTACCCTTGTTAAGCACAAGCTTATACTGAGAGTGGGGGCGAATCAATATAAGATATTTTTTCACTTTAGACTATTAATCTTAAATACATAACCTCAGATTAATTTTTTAATTAATATATTTAAAACAATAAAAGAATATAATACAAAACCACACAATGCAAATAGACATAGATTTGCGTGGAAACCTTTTTAGGAGAAAACCATAGAGAAATTCTCTTAATATAAATATTCATAGGCACCAAACTACTAGAGCACCAACCCCCAAAAAAAAAATTTAGGCACCAACCCATAGGAGTCCAACCCCTATCACTGAGCACCAACTCAGCAAGAGACACCAATCTATTCAAAACGAAGGCACCAACCTTCTAAAAAAATCACTCTTCTATCTCAAATTTGTTGTCAAAACAATGGATGATAGAACATTTGATTTATATCCTTTAGATTTGATCTACACTTGAGTTTATTCATTGTTATACTCTTCCTTATACTTGCTGATATTTTCTTTTTAATATTCTCACAAAAATTTGCCTTTAAAAATTTTGCTCTTCTTTTATATCTTCCACTTTTGAATCTACTCATTTTGCCATTCGTTACACAGTTATTTATAACCCAAAAAAAGCCACAAATTAAGGTCATGAATCTTCAAGTGAAAAGGTCCTTTTGAATGATCACAACTCTTGCTAATAGGTCGGCCAAGGTTGACAATTCCATCAACAATTCCATTCAATTCCGTTGACATTTCCATTCACTTCTAGAAACAATTATATTCACTTCCATCAACATTTCCATTCACTTCCAACAACAATTCCATTCACTTCCATTAATAGGTCTATTGACTTCTATCAATAGTTCATTTGACATTAATGACAATATTCCAAAAATCTCCCCCTTTGTCATTAATGGCAACCACATACTGAAACTACTCCCCTTGGCTACACTATCTCTTCTATCTGAATCCTTCTTTGTTGTAGCTCCCCCTTTCTATGACATCCTCTTTATGTACTTCTCCACCTTTGACATCAATGGCAAAGGGTATATCCAAGAGCTAGTACTTAGCTTCCCCTCAACTGATGCTTCCCTTCAGTGGCAAGAAGCAAAATAAATTACTCCCAACTTCTATCGTAGGTACTCAAATGTTTCCTTTGGAAGTGGCTTAGTGAAGATATATACCATATATTTAGATGTGGAAACAAATTCCAATTTTACTTATTGTTCTACTGCCTATTCTCTCAATAAATGATACTATATAGGGATATGCTTAGTTCTCAAATGCATAACTAGATTCTTTGAAATAGTTATCACACTAGTATTATCGTAGAATATGGAGACTGGATGATCATACTCTACTTTGATATCTTCCAAGGTTTATTTCATCCATAGAACTTGTGTACAACATAGCATTATCACTATGTACTCTGTTTCTGCTATGGATAGAGATACAAAATTTTGCTTCTTACTCAACCATGATACTAGGCTATCTCCAAGAAAGAATGCTCCTTCACTTGTACTTTTTGTATCATCTACACAACCTTCCCAATCTGAATCTGTTTATGCTACCAATGTGAAGTCTTTACCTCTTGGGTACCACAACCCATAATCCAAGGTTCTCTTTAAATATCCAAATATATGTTTCATGGCTTGCACATGTGTTTCTTTTAGATCTATTTGAAATCGTGCAACCATACCTACTGCTTTCATGATATCTAGCCTAGATGCCATCATATATAGTAAACTCCCAATCATTGATCTATAAAGAGTTTGATCAGTATTTAGAGATTCATCATCTTTACTCAACTTCATACCTGTAGCCATAAGTGTGCTAATAGGGGCACTCCTCCAAATGTAATTTCTTCAATATCTATTTCACATACTTACTTTAGGATATGAAGATTCCTTTGTTAGATTGAGAGATTTGTAAACCAAGGAAACATGATAACTCACCTAACATAGACATCTCAAATTCCTTTTGCATATCTTTGGCAAATATCTTAGACATTTCCTCATTGTCTCCTCCAAAGATTATATCATCTACATACACCACAACAATTAACTAGTAATCTCCTTCAGTTTTGATGTAACTATTACTATCAGCATATCCTCTCTTGAATCCTTAGTGTTGTAGGTATTTATCAAGCCTAGCATACCATGCTCTAGGAGCTTGTCTCAATCCATACAAAACCTTCTTCAACTTACACACATAATCCTTGTTTTCTGATAATAGGAATCATTTTGGCTGTTCTATGTAAACTTCCTCTTCTATATTACCATTTAGAAATGTTGATTTAACATTCATTTGATAAAATTTGAAATTTGTGAATACTAAAAATGCAATAAATAATTGAATTGCTTCTAATCTATCAATAAGAGCAAAAGTCTCTTCAAAATCTACACCTTCTACTTGAGCATACCCCTTACATACCAACCTTGATTTGTTTCAAGTGACTTAGCTATTTTCAATAAATTTGTTTCAAAAAACACACTTAGTGCCAATCACATTCTGATCCATTGGCCTGTACACAAGTTCCCAAGTCTCATTCTTCTCAATTTGATCTAACTCTTCTTCCAATTCTTTTACCCAATGTTTATCAAGACTAGCTTCAAAAAAATTATTAGGATCTACCTTGGATAACAAAGAGAAATTTACTTGTTCATGTATACTTACAATTCTTCTTCTAGATTGGACCTTGGCATCAATGTTTCCAATGATCTAACTTTCATCATGATTCTTCTAAACAAAGTGAGATGGTGCTTTGGTGTCCTGCCTTTCAGATTCACTCAATTTTTCTAGATTTTCTTCCTCCCCTTCTTCTACAAGTTTGGGTATTTCTAGAGGCTTTTCTAAAGGTTCTTTTGCCTTTTGATTCATGATCTCATCTATTCTAACACTAGCACTTTCTACGATAGTTTCTAGCCTTTTGTTATAACATCTATAGGCTTTGCTTTTGATGGAGTATCCAAGAAAAATTCCTTCATTAGCTCTTGAATCAAAATTTCCCAAGTTTTCTTCTTACCTATTGATAAAGTATTTACTTCCAAACACTTTGAAATGTTTGACTAAAGTTGGTCTTCCTTTCTACATTTCATAAGGAGCTTTGCCATTATTAACTTTGATTTGCCTCTATTCAAGATATATACTATTGTATTAACTGCTTCTCTCTAGAATCTATCTGATAACTTAGATTCATTCAACATAGTTCTAGAAATCTCTTGAATGGTTTGATTTTTCCTTTCCACCACTCCATTTTGCTATGGATTTCTTGCATCTGAGTATTGTCTCTTAATTCCATGATCTTCACAAAACTCAATGAATTCATTTGTAATAAACTCACCTCCTTGATCTGACCTTAGGCATTTTATTTTCAGCTTTTTTTCATTTTCTACTAATTCCTTGAAAGATTAAAAAATTTCAAATGCTTCTAATTTTTCTTTTAGAAACTCTATCCACGTCATTCTAGTATAATCATCAATGAGAAATATAAATTAGCTCTCACCTTGCATGCTTTTAGTTCTAGTAGGACCACAAAGATCCATGTGAATTATTTCTAGTGGTTTGGTGATCGAATATTCTTTTATTCTAAACCTTGCTCTGGTTTACTTCCCATGTTGGCATTGCTTGCATAGAATGCTTGAATGTTTCATTATTTTGGGCATATCTCGCATAGCCTATTTGTTTTTGATTTTTACAAGATTATAAAAATTTATGTGTCCTAACCTTCTATTTCGTAGCCAACTCTCTTCAACTTGACTCAGACAACATTTTTCTCCTCTCATTTCTCCAAGCATGTATAGGTTATTTGTGGTTCTATGAGCATCTACAATTAGTTCTCTTGTGTCTCTTTTTTTGATCTCGTAACCTTCAAAAAAGAACTTGAGTGTGTGTCCTTGATCACACATTTGGCTAACACTTAGAATATTATGCTTTAACCCTTCCACATATAACACATTTATTATTTTTGTTTTTCCATTATTGATACTAAGTGTACCTTTTCCTATTATTCTCATTGTAGTGTTGTCTTTGAACATCACCATGCCTTCACTAACCTTTTTTAATGAGATGAATTTTATTTTATCTCCAGTCATGTGTCTTGAACATCCACTATCAATGAACCATTTTCCTCCATCTCTAGCATGCAATGTTATTTGAACAATCATGGATTCTTTTTGCTTCTTCTTCTAGGTCTTTGATGGTTCTCTTTTCTTTATCATTCAAGCTTTGAACTTTTGATCTTGTCTTATATATTCAAAAACAATTCTACAATAGCATGCTATATTTACATAGTTGTTGCACTTGTAATAAACTATAGCTTCATCAAAGTTTGATAAGGGAGTAATTGAATTGTAGTTTCTATTCGAAGCTCCATAGGTTCCTTTGTTTCTACATCTAACTTCAAATCCTTGGCTCTCTTTCTACAATCTAATTTCTTATGACCAAAATGATTCCAATAATAATAATATCCATCAAAATAATTACCAAACCTGGTTTCATTTTCATGTCTTGGATCAAATGGTCTTCTAAATTTTTGTTCTCCTTTGTTTTCTTTGTTGATAGAGCTGGTTTTTATATTCTAGGATTCTTCCTTCTTGGTCTCCTTTTTCACTAGTTCCTTAAGAGTTTCAGCATAGCTCTTAGCTTTCTCTTTTTCCTTCTCATGCCCAATTCCTGACTTGTTAGATGGTGATATTTGACTCTCTAAAATCTTATTCAAAATTTGAGTGCTTTTCTCAGATTTCAAGTCACTTGCTATTTTAGAATTTCTCATTTCTAGATCCCTTTTTAAAGCATCTATCTCAGATTCATACCTTTCACAGTCTTGTCCTTTCTTCTTTAGTTGATCCATTAGATCTTCTTCAATTTTCTTTGCTTCTTCGATTTGGACATTTAGATCACCAATTACCTTGTTTGATTCCTCAAATACTTATGATGTCTTCACTTTGAAGTCACGATTCTCTTCATATTTTTAGATTTGTAACTTTAGTTTCTGATTCTTCTTCTTAAATGCTTTCATTTCTTCCAACACACAAATAATTTCTTATTCAAGGTTCAATTCACCTTCTTCTTCCATGTCTTCATCTTCCTCCATATTATCTTTGCTAGTGGTGGCATTTTCTTCTATAGCCATGAACATAATCTCTTCATTATCACTCTCAACATCACTTTCTCTGTTTTCTTCAGATGAACTGCTATACCTCTTGGAGTATAGGATTTTATTTTATTTCTCAAATCTTTGCTAGTCTTTTCTCAGCTTGAATCCCCTTTTGTACTTTGTTTTATTTCTCTCACCATCACGATTTCCTTTTTTTGGACATTTGGTTACAAAATGACCAATTTTACCACAATTAAAACATTTAAATGGTAACTTTCCTTTATATTTTCCCGATCCTTTCTTTAGCTTCCAAATGAATAGAGCTTCATTTTCATCTTCTTCACTACTTGAATTTTCACTTGATTCTAGTTCTTTGATGTTTTCTTTCTTCAAGACCTTGAATGATGCTTCCTTCTTTGACTATCTCTCAGATTTGGTTCTCATTTCATATGCCATAGGAATTCCATGGAGCTCATCCATTTTCATCATGTCTAAATCCTTCATTTCATCAATGGCAGAGACCTTCATATCAAATCTCAATGGTAGGGATCTTAGGACTTTCTGAATGATCACAGATTCTTCAATTTTCTCTTGGAGTCCTTGAATGACATTAACAATCTCATTGACACGAAGAAGATACCCAGCAATGTTTTCATCATTCTTTATTTTTAAACATTCAAACTACCTCTGGTGGGTTTGGAGTTTTTCTTTTCTAACCATACTATCACTTTCATAAATAGTGTTGAGTTTATCCCAAATCTCTTTTGTAGATTCATAATGCATAACCTTAACAAGCTCATTTTCTAAAATCCTACATAAGATTGTATTCATATCTTTCACATTGTTCTCACTGGCCTTTTTTTTGGTGGCATCTGTTGGTGCAATTTGTTGTGTTGTGTATCCTATTACCACTACTTTCCAAATATCAAAACCTAGGGCCATCAAGTAAGTCTTCATTATTATGCTTCAAAATGCATAATTCATTATATTAAATAAAATATCCTTGTTAGTGGAGAAACCATCTATCACTTGATATCCTGCCATATGTGCTTTCCAATATCTACCTTCAGCAGTTGTGCTAACACCGAAGAAACTGACTCTGTTACCAATTGTTAAGCACAAGCTTATACTAAGAGGGAGGGTGAATCAATATAAGATATTTTTTTACTTTTGACTATTAATCTTAGATATAAAACGTAAATTTACTCTATAATTAATATATTCAAAGCAATCAAATAACACAATGCAAAACCACACAATGTAAATAGACACAGATTTGTGTGGAAACCGTTTTAGGAGAAAACAATAGAGAAATTCTTTTAATATACATATTTGTAGGCACCAACCTACTAGAGCACCAACCCCAAAAACAATTTTGTAGTCACCAACCTAAAGGAGCACCAACCCCTTTCACTGAGCACCAACTCAGCAAGAGACACCAATCTCTTCAAAACGAAGGCACCAACCTTCTTAGAAAAAATCACTCTTCTATCTCAAATTTTTTGTCAAAACAATAGATGATAAAATAATTGCTTTATCTCATTTAGATTATATCTACACTTGAGTTTTTTTCACTTCTATACTCTTCCTTATACTTGTTGATTTTTTCTTTTCAATATTCTTTCAAAATTTTACCTTTAACAATTATGCTCTTCTTTTATATCTTCCACTTTCGAATCTACTCATTTTTGTATTCGTTATGCACTTATTTATAAGCCATGAAAAGCCACAAATTAATGTCATGACTCTTCAAGTGAAAAGGTCCTTTCAAATGGTCACAACTCCTCCTAATAGGTCATCCAAGGTTGATAATTTTGTCGACAATTCCATTCACTTTCCTTGACATTTCTATTCACTTCTAGAAATAATTCCATTCACTTCCATCAACATTTCTATTCACTTCCATCGACATTTCCATTCACTTCTGGCAACAATTTCGTTCACTTCTATCAATAGTTCCATTCACTTCTAGCAAAAGTTCATTTGACATCAATGACAATATTCCAACAACCCTTTTATCATTAATCAAAGGATTTGTAAATTAATTAAGGTAGTTGATTCCTTGATTATAATAAAAAAAATTTGGTGACTAAAATGACTATCAATTTGTTTTTGATGCAATAATCACATTATACAAAGAAGATATTGTTAGTGTAGATTTTTCACCTTAGTTTTTTAATACACATGTATTATTCGACATGCATAGGTAGATAGATGATTATTTAGGATGATTTATGAGGTGATTTATTTGCACATCCACATGCGTAAATTATGATCAAATGGGTTGTTGAGGATTCCTTGTCATTCGCTAACCAATGTTGACTTATCTTATGCACATGGGTTTACTATTCATTTGGCAATTGACATATGTTCACATTGTCAAATGTATGTGTATTTAATGGAATTTTTTCCTTTGTATTTGTTGAGGTGTGATATTTATTGATCTTATGTTAATTAATGCATGTTTGGGTTTTGCTCATATATCTTATCTTATGCAATATTATTGATTTATGATTTCACCTTGCTTTAGCTTCATTGTGGTGTTCACTAGATTTATCTCATGTGAACATTCAACCATTGCATTCATATTATTCAGACAAGGATCAACCTTCGATATGATATTAGAGCCAATATGGTAAATAATTGTTTGTTTATTCTTTATTGTTAAGCTTTCATGTGAAATCTATAATTTATTTTCCTGTATTTTAAAGTAATTTTTTTGAGGGCTTGAAAAAAAAATTGAGAGATTTAAAAAATCTCAAAAATATTAATATTTTTTAAATCCCTCGATCACCTAAAGTGACCAAAAAAAATTTTAGGGGTCTTTTTTGGGCTAAAATATCTTGTTGGAGTATTCATCCTTGGTATAATTATTATGTATGTAGTGCAAATGAGACTCAATTCTTCATCATATTATGCCCTTTAATGTGAGTAGGTGATGGTTTCATTTTAAGGAGGCCTCTCTCTTTCTAAGTTTGAATCTCTAGTTGTGTTCCTTGATTCTCTACTTGTGTTATTTTACTCAGCTTACATGTGACACTTAGACCTATTGTACACTCTTCATGGCCTCTCATGACCTCTAAGACATAATTGAGGTTTTTTAACAAATTTCTAAGGCCTCTCACCATTAGATTGCATAATTTACAATCTATCTTTCCTCAGCCATCATGTTTCTTAGAAGGAAGGATCTCCATCAACCTAGACATCATCTCTCATCCCCCACAAACCTTCTTGTCATCTCAAAATCTCCCTAGACCTGCTAATTTTTTTTCACCCTTTTGGTATGTCACCCTTATAGTAAATATCCCTTAGATGAAAAACCATTTTACATGACAATTCATGGTATTAAGTAATTAATAAGTGGTTTTGCTTATTATGGGCATTTCTTTAAAAATCTTAGCTTGCCCTTTTTTTTAAAAAGAGATAAAAACACTTCCATGCATTTATGTTATTAATTTTGTCAATAAATTAAATATGATAAAGCTTTAAAATGTGGGATTTGTTAGAAATGGTGGGAAATCATTTTGGAATTAATTCTTTTTAATTGTTGTTTGTAAAAATAATATGTTATTGTGAAAGGAAAAAAGTTGGGGGGGGAGGGGGACGTCATTAACTCTTATGCATTATTTTTTTAATTATTTTTCAATAAAAATAATATATTGTAAAAAAAATTAATTGTTTTTTTATAAAAATGATATTATTTTATGAGATCGTTAAAAGATAGGAAATAAAACTTTTATAAGACCTCTTTATATTTTTGTTAGATGAAGACTGGAGGGTGAGGTCTGATTTGGCAGTTAGAAAAACTCCCTCACATTCAACACATTACTTTTCACTTGATTGTTTACTTTTATTATTTTCCTTATTTGGATGCATTATCATTAGAATCTAATGTCCTCATCCTATTTGAAAAAACTTGTCTTCTTGACTTGCACAAATTGCTCTAGATGTACTATCCATTGATTCTAATGAATTTTCAATGTAAATTTGCAACAATTGGGGGAGGGAGGAGGGTCTTTTCTATTGATAATTGAGGTGTGTGTACTATTTTTATGTCACTCTTTCATTTATACTTGAAATTTCAATTATGAAATAACAACAAGTTTCACTACTACTACATCTCAACTCAACACTAAAATGGATTCAATTTTAATCAACCCACTAACTCCCTTTAACTATCATAAATGGAAAATTAAGATGTCAATATTTTAAGGAGTAAGATTTTGTTTACGATAATTGTGGCTGATGAAACTAAACTTATCACATATACAAATATAGCTAAGAGGTATAACCGTAGTGATGAAGCGTATGGGCTATTGTGTCTTTTTATAGCACCTGATTTCGTATTTCACTTAGAGTCCACCAAATCACCCCATGATGTATGGACCATTATTGGAAATATATTTGGGGGAAAATATGTGATGAGAGGTCATTATCTTGATAATTAATTCATTATTCTAAGTCCTTGGAACTTTGACATACTTCAAGATTTCTTCACCAAGTTTAGGTCCTTAAGATTGCAGTTCAAATATTGTGGGATAAAGAAATAAGTTGACCAAATTATTTTTATATACTCTTAAATATATGTCCTAAATATTTAATATTTTTCTCTACTTGTCATGCCACTAAAACTACTTTGGGCACTACGTGGAAATTGTCATCTTTAGATGTTTTCATTACCAACTTAACTAGGTAGTAAGACAAGTTGATCTAGATGGGAAAATTGAATTCCAAAAAACCTCAGACCCTAATTATTTATAATGAGAAATCAAATAGTTAAAACAAAGAGAAGAAATAAAATAATAATGATCATGAGAGCAAGAACGATCAACCCACCACCAAACCAAACTTTGACACTTCAAGTGTTAAACAAATAATAGATATGATCAAATGTGGCTATAGCATGGGAAAACATGACAAAATAAAGTGTTTCAAGAATCATATTTATTACTTCAAGAGTATTATTGATAAGAATAGCATAGGTGTTCCTCAGTCTATCAAACTATCTTCATCAACCCACAAATTTGAGGAAAATGATAGTGAAAAAGGAAAGGGAAAGAATTAAAAAAAGAGACAACAAATATGAGATCTCTAGTTGAAGTGTTACCTCCATATCTAACATGGGTTATTGATTATATTACATCACATAATATATCTTATTAATATGTGGATTTCACTTCCTTCGAGCCATGTGACATGTCTTATGTTCGACTAGGTGATAATACTTCTACACTAGTTTTCGGAAGAGGGCCTATTGAAGTGAGTCGTGGAATATTTAACAATATTTTAAGTATTACCTCACTTTCAACTAATATCCCATCAATATATCAGATTACTCACCTTAGTCAAGGCATGTGGTTTGATTTCACTCTATATTTAGTGTAGGTCAAAGAGTTTCATAGTGACAATATCATTGCAATGGGTTTAGTCAATCATGGGACTTGGTTGTATTACTTCCCCTTTGTTTTCCCTGAGGAAATAGATATTTGTAGTGGTACCTAAAAATATGAAATGGTTTATTGATTCTAGTGCATTACATCATATGGCGTATTCATAAATGGTGTTCACTTCTTTGGAGCCATGTGATATACCTTTTGTTAGACTAGGTGATAATACTTTTGCACTTGTTTTTTGGAGAGGGTATATTTAATTGAGTGGTGGAATATTTAACGATGTTTTAATTATTCCTTAATTGTACACTAATGTCTTATTATTCCATCATATTACTCATTTTAGTCAAGGCATATGAGTTGAGTTCACTTTAGATTCAATGTATGTCAAAGAGTTTCACAATAACAATATCATTGCAATGGATTTAGTCAATCATGAGACTCAGTTGTATTATTTATGTTGATAGTTTAGGGGGTGTAATTTTTTCATGTCACTCTTTCATTTATAATTGCAATTTTAGTTCTAAAAAAAATATAACTTTCAATAGTACTAGAACTCAACTCAACATTAAAATGGATTCAAGTTTAATCAACCCACTAACTTCATTTAACTATCACAAATGTAAAATTAGTTGTCAATCATTCTGAGCAGTAAGGGTTTATATATGATAATCATGGGTGATGATACTAAACCTAACATAGATACAAAGGTAGTTAACTAGTATAATTGTAGTGATGAAGCCTATGTGTTATTTTGTCTTTCTATATCACTTAATCTCATATTTTGCATAGAGTCTCCTTAATCATCTCATGATGTATGGACCATTATAGGAAAACTATTTGTGGGGGTAGATGTGATGAGAGGCCATGAGCTTGATAATGAACTCATTAATCTAAGTCCTTGAAACTTTGACACCTTAAGGATTTCTTCATTAATTTTAAGTTCTTAAAATTGTAGTTGAAGGAATTCAAGATAAATAAAGAAGATGACCAACTTTTTATTTCTATACTCTCAAAACTAGGTCCTAAAAATTTAGTATTTATCTCTGATTTCCATGCCACTAAAAGTGCTTTGGGAACTGCATGGAAAATTCCCTCTTTAGATGTTTTCATTTCCAACTTAAATAGGGAGTAAGACAAGTTGATCCATATGGGAACATTGAATTCCATAAAACCTCAAGCCTTAATTGCTGAGAATGGGAAAGCAAAGACTTCAAACAAAGAGAATAAATACAACAACAAGGATCATGAGAGAAAGGAGGATCAACCCATCACCAAACCAAAATTCAACACTTTCAATGTTAAATAAAAGAAATAAAGGTTAAAATATGGGTATTTCATGGGAAACCATGATGAAAGCAAGTTTTTTTAGAAGCAGATTGATCACCTCACAAGTCTTATTAAGAAGAAGAACATAGGTTTTCCTGAGTCTATCAAACCATCTTCATCAACCCATAAATCTGAGGAAAATGATAGTGGAAAAAGGAAAGGGAAACAATAAAAAAGAGAGAATAAATGGGAGAACTCTAGTAGTGGTACCTCCAACTCTGACATAGGTTATTGATTCTAGTGCATCACATCATATGGCTTCTTCATATGTGGATTTCACTTCTTCAGATCCATGTGACATGTCTTTTATCAACGAGGTGATAATATATCTACATTATTTCTTGTGAGAGGGTCTATTGAAATTAGTGGTGGAACATTTAATAATGTTTTAAGTATTCCTTCACTGCCAACTAGTCTCCTATCAATCTATTAGATTACTCGCCTTAGTCAGGGAATGTGAGTTGAGTTCACTCTAAATTTAGTGGATGTCAAAGAGTTTCACAGTGACAATATAATTGTAGTGGGTTTAATCAATCATGAGACTTATTTGTATTCTTTATCCCACTTTATCCCTCTTTCATATTCTTCATCAAGTTCACTTGAAGTTGATGACACTTTAGAGACTCAACACATTTTTGATGGTTATGAATTCTCTTCTACCATAGTGACAACAATAGTTATGGATACCCACTTTATATCCTTTCCACCTTCCATGTCTTGAGGACTTATTTATGGATCCACCTTCTTCTAGTCTACAACAAAAATTTTATGGAGCAAGATCTTTGATTCAAGACACATTAGACATTGGGAAATATTCTACACAGCTATAGGGCCTTCCACACTCCTTATTTGTCTTTGATTTATATGGACCATCACTTCATCGATCAATTTCCATTTCTAATTTATATAAAGATCATAGTTCCTTGTATAGGAACCACACATTGATTGGAGATCCATCAGATACTTAGGGTATTGATTGACTTTTTCATGGTGATCCACTCTTAAATGCATCTACTTCAGACCCACAATCACTCTAGAGTGATTCTTGTATGATACAATGTGGCTACATAAAATTTTATATTTAAGTGGGGCTTTCTAGTCCTACCTTCTATTATTTTTCTCTTTCATTTTACGTTGGGGCGAGGGGGTAACATGGGGGTTTCCCATTGGGTTTTTTCCTCTTAATCCCCTTTTTGAGAGTGCCATTCTACTTGCATACCTAATAAGGGTTATTTGGTGGGACCCAATTATATTACCCACCTAATCTATACTTGATGGGGGGAAGGGGGTGCTAGTGTAGGTTTTTCATCTTACTTAGGTTTTTAGTCCTTTTTAAATTTTATTCATGCTTAGGTGTATATTTGTCTATTTAGGATTATTTATGAGGTCATTTATTTGAACACCCACATGTGTAAATTATGGTCAAATGGGTTGTTGAGGATGCCTTGTCATTCACAAACCAATGTTGAATTATCTCATGCACATGGGTTTACTATTCATTTGGCAACTGACCCATGTTAACATTTCCAAATGGATGTGGACTCATACCTCTTCTCATCTTATTTAATGGCTTGTTCTCTTTTGTATTTGGTGAGGTGTGAGAGCTATTAATCTTGTATGGATTAATGTAAATTTGTATTTTTCTCACAACTCCTATGTTGTGTAATATTCTTGATTTGTGGTTTTATCTTGATTTAATTTCATTGTGTTTTACACTATCTTTGTCTCATGTGATCATTCAAACATTGCATTTACATTATCTTGATTGGGATAAAACTCTGATAGATGTTGACATAAATGATGCTTGAGAAGTATATATTGAGCCAACTAGTATGGAAAATATTCCATGGTTCAACAATGTCATATAATATTGATTACTCTTTAAGAGACAACAGCCTTAGATACCTTAGGGATCAATGGCATTGAACCTAATAAGACAAAAGCATTGTGGAAAATTGGTTAGACATTTCAAAGAGGACAAGACCTTATTTTAGCTAAATGAGAGGTATTATTGGAAAAATATGGGATGTGAATTTTTATAATTTGGTAAGGGATATAGATATTATCATCATGCCAAAGGAAGAAGTCAAAACATAGGACTTTATTACTGATTACCAATACATGAGAGATCATGGGATGACATAATTATGGACTTTTTGCTTAGATTACCTTGGAATCATAAAGGTAATCACTCAATATCTATTGTTGTTGATAGATTCTACAAAATGACACATTTAATCTCTTGTAGAAATACTAATGATCCCACACATATTTCTATTTGTTTTCTTCTAGGAAGTTTTTAGTGTGCATGGGATGCCTAAGAGCATAGTTTTAAACCAAGACAGTAAGTTTGTGGTTCTTTTTTCAAGGGACATTTGAATTATGTTGAATACAAACATCAAATTAAATTTTGCATATTGTCCACAAACTAATGGCTATACTAATTTTGTGAATATGAGCTTGAGCAACTTGTTGATTTGTTTGGATCATGAGAAACTGAAATAATTGGATTTTATGAATAGAAACACATGTAAAACATATTTTAAAATTGTTTATGGGCATAACCCAAGATTTATTTAAATATCAAGAGAGATTATTAGTTTTTAAAGTTGAAGAGTGATGTGGGTGAGGAGTTTAACGAATACATGAAAAACTTGCATATGTACCTAATAAATGCTTGAGCCCAATAAACACATTTATAAATATTGTGCTAATCTAAGAGAAGAGAGAAGAATTTTGATGCATTTAACTTGGTCTATGGTCATTTCTAAAAAGAGATATTAAAAATGAATACTTACAACAATCTAAACTAGAAGAAGATCAGTTCTTGTAAACTTTTGAAGAAGTTTTCATCAAATGCATAGGAGTTAGAGCTACCCGCAAATTGGATATCTCTATAAATTTTAGTTTTCCACACTTGTCTACATATCATGAAGAATAGATGTCACAGAAAAGATTAAAAAATATGAGGCATACTTAGATAGATGGAAAGAACAATGTATTAAAAATGAGCAAGATGAAATTGAATTAATGTTAGAATTAAGTGGTTAAATAAACCAAAGGCAAGGGATAAAAATAATACATAGTCAAATGAAGGAACAAACTTGTTGAATAAATAAGATAGTTAGTCCCACCTGAGATTAACTACTTAAGATTCAACATACAACATTTCAACCCCTATTCATGAGAAGGGTCTCAAAATTCAATTAACTTGGGAAACTTAATCTAGGGGAAACTCATGGTAGTTACATTTTTTTATGGTTTTACTCATATTTGACACCCACATACTTCTCCCATTTTAATTACATCATGCAAAATTTTTGGTGTTTTTAAATGTCTCATTCAATGCATACCACAGTGGCTTGATGACTATAGGATGAAAAACATAATCTCACAAAAGAAGGCTGATTGAGTTCATTTTCTTAATGGTCTAATTTGTCTTGACTTACAGTAGTCACATCTAGCATAATGAGTAAGAATATGGGAAGATTAGCTCAACAGGGAAAATGCTCCTAAAATGTCAAACACTATTATGAATACTAAGAGTAATCATTTTTCATGGAAAAGGGTCTAATTTGTTAATATTCATAGCATTCTGAGAGGTAGATAGAGTAGTAAATAAAATAGTAGTTAGTAAAATTAAATGGTACTTATTCTATGGATTTTATACATCTTAGGAAAGGAAAGACTACAATTGCTTATACTTTTATAATTATATTTTATAGGTACCTCTAACTTTTGGAACCCGATGGTAGCCTATAACCAAGTCTTGGTCAATGTGTGGCTCGAGCATAATATCATAGAAAGGAAATTAAAACAATGGTTGGTGAAAGGCTAAAGGTTAAATCCCATGGGGGAAATTTTTTCCAATGGCATTTTCAAGTTAAATCCTAAGATTAGGATGATCATGGCCATATTAAACATATTATATGGTTTTCCTAATATCACATATGTATATGTGGAATGGGTCCATTTTTTAGACATTCTATTGACCTAGGACAATATTTTTTATTGGGTGAGGTTATGAGTGTTAGACTAAGGGAAAAGATGGATAAACATTAAAT
This sequence comes from Torreya grandis, assembly GCA_037957365.1. NCBI lineage: Eukaryota > Viridiplantae > Streptophyta > Pinopsida > Cupressales > Taxaceae > Torreya > Torreya grandis. Next base: position 958,227 of record JARHVA010005428.1, read on the forward strand.
AAGGCATACGAATGTAAAGTTTTACATGATTTCATTTTAACAAGATGCATTCATTGGCACAATTCATAAGACAAATGAGAATTGTGTGAACCTTTAGCTAAATCTATTGATAACATAATCTATGAATATTATTCAATTATGTTCATAGATAGATTCATAAATGAGATCAAAAGGATGTGTGTAGAAGTATAACCTTAAGTATACTAGTCAATTCATGGAGATTAAATGACTCAACTATTTGAGAACTTAAGGAAAACCATTGACAAATAGGGGTATTACTAAAATTATCCTAACGTAAAAGTCATTAGGATTATAATAACATGAGCACCTCCTCTATTTTTACCATGCCAAGTTATTCAAAAAAGTAAACAACAAGAGGTGGTATACTAAATTTATAACAAAGTAGATTATAAGATAGGCCAAAATTATTTGGCCCATTACTTTATAACTCCTCTAAGTATTGTCCATCTCCAATATGTGATAAAAGCCCATTTTATTCAAGTGGGAAAATTTAGAACCCATTATAATTTTGATGAAGCCAAGTTTAGAGAGTGGGATATTAAAAGGAAAATAAGGAATTATATCCAAATATTAAAGGATAGGAAGAAGGTAAACATTGAATATAATCATCAGGGGTATGATCATGACGTAATTTTCCTAAATGGATTAGATGACTTGAAAGTATGGATTATAATGAATAATGAACAAATGTCCATGATGGTATCTCAAGCCATCCAATATAATCTAGAGATTAGAAAGGAGTGATAAAATAAAATGGTGGAACAAGCCTATAAAGCATGGAGCCATCAGTAGCCATGTCAACCTCAAGACTTAGTAGGCCCATGTCAACCTCACACTCTTACAATAAAAATTACAAATTCACAAGAGAGAGGGTCCAGTAGAAATAAAGAAGAAAACCTTAAATTTATAAAGGATATTCTTAGAGGTCTCTTGGGCCCCAAGTAGCCTCTACACATCCATATACCACCATAATTTTTTCCAAAACCACTATGATGGAGAAAGATACATATCTTAGGGGCATGCAAAAGAGAACATTCTATATGACACCTCTACCACCTCTAATAATAGTTACATAGGTAACACTTATAGACTTTTTGAAATCTTATTTGTCATCTCTTCCATCCACTCCTCCATCCCATAAACTAGGTCCATCTACATTTACTCCCCTATTCATTATCATTATTCTACCTTCCATTCCATCACCTTCACATAAATTAGTATTTATTACTACTATGATTCCTTCAATTGTTTGATCATCCTGCTCATCTTCTATCTCTCCCATAGCCTCTTACTAGAGGAGATATAAGTTACTTAAAAATCAATCCAAAACTCAATAACTAGAGGAAATACCATATTTGGTATGACCACTATATAATAATCCCTTAATGAGGAGGAACCAAAGGAATAATAACTTAGGCATGTGATATCCTTGGTGGACTATGGTATTGATGAGGAGGAATAAAATGAATAAATAATGTTGGAAGTAGAATAAATGGAAATTGAAGAGGAGGTCTTAAGTGAGTAAAATGTAGAGGCTAGGTTGGAAAAGTTCAAATCTCTGAACTTGTGTAGCCTAAAAGAAGGAAAAATACTTGTTGGTGCTCTAGACCATTAAGTACTCACGATGGAACAAAATCAAAGGACAAATGTAGTCTCTTATCTAGTTTTCTATGTCTTTATTATAGATACAAATACAAATTTTCCCTTAAATATTATTATTATGTCATTATTTAGTACATATCATTATTCTATTCTTTCACCTTTTTTATAAATAAGGACTCATAAGAGGGCAGTCGATTTTGAAGATTTGGCTATTGTGTCAATTTTCAATCCTAGAATTCCACCAGTCCCAAGGAAACATTTAGCTTAAATAGATATCCAAATCCCACAATATTCATCAATATAGTCATCTATTTTTTAATTTAAAATACCCTTATCTTGACTAAATTTTTAGTTGGACTTGGTCAACAGAGGGAGCTCTCACCTTGGCAAAGGATTCTTTACCCCCACCCCATTATGGTTCCCAATTCAAATAAGTGATTCTTTAGAACCTTCAATATTTATTCCTATAACAGTAACTCTTTATATGACACCTCCACCCTCTACCTTTTAATACCTAAGTCCATTGGGAAAAGAATGGGTACTTATTATTCCAGAGTGGGTTAGATAAATGTAGAGAAATAAGGATGAGAGACATAATTTGGTTGTCATCAAATTTCCCACAATATGCATCATATTTAATAGGTAGAGTGGTATAAGACATATAGTGAGGAAGAGGAAGGAAATAAATATTGGTGCAAGGTAAGAAGTTAAATTTAAATAGAGAGAAAATATTTTTCCCTTAGCTAATAAAACAAAAAATATTCATGGTAACCAAATGAATATACATAATATTCTTATAGTTTTGTGTATTATATTAGAGAAGTAATGAAGGAGATTATTAATAGAGGATAATACAAAGGCAAATTATACATGATCCTCATGAAATTATTGATAGTGTGCAAATTGTAACCACAAGGTTGTAGGATATTTCGAATAGCACTTAGGCTTCTAGAGGTGAAAGCTAATCAGAAATAAATAAAGTACTGAAGTTGTGTCTCTAATTGAATTAATATGAGAAGATACTTATTTTTTTATTAAATGTACTAGGATAAAAAAATTTAATTGGTTAAACCTACATTCTAGTCAAGATGCATCATTGGCCTTAAATTATATAATTACAAAAACGGATTTCACTATTACATAGCATAATTAGATGAAAGCTCTATTATCACATCTTTTGAACCATGATAACCAGACCATAAAAATTTTCAATGGAATGAGGGTCCCTAATGTGATCACTTTAATAGGTGAGTTTATCAACAAGCTAAATTTTGGAACTCTCTTTAAATCAAAAAATATATTTGAGGAGGTTGAGGGAACGATATATAAAACTAACATCTATATTTTAAAACTAATGTTTTTTTCTAAAGATTGGTGAGAAGGGCTAAATCACTTGCATTGGATTTTAATAGCTTAGATACATATCATACAAGTTTTATGTCTATCATAATACTCAAGCCTACCTTGTTCAATTTTGATATTGTCAAAAAAAATTTTGAATCTATGATTGCATTATTTGTAAGACTCAAGGCTAAGGATGCAACTTTAGGATCAATGCCTATCCAAAAACTAATTGTAAGTGTTTCCACATCATCATAAGATTCCCCATTTACCATATATGTATCCATGCATATTCTAAGTGGTATAATCTCGATCACTCAAGGAGATACAATGGCCACTTTAGTTTCGATTATTATCACACCACCAACTCCTTCTAACAGTGCCACCTCAACATACCTCTGATTATACATATTTATTTACATGTTTGACTATGTTGGAATGGTATTTTCCTAATATATTTTCACATTTATATATTATATTTTGGTTGAAGGACTGCATTTTAGGTAATTTGTTTATACACATATCTTTTGCATGAGGGTTTACTTAATTCTACATTTGAATATGTATTTTTGGACTTTACTGGACAAATGAGGCATTTCACATCCCAAGAATATTTATCCTTTTATCCTCATATTTAAAATGGATAATAATTATGGATATGTATATTAATATAAAATTTTATGTATTATTCTCCAGTTTTTATTGATGTGAAAATCTTTATTTTTTTGAAAATTTATGGATTATGTAAGAAGTTATCTAATTTTAGTTTCTTAGTCATCTGGTTATGCATCAATTATATTATTTTAGTAACTTTAATCACTTTAGGATATTATTTATTTGAATTCCTTTTTAATATTGATCATAATCCCCCTTGTAGTTGTGCAAGAGTAATCTTACAAACATGACAACCTTTGATCAAATGTTCTTTAGCTTATTGTATGGTGGTTTCATTTGACTCAAAACTGTGTTTTATTGTTGGTGTGATATAATACCCTACATTATACATTCATATTCATTTTCTTATCCAACCTTTAGTTCAAGTGTTAGCTTAAAAATGTTTCATCTTATGTGGTTGATAGGCTTTCCTTCCTTCCTTCACTTCCCTCTTTTTGTGCTTTTTTAAATTCCTACCTATATTAAGTTATAGCCATCATCCATCCACCCATATATATTAGATTCATTTTCATACACATCTAACCCATATGTGTTAAACAAATTGCTTATCACTTAAGGATAATATTTCACATGTATATACTTTATATAATGCTAGTTTAAATTGTGAATATGCCCCTCCATTAAATATAATTTTTCATTAAAATATTTAATCTTAAGTATGGTTAAAAAGGAAAAAAAAACATAATAAATGGTATAAAAAGTTTCCATTAGGTGAATCATAATCCAAGTGAAGGTCTAATATGTATTCTTTGAAAAATGTTAACCGTGTTACATCTAGTGTATCCTATAAAAAATTATTGATATTATTTTTATTATCACAAAATACATGGAAATCATATAAATAATTATTAGACCTATTGAAAAAAAAGATTAAAAATCAAGGTATGATTTTACTAAGTCAAATCCTAAACCATTCCTAATAAAAACAAGGATAATACATTTTCCCAATGAAGGAAGTTTATTTTTTTTTATATAGAACATTATAAGGGCAAATCCCATTAATTATCTCCTTAAGTATCATACATATTTGTTAATTTGTTTCAAAAATTAAAATTAAATTAAATTATTCAAAAATCAAATTATTCAAAAAAAATTAAGACCTAAGCATGACATGATGGTTCATTACATTATTTACATGTGTTATTTATCACATGTTTAGTAGATGGAATATTATTTTATAGACACATGAATTTCAATTCATATGAGTGTGATGTAGGATATATATATATATATATATTACATTGACACATACATATTGGATTCTATTATACCTAGCGTCCATGTCAATGCTATGGATTATTATTACACAATTCACAATTTCATATGTTATATATTTTTATGAAGCCTTACCATGTTCAACTAGGTAGATTGCATACACATATTTTTTAAGTTACTCATATTCTACATAGTGGTACATGGATAAAATGCTTTTATTTAATGTTACATTGTTATATATGGATAGTTAAAACTAGTTGACACGTTTTCCTTGCTTCATTGATGGTATTACTTTGGCTTGATAAGCTAGTTATTGATTGTCTATTATGTGCATCCACTTGTCCTTATTCTTTTGGCATCTTTATGCCCATTGATTGTGTCCCTTGGACTTTTTTGATGAAATACATTCATGTCCCTTGTATTTCAATGATGGAATTATGTGTGAAACATTTTAATGTCCATCTATTCTTTGTCATGGCCATATCCATGAAATTATGTCCTTAAGAGTGGATTAATTTAGGATTGTCCACTAGGCTTGTTGATAATATTTATTTTGAGGATATCGTGACACATATGACACATTTCACCATTTTCATATGAACATAATTTATATCATGCACCACTTTACTACATAGTCTTATTAAGCTATTATATTAGTTATGATTAATAAATCACACTTTAGTGGCACATGAATCTTTAAAGTAAATTTATATAGCCTACAATACATATGATAAATACATTCATTGATGAAATATACATTACTATGATGACATATCCTCCACATGTTGACATGATTATCCATGATCGAATATTTAGAAAATGACATGATACCATTAATTATATATTTTTAGATAAGGGAAATATATGAAACATCAATCAAATCAAAAGGGTGAAATATTAGTGGGGTTCTAATAGAAATATAAGCCTCCTTGAGTAGGAAAAACATATTTTTTGAATATATTTTAGGATTTAGAGAACTCATAGTGGTTCATACATCATATGAGTTGAAACATGAGAGAAATATTCACACACTTATATATATTAGAGAGTCATATGCCATGCATATAACCTCATTTCAGAAATACATAAAATATATCATATAAAAATAGATATAGTTGAGTGCATATGAAATGTAAGTGCACATGGTCTATATGAACTAAAATTATAAATATTCACATATAAATACATTTTATATTGTATATATGCATATGTTTATATATAAATTTGCACACATTTATTAGGGAACGATACTCACTCATGCACATATATACTATTTGAGATATTATTTCGCATTAATTCAATGAGGCATGATATTGGTTCATGCACATATAAATAATGTGTAATAATAATAATAATAATAATAATAATAATAATAATAATAATAATAATAATAATAATAATAATAATAATAATAATAATAATAATAATAATAATTTTTAATTTGTAAATTTTATTCAGTAGAAACAAGTACTAACCAACCTTAACTCTATAATTCCATAAATAGTGGTTGATTCATGTTTTTTTCTAATTAATACAAGTGAAGTTTTAATGATTCTCAATGTCCTTGTCATTACTCATAGGAAACCCATTATGTTGTTCCTACCTTATATTCTTGAGTTTTGATATTAAAGTAAAATTATTAATTTGACTTAGATCAGTTGGTGTTAAAATATGCTAGACATTCTTAGAAATAATCCATATTCATGACGGTTGTGGCATTTGTCTTTCAAATCCATGGGCTTTCCTTGTTATACCAATTTGGGGCTTGATCACCCTAAATTATCTAATTGTTCAATAAGAGGAACCATTCTCAAATATTAAAATAAGGAAACATTATCTCTAAAAAACTCATAGGGAAACATGGTTTACTCACTCACAAATTTAATCCTTATTTTCTATAATAAATTTTAAAAATTCAATTATAGTTCAAATTTCAAATTTCACTCTATGGACATTGACTACTATATGATCATTATAGGTTTGGGATAACATCTTTCACATTTTGATCCTTATATAAAATTCAAAGTATGTTTTATACACTCAATTATATCTTTATCATGTTCCTATAGTATATATATTGCATTTCAATAATAGAATAAAATGGGGAAATTTATAGACACTGAGATTATCATAGAATAATTAGGTTTCTACAATTTGAAAATTTATGTGAGGGAAGATGGAACAATGATAGGTAGGTATGAAATATCATCATAAGAGAAGGTAAAATGTGTATGAGGATATGAAGATATTCTTCTATAGTATTAATAAAATAAAATATGAATTACTCAAAGTGATAAAAAACTATTGTCAATAATTATCATACCTTTCCAAAATATTACCTTCATAAGGTTGGAAGATAAAATAATCCATGTAGTATAGTGAATAATGATGGGTGTTTATGATCAGGGTCTATTTGATCCCACATGTTTTACTTTAATCTCACAAATTGAAAAATCAAGAACCATAATAAAGAATAAGATATGAAACATAATAATTATAAAACTATGAATCATACAGAAGATAAAAAATAAAAGGGTTTATATAGTGATTAAATATACTAAAGTATCATAATGGAAATAATGGATAATGAAAGATGCAATTGACATATAGAGGATGGGTGTTTATGACAACAACCTATTTGATTCCATATCTCCTAATATGTAACTCACAAACTAATTAAAAAAAGAGGTGACAAAATACCTTAGGATTGAAAGAGTTTAGAAAACTCTCACCCATGGTCAAATCTACAAACCATTTCCATGATAAAATACATTGATACATTGATCAATTAATATCTCAATATATTATACAAAAATATGTCATGCAATCATAAATCCTCTATATCTCCAAAGCTTCCTCAAATATAATGAATGAGCATTGCATATATAAGCAAAGAAGATAAATCCTAACTAAAACATAAAGATAAGTGATCAATCATAACTAAGAGATCAAGCTAGATATCAATCATAACTAAGAAATAAAGCTATAAATCAAACCTACCACTAATAGATGACTATCCCAAAAGGATGAGACAATTATAAATTAACCCCACAATATCTAAGAGATAAATATGTAATATCTCATAATATTTAAATTAAGATAAATGAATTATCCACCAATAAATTGTGTGGGAATAATAAATTACCTAGGTGAATAGTAGATAAGGTAAATGACATGGTCTAACACCCCTCATCAAGTGAAGATTATTACCAAAAATATAGTGATATATCGATAGTATGAGTCTTGACAACAAGGTCTGATCAAATACTCATGTAAAATATATCCATGAAGAAATATATATTAAAGCGGAGGAAGGGAGAACACTGATAGGAAAAAAAAAACTCCCCCACCCCTCCCCAGAAAAAAGGAGATTAATGAAGGAAAGAAATGGGTCTTGGTAATAATGCCCAATGAGATACCCATGCATAAAAATGGATGTAGTGTGAAGAGAAGTGTTGCTATGGACACAAATCCACATTTATATAATACATGGATGTCAAGTTTCTATAACTACCATGTCAAAGTAGGATTGGTGTTAAATACAAAGATCACTTAATATGAACACTACTCTCCATTATACTATGTAGAATGATGAACTCAAGGAATCATTGCCTCAACTCCCTCCCTTGATGATGAATTTATATAATATGGGAATGAAAGGATCTAAGTAATTGGAAAAAAAAATGTTGATAAGTAAATAGACTAGTGGGTATGCCATAATAGTGTCACTACAAAAGAGTCACAAAGAATGCCACTAAGACATAACAATCCTCATATGGGTCTTGATAAACAAAGTGATTGATTAAGATACCCATGTACAAAAGATAAATCTATAAAATGTAGATAAAATATCTCTAGAAGATGGACCTGGTGGTTATGGGAGAAAATGTGAACTAAAATAGTAAAGGGTGAACAAACTAGGTTACACACACATGAAGGTAGATTAGGTTGTAAAAGTAAACCCCCCATGGTACTTTGTAATTTAGTGTGATTATAATATATTTCATACAAAAAAATACCAAATGAAAATAAGGAAGACACTATATACTTTAGAATAGCTCCAAACAAGGAGACGATCGACCTGTCAAAAAAGTAATTAAAAATCATGAGAGTTACTCAAAAAATAAGGGAGAAATGTGAGCCATAAACACAAGTGGCACAAAAAACATACTCAAATAATGAAAACTTTGAGATCTATCTAAAATACACCTATCAATGTATAGATAAATGAGCATGAGTGTAATAAAGTGCATTTTTTAGCGGATCTAAAAAATCGAGGAACCATGGTGGTAAAATAATTACATTAAATGTTGATGTCATCACAAGTGATCTGAAATCCATCACATTTTATTAGGAATGTTTGATGAAGATGCTTAAATAGGTGTGAATTAAAAAAATCACAATATTAAACTACAATGTAACACACAAAGGGATGTCAGACTCAACTAAAAATGTATACATGATTGAGTACAACCAAGATGGTGAAAACAGTGAAGGAGAAAGTTTCTTTGCTTGTGAGGGTGTTTGTCAACCTTCCAAACTAGGTCTAACCCTTTGGTATTTGACAAACAAGATTGAAAAAAGATAGATTGCCAAAAAATTAAAAAATATATAATATATCCTTATGTTTCCTAAATATAAAAAATCATTTTTAATAAATAAATATCATTGAAGGATATTATTTTATTAAAAAATGAAAAAAATCGCGTAAAAAATCTTTCCACGAGGATGTTTTTATGAATAGTACTTCTAAGCACAACTATGATAAAATTTACAATTATTGATGAAATTAAAATTTTCAAAATGTTCTAAAAATGTAAAAACAAGCCATAGAAAAACCTTTAAATGGTTTTTATTAATCATTCACAATTTTTTCAAAATCAAGTAAAGAAAAGTCATATGTTTTTTTATAATAGTACTACTCGATAAAACTATTATAACATTTGTAATTCTCAATGAAATTAAAATTTTCAAAATGTCGTGGAGATTATTAGAGGTGCACAAAACTCAAAAATATTTTTGAGATATTGTCTACATTTTTCTCACAATATGAAAAGGAATAGTCATTTTTAATTAAAAAATGGATTTGTAAAAAACTTGTAGATTTTGCCTCAAATATCTAACTGGGATGAAATTGGAGGTGATTATCATATACACATAATATTTTAACTTTTATCAATTATTGATACTTTATATTTTTTAATAACTTATTGAGTCTCAATCTCTTTGAGTGCACGTCTTAAGTTGTGTACTAGGAAAGGAGTGGTCAAACCATTGGTGCTTCACATGATTCATTATCCCTTTACTACCACTTTTTATATACACAACCATCTTTTAAAAACATTCCCCTAATATTTTCATCTTATTTTTCACTCTCCTATTGTCATTGTATGCCTTCATTATCCCTTCCCTAGCCTAAACTCTTTTTTGATGGCTTATGAAACATTATAAGCCCCATCAACCCTATACTCTAATTGACAAACTTATTTAGGGTCAAGCTCAACCCTAGACAACCTAAACCAAGACCTTATTTGATTTTGCCAATAATGATATAGAGTCAATTGGGTTGACCCTATCGGCTAAAATTTTGGATATGTTTATGGTTAGATTCATCTATTTATAGACACTTATTTCATCATTTATAAAGGACAGGAAGAAGAATAGTATTATACTGCACATCTACTTGTCCACCATTCTACCTGAAGAGCATAGCTTAGGATTTCATACTTTCTTTGGAGATATGGATCTTGTCTTTTATATATATTTTTTATATACATAAATAGGTTGTGTAGCATAGAGATAATTTATCCTTATCATACTTACATACCATAACAACATCTTGTGAAGCATGTTACCCAAGGGAAAGATTGAATTTCGATGGGTTCATCTTAAAAGGTAAGTATTCTTAACTTTATTCCTCATTTCTAAGAGTAGATAGATTAAGATTGTTACTTTTCTCCCATGCATTAAAATTTGGTATACATTGACATGAGTATATATCTCCTATGAATATTTACTTTTCATGTTTATTACCCCTACTTTATGCCATAATATTTGGTCATCACTAGATTAGACATTAATTTACTTTTATTGAAATGAAAACATAGGACCTAGTTAAGGTTGTTACATAATTTTGCTTGACTAAAGGATTAAGAACTCTCCCTATTTATATTATTGATGTAAGAGATCCCTTGTCTTGGTCTAGAAGATCCATATTGGTCATGATCTTGAATATCTAATGTATCAAAAATTGTAAGTGTAGGACTTATTTTGTTTAAGCTAGGATTGAATAATAGATCGATTGAATTTACCTTTTCATATATTATGATGAAACCAATGACATCCATCTAAAAAGTAGCAGACAAAAATGTAGTGGCTAAAAATGTAGCATGAAAAATACATTGAGGATAAAATCTAGTAAGAAAAAAATGTAGCAAGGATAAAACATCGCATAAACAAAACATAGTAAAGGTTGCACTTACACAGAAAATGAAATAACTTTCAACTAAAGGCACAAACTCACAAAATCACATTTTTCTCTATTATTTTTATCCAAGAAGATCCATGTACCATTCCATTTTGAAAGTCTTCAATTTCTAGTCTAACCACTTGCACATCAAGTAATTCATCTAGAGATTTTTGGCACTTCTTCTAGAATGCAAAATAGAGTCTGGATGCTTGAGATATAACTTACTGAAGTTTTATTGCAACAGGTGAATAATGGTTGTCAAAAAGTGACTTGACATTGTTTAAATGCACAAAGTGGTCCAATAACCATTTGACATGTGGTAATATAAATTTGTGCCAAAAAATTGGTTTGTTGTTTGGTTTGTTGATACCCTCCAGTCTTTGACAAGCAGTCATATGAGGATCTATGGGCCCCACTATTTGCTCATTGGGTGCCCTTAGCTTGGGTCAGTACACTTTTGTTTATGGGTGGCTTGGCCTCCTAATCTTCATGTATCATTGTTTATGAAATTATATTTAAGTCACAAAGTCCATCGAAACCCCATCAATGTGGGATAATTGTATAAAGCTTGGTAATAAGGAACCTCGAACCAGCACATGGCAGAGCCACAAACCAACAAATATTAGCTGCCACATGTTCAAGCTTCACCACATAAAGCAAGTCCTAACCAAGGATTCTCTAACAGTGGCCTAAGTTATAAATTAAGCTAATCTTAGCACCTAATTCTCCTCTAAAATGGATGTCAGCACATATAAAGATGGTGCCAACCTATTTAAAATATGTAATCCATTTCCAGATAGCAAATGTGGGATAAAGATGAAGCCCAAAGTGCCAAAAGAGAAGGCCAAGGACTTGAACCATGCACCAATTGTGAAAAAGAGATATGCTTTAAATACTTTTGCTACAGGTTTTCAATTGTTATAAATGGATCAAACTTCTATTTGAAGAGGATATAACGCTGACTATGTAAAGAGAATTAAGAAGGTTAGAGAATTAATTATGCCTTGTATAGGCTTGGGCCATTAATGATAGGTCTGAGAGATGATTTTATAGGTAGGAAGAGACAAGAAAAGGAGAATTGAATACTTGTAATTAGTTTTTAAGCCATTTGATGCAAAAATTTAATAGAAATGGTCCTCACTTTGAACAAACCTGGAGACGTAGGCTATTGAAGCTGAACTCTGTTATCAATTCATTGGCAAATTCTTCTAATTTTCTCTATTGTTTTTTAGTTTGGATCTTCATTTTAATTTTGGTTTTTATTTATTTATTAATAACTAAATGGAAGAGTTAATAAATTAGTAGATCTTTTAAATGTGATAGTGTACTATTTGATTTTGTGACACTTGTATTTTTAGTTTTCAAATCAGATTTTTGGTATCAAAGCAGTTATTATTTAATAGTAGTTGTTAGTGTATGTTGACAAGGTATAAATCCAAAAAGGGTGAAGCAAAAATTGTTGAGTATAATCTAGAGATTGGCTTAATGCATGCTTTAGGGATGGTCGAAGACGAGATGAAATCCGAAAAAGCTTTTCACTGAGCCTTCATGGAGATGAGAAGCATGGTTGAGGAACTTTATTGTGATAAACAAAGGAAATTCAAGAGTGAAAAAGAAGGTATTCACAAGAATCAAAAGGTAAATAAACCAAAAAACCTTCTTCTTCATTGGATGATGGTAAAAAAAGGTGGAATCTCTCCCTTCACTAAAATTGGATATTAAGTTTGAATTACCAATGTTTAATGGCAAATTTAATGCAGAGAAGTTGGATAATAGGGTCAAGTAGATTGAAGTTTATTGTAGGGTCTAAAAGATTGCATGGGATGAGTCAAAAAATAATTTGGCTACTCTTCGTATGCGAGGCACAACTCTCATCTAGAGGGAGAGTAAGTTGAAGGAAGCCAAGCTTCAAAAAGGTAACTCGATTTGTGCTTGGAATGAATTTTTTGAAGAACTTAGAAAGAAATTTTATCCTTTAGGCTATATGCAGAAAGCCATGATGATTGGAAAAGTTTCAGACAAGGTAAAGGCCAAAATGTTCATGATTACACACAAGAATTTAGGAAAAAAGCTTTACTTTTAAATGTTCCTCTTTGCACACAAGAAACACTACTAAAATACATAGGTGGGCTACATAGTTACTTAAGACATATGATTCTTATTTTCAATCCCACTAATTTAGATGCAACATGTGTTCAAGCCACTCATTTAGAGGCTAGAGGAAAACAATCAAAAGAATCTTTTCCTAAAGTTAAAAGTAATAAATCTGATTTTAATCAATCCAGAGGGGAATGTTCATTAGGAAAGGGTAAACAAAAATCCACTTTTATTGTTAAAAAAGAAGAAGAAAAAATATTTTGTAATAATTGTAAGAAAAATAATGATGAGTCTAAGTGTTGAAAACTACATCCTGAGTTAAGGCCTAAAAGGTTTCAAAAGAAGGAAAATAATATTAATGTTATGGTTTAGGATTTAGGCTCAGATTCAGGTGATGAAAGTAAGATCATAGCTATGGGATTACATAATGATTATTCTCTTTTAGTTTCTATCACTAAGTCATCAAGTGATGCATCTTCTTCTAAAAAGAATTATGTGCATGTTGATAAGAAAAGAAAAGAATTTTTCCACATTAGATTTGATTCAAAACATACTAAGATTGACACTCTATTTGATAGCGATTCTCAACCAAATTTAATTTTTGAAGAGGTTGTTAAGAAGTTAGGCTTACAAACCAATCCCCATCTAAAGCCTTATTGACTAGTTTGGGTATGTGATAATGTGAAGCTACAAGTATCACAAACTTGTAGACTGAGGTTTACCATCACATCCAAGTTCATAGATGAGGTTGAGTTGGGTGTTGTACCTTTGGACATATGTAGGATTGTATTGTGAAGTCCATATCTTTATGACATAAAAATAGTCTTTTATAGATAGGAGAATAATTACTTGATTGTTAAGGATGGCATTGAATATATAGTCAGAGCACATCACATTAAAACAAGTCTTTCCTTGGTTACAGTGGGGCAAATGAAAAGACTAGTTAATTCAAGTAATACTTTTTATCTCGTGTTCATTAAGTCTAAGGAAAAAAGAATATTCTTAGGCTTTGGAAAATTGTGATCCTAAACATAAGAATAAATTGGTTGAAATCGTTTCTACTTATGATGATGTGTTTCAGGGTCCTAAGGGTTTGCCCCCTAAAAGGGGAGGTCAACATGAAATTCAGCTATTGCAAGATTCTCCTCTCCCTAACATTGGAATGTGTAGGTTATCAGTGGTGGAAAATGAGGAAATCAAAAAATAGGTAATGGATCTATTAGATAGAGGTATTATTCAAACAAGTTCATCTCCTATTGGTTCACCAATCATTTTTGTGCCAAAGAAATATGGAATTTGGTGAATGTGTGTTGATTTTCATGCTTTAAACAAAATTACTATTAATAATCATTACCCTCTTCCTCATATTGATGATTTGTTGGATCAATTAAAACATGTTATTTATTTCACTAAGCTAGATTTGAGAAGTGGATATCATCAAGTAAGAATTAATGAAGGTTATGTGTGGAAAATTGCCTTCAAATTAAAATAGGGATTGTTTGAATGGCTTGTTATGCCTTTTGGATTATATAATGTACTAGCTACATTCATGAGATTTATGAATGATGTTTTTAGAAGTTCCTTGATGATTTTGTCATAGTTTACTTACATGATATATTAATTTTCAGCAAGTCTTGGGAAGAGCATGTTATCCACATTAAGAAAGTCATGGATGCATATTACGAAGAGAAAAACTTTATTTTAAAATGTCAAAAATGTGATTTTGGAAAAAACTCTTTGATTTAATTGGTTTACATTGTAGGACATGGTAAATTGAAAATTGATCCTGAAAAAATGGCATTCATTGTTAACTGTGCTACACCCACTAATACAAATGAGGTTAGAATTTTTCTTGGTGCAGTACAATTTTGGAGAAAGTTTATAGTTCAATTTTCATATATTGCATCGCCTTTCCATTCTTTGACAAGTGTGAAATAGGTCTTTTAGTGGGGAGGTAAGCATCAAAATGCCTTCGACACTTTGAAAGAAAAGATAAGTACTGCTCTAGTCTTGGCACATCCTGATATACAACAACCATTTGAGATTGAGATGGATGCAAGTGAATATGCTATGGGAGCTATTTTAATGCAAGGTAATAAACCAGTTTGTTATCATTATGAGACCTTCACAAGTGTAGTAAGAAAATATCCAACTTATGATAAGAAATTATATGCATTGGTTCAAAGTGTTAAAAAAATGGAAACATTACTTAATGGTCAAAGAAATAATAATACATGCAGATCATCAGCCCTTACAATATCTCCAATCACAAACTAAGCTACAATAGTCTAGACATTTTCATTAGATGGGTTTCTTGCAACAATTTCATCTTGTGATTAAGTATAAAAAAGGTATTCAGAATAAGGTTGTGTATATGCTTTCTAGGCCTCTTATGCTAGTTGCATCTATTTTTTTACAACATGGTTCTTTGTCTCATCAAAGCTATAAAGAATAGTATGTTAATGATCTTGATTTTTAGGATGTATATAAAGACTTGATTAGTAGTAGACAAGTAGAAGAATTGGAATATCATGTACATAATGATCTTTTCTATCATTTGGGTAAATTTTGTATTCCTCAAAATGAGAGGGTGCACATGATTAGAGAAGCACATACTTCTCTTATTTTTGGTCATTTTGGTGTTGCTAAAATAGTTGCACATTTGAAAATGTATTGTTACTAGCCCTGTATGTAGGAACATGTTGCCAAATATATTAAGGGATGTACTCTTTGTGCCATAAGCAAACCTAGTAACAAGAACTGGGACTTTACACTCCTCTACTTGTTCCTACACACCCATGGGAAAGTATCTTCATGGATTTGTGGGGGGTTCGCCTATGACACAAATAAAATGTTACTATTTATATGTGGTTATGGATAGATTTAGCAAGATGTGTGTTTTGATTCCTTGCACTAAGAAAATTACTAGGGAAGGCACTACACACTTGTTATTTCAACATGTATGGGTTCATTTTGGGTTGCCTACTTCAATTATTTCTAATCAGCATTCTTATTTTATTGGGGAGTTTTTGTCAACTTTTTGGGGAGTAATAGACACTAAATTAAAAAAGAGCACTGTATTTCGTCCACAAACTGATCGGTAAATAGAGGTTGTGAACCGCACTATGGTATATTTACTTAGGGTTTATAGTAATAAACATCCAAAGTTATGGGATGAACAATTGTGTTACATACAACATGTATATAATCGGGCACTTCATTCTTCTACTATGAAATCTCCATTTAAAATTTTGTTATGGATACTTGCCTAAATCTCCTTTAGATGTTTGCTATGGATAGGATACAGCTATTGGTGAACCAAAATAAGCCATTAAAACTAAGAAGCTCATTGAATAAATACAGCTCATACATCAGACTATATGTATTCAATTGGAGAAAAGTCAAGCCAAGTATAAATCCAAACATGACAAACAACATGTTGATCACGAATTTGTTGTAGGTGATATGGTATGGCTTCACATAAATAAGGAAACACTGACAGGTGAAGGTAAAAATTTGAAACAAATCTGGGATGGTCCTTTTCAGATTACAAAGAAAATTGGCACAAATGTTTTTCAGTTAGATTTACCATCTTACATGTAGATTTATTCAGTTGTAAATGTGGAAAATCTGAAATTGTATGAGCCTCCAATGATAATTGATCATGATGAAAGTGTATTCATTCTTTCTATTGATGATTTTGATCCTAAATATCTAAAAAAATTATAGGAGGATACTATTCTTGATAGGAATGTGTGGACTTCATGAAGAGGTGATGTTGAGTATCTTTGTGTTCATCTAAAAGGGATGCACCCAAACAAGGCCAAATGGATGGAAGCCGAATGGGTGACGGATAAATACACTCACCTAATTACCAATTAAATTCAACTTTTGGAGGTCTAAAATTTCCCAATGAGGAGGAGTGATCCAAGCAAATCCATATACCATTCCATTTTTAAAATCATCAATTTCTAGTCGAACCACTTGCACATCAAAGAATTCATGGAGAGATTTTCAGCACTTCTTTTGGAATGCAAAATGGAGACCTAATGATCGAGATATAGCTTGCTAAAGTTTTCTTACAATAGGTGAATAGTGGGTGTCAAAAAGTGACATGGCATTGTTCAAATGTGCCAAGTGTTCAAATAACAATTTGACATGTGGTAATATGAATTTGTGCAAAAAAATTACTTTGGTGTTTGTTTTTTGATAGCCTTCAATCTTTGATAGGCGGTCATATGAGGATTCATGGGCCTTGTTATTTGCTCACTGGGGGACCTCAGTGAAGGTCGACACACTCTTGTGGAGGGGTGCCTTAGCCTCCTAATCTTCATGTATCATTGTTTGTGAAATTGTATTTAAGTCACAAAGTCTCTCTAAACCCCATCAATGTGGGATAATTGTTTAAATATTTGTAATAAGGAGCCTCAAACCAACATATGGTAGATCCACAAACCAACAAACATTAGCTTCCATGTGTTCAACCTTCACCACATAAACTAAGTCCTAACCAAGGATTCTCCAATGGTGGCCTATGTTAAAAATTAATCTAATCTTAGCACCTGAGTCTCCTCCAAAAGGGACATCGGCACATATAAATGTGGTGCCAACCTATTTAAAATATGCAATCCATTTCCAAATAGCAAATGTGGGATAAAGATAAAGCCCAAAGTGCCAAAAGAGAAGGCCAACAACTTGAACCGTGCACCTATTGTGCAAAAGAGATATGCTTTCACTGCTTGTGCTATGGGTTTTGTAGTTTTATAAAGGGAGATAACTTCTATTTGAAGGGGATATAAAGCTGACTGTGTAAATAGAATTAAGAAGGTTAGAGACTAAATTATGCCTTGTACGGCCTTGGGCCATTAATGATATGTCTGAAAGATGATTTTATAGGTAGGTAAAGACTAGAGAAGGATAATTAAAGACATGTAATTAATTTGTATTCCATTTGATGTACAAATTTAATAGAAATGAACCCCACTTTGAATGGACCCAGAGACGTACGCTATTGAAGCCGAACTCCATTACCAATTTGCTGGTGAATTCCTCTGATTTTCTATATTATTTTTTAGTTTTAATCTTCATTGTAATTCTAGTTTTTTTTCTTTATTAAAAAATAAATGAAACTTTATAGAAATTAGTAGATCTTTTAAATGTGATAGTGTATTATTCAATTTTTTTAGACTTGCATTTTTAGCTTTTAGATCCATTTTGCTTGTAAATTTGGTGCATTACTTTTCCACCATGAAATGTTAACTACTATCACTAAAATGAACTAGACAATAAATACACAATGTGATAATCACTAAAATGTCCCAATTATGCTCTTCCTGACATTTTTCATGACATTAACAATACCATTATGTTTTTGCCTTGTTATGTTTTATCCTTGTGACATTTTTGTCATACTACATTTTAATCACTACATTTTTTACCACTATATTTTTGTTTGCTATGTTATCACATAGAGCCAAATCCAACGTGAACCTAAACCTTACATTTTTTCTTTCACACCATCATTTTTATCATCATTCATATTTTTTTTATTTGCATTAATATATTAAACTAGTCAGTATAGTCCCAACTGTTTATGAAAAGGTTGAACAAATAGGTTTTTTATAATGACTATGTTATGTCTATGTAGGTCTTCAGCGATTATAGGTTACTTGATCAAGTAGTTAGACACTATACTCATTTTTTGTTAAATATTATCATAAATAGTCAAACCACTCGTCTATGTTTTCTATTTTTTTCTCAACATACAAGTAAAAAAACATAGTCGAATAGGTTGATTTTGTTCATTATTGCTTCTTCAGCACATAGGGCTTTGTAAACTTGGTTGAACCAGTTAACCCAATTGTCAATATTTGAATGTAGCATTTGATCATCTTAGCATAAAATTTCTAAGATAAAACATCTTTAATCCCATTAAGATTCCTTCAATTTCTTTGTCTATCATTTTAGTTCCTATTTTAGTGCTATCTTTCACAAATTTGTAGTGTATAAAACTACAACCCTACATCAACTAGATCATCATGGTCAACATAGTTATGTAGTCTATCTTTTATGTAGGAGACATATTTGACCTATTTGACTTTGTTATTAAAAAACTTGCTTCTACATAAAATTAGTAACCCAATCGAATCTATTCTATACTATTTTCATAGAGGGTCACCTAAACTGACTCTATACTATTATCAATCAAGGAATTAACATTTATCTGCTATTAGTTAATTCAACTTTTTTTTTCTTTCTTAGAATAACTCACATAGCTTAAATAGGTGGTTTTTAAAATTACCATTTTAGTTACATTGTTTTACTCTTTTTCACATATAATCAAATCACATTACATTCAAAAAGTGTTCAACTTTATCTTCACAAGGCCTACATACTTGGATAGCATCACCAAATGGGAAGTCAACTTGGTTTTATGGCCAAGTATAAATACATGGTTGATAGTATATATTGGAAGAACACCTACAAACCTTATCACTACAAGATTGTCTGAGGGGTAGGCCCCAATACCAATCCAATAGCACTGCCAATACATATCCCTTTCAGCCTAAACATCCTAGTACTAACCTTATATTACTTTCTAGTCCCTCATTTCAGCTAACTTTCCTAACACATTAAAATCAAACTTTATTATGCTTTAATAACACTTAAGATGACCAACTACTTAGTATTTAATTTTTAGTTGTTGATTTATCTTTGATCATTATGTTTTGTATCACAAAACATGTATTAGCTAGCATTGGTGTAAGGTTTGTGATGTGTGTTGTTCCAATTGGATTAATCATATTGATCCAATTATTTATGTGATTGCTTTTATTATTGCTTCTAAATATCTTGCAACATTATTCCCTATTTTATAACACTATCATCTTGGTCGATACAGTCTCTTTTCTCCTTTTATCAATTACAAATAACTTATAATTAAAACCACATAAACTTTCATTAAATGGTGGAAGACCTTGTCTAATAACTATTATCATAATATGGAAGATGATAATTTCTTTCATCTATTCACTAAAGCTCTTTATTCTAAGTGGAAATATTGAGCTAGGACTCTCCATCCAAGAAATTTAGAAGAGGCCCTTGACCAAGCCAAATGTTAGAATTTTCTCGTGTGTTAGTTTGATCCATTCCCAACCTCTTTTGGGCACACACATGCTCCTAAAAATAAAAATATTCATGTTACCAATGATGGTATCATATATTCTTATGATACCATTCATAATATTCAAGCCCTTTCTCCCAACCCTATTATGGAGTAAGTTTCCCCTTAAAAAAATACCCTAATCCTTAATTTTCTCAAATAAACAACATCAATGTTAATAATCCATTATCCTTAGTGAAGCTAAATACAATTTCTACCAAGGCCTATTCCATGAGTGCTTGATCCCACTCTCCATATGAAATCATGGTATCATCCAAATAGATTTTGTTAGTTTTATGCCAGTTGGGGTCACTCTCACAAGCTTGTAGGAAATTATGTAACTTAGTTATGGATTTCCTCCTTGGTATAAATTTAGATCACGATTCACTCAATCATAAATCCCAACAATCCTATCATATAGCCTTCAAATATCATAAAACATAAAATAAAAATAAAGATTTAAACCAAACTAATGCCCATCTGGCCATTTACAAAGATTTTCTTCCTAATCATCAAGATAAAAATGACAAGCCTACTCCTTCCACCAACAATGTTGAAAGTATTATATAAAAATATCCTCAAGATAATGTGGTAAATCTAACTAATATGCAAATGTTAATTGATTTCATTGATTCTTATCCTACACACATACACCAACCATCCTATATATTTCATTTTATCCAAGATTCTTCCCCATCTCACCTAACATAGTTGGGAAAAGAGGACCCTATATCTTTTAAAGAACCAATTACAACCCCTCCATCAGACAACATCTCTCATAATATTTCTATAACTCCCCCAACATCTACACCCATTGAAAACACCTTTCAACCTTATAATATAATCTCTTTAATCTGATCACTAGAAAAACATAAATTAACTACACCATCCTCTCAAAGGAATCAATCAATTTGTCCCCAAACTAAACCCACAAGACAAATTTATATTCACTTATACCCCTCCTTCTTAGGATCTCCTCCAACATTACGCACCTCTCTCTAGTAGTCCACCCATGGGATATGATTTATTGGACCCTGTCATGGAATTTACTAATCTCACATCTCAAATACCCTTTCTTTAATTCATGAAAACTTCTCTATGTCATTACAACTTCTTGATGCAACTATTATTTGAAATGAATATCCCTCATCCTCCCCTTCTAGGATGTGAAACGACCTTATATGGGTTAGAAGATAGTATCTTACAATAAGATGAAGATATGTATATACATGTTGACAAAATAATGGACACTTATCTTTCTCTCAAATTCCCTATTGATTTTATAATCCCATATGAGATTCTACTTTGTGCAGATGATCATCTACTCTTTATAAGCATTCAAATACGTGATATCCAAGTCAATCATACTTTGATTAATGAGGGTTCATGTACTTGTCTTTCTTCTCTCAACTTCATTAAAACTCTTGGATATTTTGAGTGCAATCTTAAATCCACATGTAACACATGTCAAATTTATGATTTAATGCAAATGCCTCCTTTAAGTTACATGTGCCTCCCTATTACCATCCTGCCTATAACTATTTGAGTCAAGGTTATGATAATCAATTTTAATCCTTCCTATAATATCTTGCTTGGTTAGACTTACACTCATCACATGAGGGTTTTTACCTCTTATTCTTTCCAATGTGTCAATTTTACCTATAATTGTGTTATTTATAGGATTTAAGGAGACACCAACCCTCAAAATTTTAAACAATTCAGAGAACATGTTGCATTCAAGATTACAACCCTTGACAACTATTTGATTAAATGAATATTAACATTTAAACTTATGTATCAAATCTACTCACAATTATCATGGTCACCCATAACTCATCAAGAAAATACAACCTAACCTCTTAGACTTTAATGATGATGATCTAGATGAGATCAACCATAATATCAAAACTTTAGATCTCTCTCCTGATCTCATTTCCCAAATTCCACCATCCTTAAAGCCATCTTCCCATTAACCACCAATCAAAGATATACCCATAGTCTTAACAAAGCCTCTCATTCTATTAATCATGAAACTTCCAATGAAAATATCATATCTACCTTCACCATCAACCTTCATATACCAAATTATAATGATGGTTATACCTTAGATGATCCACTTCTAGGTCTTTTTTAGGATAGATATGTTGAGATCCTTCATTATCATTTTATTTATTTCATTCTTTTTGTTCCTCTTGTAATATTCTATTTTATAAAGTTTCTAATTCTATTATTATTCCTCTTGTTTGTAGGGTAGAGATGGAGCATTTACATGGAACACCTACATTTTCTTTTGAGCCTATTAGGATCATGCTTATGAATAATGTTATGATAGGTCCTTATCATTCTGATAGATACAAGGATCCCTATAGCCTAATTCCCCTAGAGATGCTTTTTTTTTCCATTAATCCCTTTGTGAATCTTGCTTATCCCTTAGCTGAGCCTATTCTAGATCCTACTCCATCTCTACCCTTAGTTGAGCCACATCTTACATCTAATGTTGCTTCTCCTTCAGCCAAGCCTAACCTAGTCTCTCCACTAGCTCTACCTCCACATGACAATAGCCTTATTCCTTTACTATAGTTTGATCCCTAGACCACCCAATACGATAATAAAAATTACTATGAAATTCATATATTTTCCATTCATTGGACTAGATACTACCAATTATATCAACTTTCTATGACTCTTACTTATGCTCATTCTATTAGTAGACCCACAAAATTTACTAACAAGCATATTTGGTACTTCCACAACACACATAATCATTACTTACCCATTGTCAAAATTCTCAACAATATATTGGCATCTTGCCTCTTACCCTTCATCAACCCAAATACAAGCCTATACATCCTATTAAGTTATTACCTAAGTAATTACCAAATATAGTGATGTATAATCTCTTTGGTATTAGTGTGATACCCATCATACTGATTGTAATTACATCCCTTAATACCATCTTCATGATAACCTGATGGTCATTCTTACACTCATCATTCCCACTCCCATAGTTCATCCTAATAAGAAGGTTAACCCTTCTTCGCCTATGACTCCCACTCCACCTGTGGCTCTTGAACCACCTACATATTCTCTGCCACCCATGGTCCCTTCTCCATTGGTAGTGCCATATCCTTATCTTGTAGCTACCATTCCATCATTTATTTCCCTTCTTGAATATTCTATACATGAGGGACCTCATGAGAATGATCCTTCAACTATACCTACATTTTTTTTGAAGAGATTCAATGAAAAGTATTTTCATAGCTTTCCATGAGGATTGATGAGGCCCTTGCTACATTTAGAGTCCAACTTAGCAGATACATGTCATATTTTATGGATAATATTTGTGGATAGATTTATTAGTATTTATAAAAATAACATTGAGTTCCTTCACTTTCATCTTTATTATGATTTTGTATTGGACTTGTGATCCACCTTTATTTATATCTTATATCATTTGACTTTGTATCAAATTTTTCTTCACTAATCTATATTACATGGATATTTATATTTTAAATTATGTGTTGTATGTGGTTTTATTTATTTCCTTTTTTTTCATTTTTAGGGATTATTTTTTCATGCTCATGTTTAGGAATTCATTTTTTTTATGGATGTCTTTGCCTTTTTTCATGATTTTTTTATACCTTATCTCATCCAACATGAATAATTATTGTGATTTCTTTATAAAAACCTTTATCCCCTCAGTAATCATTCTTTACCATGTGATCGGTTAGCAAACAAGTCATATCATTATAAGTCTCTCCAATCGGTCCATTTTGTATCTCCCTTTATTCCCTTATTTACTTTTAGAAAATAAGCATATACCTACTAGTTCATAAGCAAGCCTAAATGTTTTAGTCAGACATGTCTTTAGATACATACCTTCCTTTAGCCAAAGTCTAAATATCATTCATGTGTATCAATTGTATCCATCATGTTGGTTATTCCAAATCTGTATGGAGTAGGAATCTTAAAATCCATAAAAAATTAAAATCCAAATCAGTTAAACAAAATACAATGATATAAAAGGGAACATTCAACTTTCAAAAGTTAAATCACACTAAAAGATGGGATTCAAAGAAAATCTCCTTTATAATTGAAGATCAAACTCCATAGTTGGCCTCATGATACAGTCAAGGTCCACTAGGGTATAGTAGGCTAGTAGAGTAGAAAATGGGAATAAAAAAATATTTTAGTGCTACCTACTTTCTCACATAAGTACCCAATCTTCATAATAGACCAAAGACTTTGTAAGAGGTTCTGAGTAATAGGGAAAATGTTGTGAGAAGGTAGGTCCATTTCACTTTTTTTGTGCATACAACCAACATGAGTCAATATTAGTATCTCACTTATTTTCATATATAACTTTATGGTTATTGTGAATGGGTATCCTTTGTATTTTGATGGTCACTAGCCACTTAGTGTCTTTTTTGTGTACTTAGTGTGCCTCATTTTTCTTAAGGTCTTCTCATAGACACCTACATTTCAAATATTTTTGTTCTTTTTTTTTTAATTTACAACATTCCTAATATTTCCCCTTGAGAAATATTTTTTATTAACTGATAATCCCCCTATGGATCCCATTTGTGAGTTGTATTGTAAAACCATGGGTAGGATCAAACCTTCCTCATAAATTACCACATTAAAAACACCTTTTAACATAATTCCCATAGTTTGTTTCACCTCATTGATGTTCCCTTTTTTATATACAGTGTAGGACCATGGATAAAACTAGGGCTTCCTCACAAAATTTTCCAATATTGAAGTCACAATGAAATTACATGTGTCAAATTTGAGATAAATAGTGATTGATTATGAGTTACACATCGTTGACATGCTTCCCATCATTATATAGTATGTTTTATTCTTACTTCATTGATCTTTCATGTTTATCTTCTTAGCTTTTGAATGCATGTATGATTACAACCATTTTCTTAATTTTTTTGTACTTCTTAGCTTGAATTAGTGTGATCAATTTAAGCGTATTTTTCTAATTTCATTTCTCTTTTATACTTTCCAACATCAATTAGTATGATTTTTTGACATAATTGTTTTATTTTTATACCATTTTGATTTTCATGTGCCTTCTATTTTATTACATTATTTTTAGACTTCCCAATGTGATATTGTGTGATTTTATTTGTTTTAACTTGGTGCAAATATTTTATATGGTTTTAAAACATTTGTTACTCTTTTTACCATATTTAGCTTATTATATTGCTCATATTTTGTTATTACACATTTCCCATCATGATATAGTGTTTAGTGCATTTGTTTTTTTATTACGTATACTTTTTCAAGTCCTTTTTACATTTTTTTATTTTTAACCATGCATGTGTATCACATAATGATACAAAAGAAAGAACTCAACATATATTTCCCATAGCATATACAATAAAATATAAATACATGTGTTAGAAAGAAATATATCCATGCATCAACATTCACAACCATGTACAACTCATGAGATCAAATACAACCATAAAAATCAATGCATACATACATATCATGTGTTTTTATATAATACAAAAAATAGTTCCCACTCTAGATTGGGCTCTATCATGCCTATCCAGTGGCCTAGCCATGCTACCCATAAATGTTTAGGACTATCCTTCTGAATGGTACATTGTAATGAGGTAGTCCATGATCCCAAACCTTATACCTATCCCATTAGATTGTCCACATGGGCCTACACCTATTTGAGTTGTAAATTTGTAGCCATGTATGATGCTCTCTCCATAGCCAAGGCCTACTAGGCCTATGTCTCTCCCTCTACCACACCTACCAATGGCTTTAATCCATCCACCATCCATTAATAAGTGTTGGTCAATTGTTCCCATGCTCCAAGGAACATTAAAAATATCAACATTAAGTGGGATCCATCTCATCTCCATGATTCCTTTAAAGCCTAGTGTGACTAGTCACACTCTATCCACATTAGTCAATCAGTTTAGTAGATCTAATAACTATGACACATCTATAAGGTGTCAGTACCTGCATAATCTACAAAATATCAAAATAAAAAAGGATGTATAAAATTTTCATGCCATAAATAATCAAAATACACTCTTAAAAATTCATAAATTAATTACTTGAATCAGTTGATTTGATTTAGTTTCTCCTATTCCTAATTTTTTTTATAGAATTAGTCCATTTAATACTAAATCAGCCCTATATCTTATTTGTGATAATAAATTATCCATTTCATTTTTCCAAGTAAATCAATCCATTCAATACTAAATTGGCTAGATTCTTATTTTATCATACTACATCATCCCTATCACACACAATCATCCTCATTTTGTGACACTACATCAGCCCTATCCAAAAAACTAAGTCATCCATGTCATATGTAGTTGGCCTTATTCCCCTTACCAACTAAGTTGGTCTACTACTATGAACTTGGACACCCATCAACATACTAAATGAACCAACTACTATGCAATTGGCCCTATCATTTTAGCTCTCCTTATAGACAAAGATGACCAAGTTGACTCTATTCTTCCAAAATGGTGACCTTTTGACCACTTACCATCAATGCCTTAGGAATTCATTCATTCAACTTATTCCTACCTAATACACTTTTCTACTCCTAGTTTACCTAAAAATATCTTAGGGTTAATTTTGGTGCCTAGATTTTCCCTACTAATTAATTTTATATATTTAGCTTAATTTCAAATAAAATTTGAAAAAATTGAAATTCAGAATTACTTACCTATGTTGCACTCATTGTGGCTGCTATGAATCCTCCCCATCTTAGTTTTCATCTCCTCACCATGATGGCTCTCTAGTCTCAAATTAGGTATCTCAAACCGATTTTTTCTTGAAATAGTAAAAATAAAAAATGAATTATTTTTCACCCTATTTATATTTAATATTTCCTTTCCAAATATTTACCACTAAATTTAATATTTTGACCATATTTTTTTTATACAAGATATTTTTCAAAAATGTAAGATGTTATGGAATCCTAACATCGTAGAGAATCTTTTCACCTATTACATGTATATGTTATTTTTTTAATTTTCATTCTTTTTGACAATTTATATAGGTTCACCTAAGGTTTCCTACATTGGACACCTCCACATTTTTTTCATCTCATTATTTATCTACAACATGAATTTAAGTAAATGTACATGTTTTTTTAATTATTCCCTTTCATTTATCTTATTTACTCCTCACTACAATTTATTAATCTTTAATATTAAGTGTTGCTATGTTCTTTTGCTGAAGCACCATCCCATGTTGCACCTAAGTGATATGTGATGACCTTCATGTGGGGAATATGTATACACATAATATTTTAAACTTTTATCAATTATTGATGCTTTATCTCTTGTAATAACCTATCGAGTCTCAATCTCTCTAAGTGTATACCTTAAGAGGTGCAATAGGAAAAGGGGTGGTCAGACCATTGGTGTTTTTTAGGATTGTTTTCCCTTTACTACCACTTTCTATCTACATAACCATTTTCTAAAAAAATTCCCTTGAGCTTTGCCTCCTATTTTTCACCTTCTTTTATTAATTTTTCTTATTAATTATCCCTTCCCTATCTTAGACTTATGTGTGATAGTTTACAATATAATTTTGGCACCATGGAACCTATACTCTAATTGACAAAACTCATTTAGGGTCTAGGTCAGACCCTAGGTGACCTACACCAAGACCTAATTTATTTTTATCAATAATGATAGAGAGTCGATTGGGCTGACCCTGTTGGCTAAAATTTCATAAAGGTTTAGACTTAGATTGAACTATATATACACACTCATTTTTGTACTATTTAAAGGAAGAGAAGAATAAGAGTATTATATTGTGCATCTACTTATCCACCATTTTAATCTAATACCATATCTTAGGGTTTCATAATTATTTTCGAGATATAGATCTTGTATTGTGGAGAAGTGTTTTGAGTGCATAGATAGGTTATTTATTCTAGAGATGATTTATCCTTGTCAACCTTACATACCAAAATAATATCTTGCAAAACACTTTGGCCAAGGGAGAGATTGAGACTCGATGGGTTCATCTTCAAACATAAGTATTCTTGACTTTCTTTCCTTTGTAAGAGTAGATAGATTATCATTTGTATTTCTATAACATGCATTAAGATTTTATATACATGTATGTGAGTATATATCTCCTATACATTTTTAATTTTCATGTTTATTTCCCTCACTTTGTACCACAAGTTTTGTTGAGCACTAAAATAGACTTTACTTTTTTTGTCATTTACTTTTATGGATATGAAAAAATAGGACCTATTTAAAGTTATTGTATTATTTTACTTGACTAGAGGCTTTTCAACCCTCCTTAGTGACATTATTATGATAAGATATCCCTTGGCTTTGTATATCAAATCCATTTTGGTTATGACTCTGAATATCTAATGTATCAATAATCAAAAGTATAAGTAGGATTTATCTTCATCTGAGCTAAGATTGATTAATAAATAAGTTGAATTTCCCTTTGCATAAAATTATGTCTTTATCAAATAATATGGATACATTATTGAGATTTGATTTACTTTTATAATCTATAAAATTTCCCTACAATAAAAAATAAAAATGATCCAAAACTCAAAAGTTTTGGTTTAAATATATTTCAAAAACATGAAAATAACATAGTAACAATGATTTCTCAGAGAAGAGATGTTATATTACTCATAAAATTGCAAATACAAACATATGTTTATCTCTTAGAAGGGATGTCTAATTTCCTTCTTAGGTTACATCTATATTCATACATACTTTGAATGTAAGAGGATGATGTGGAAGGTCACCAATATTGAGGGAGATGAAGTGGTTTGACTTTCATGATTTACAACAATATATAAATGAAGAAATTATTGTTTTTAGAAATTTACTATTTTTAGACAGCACTATTAAAATTGAAATTTAGGGCACTTTCATTAGGTTTCTAGGGGTAAAAACTAAATGATAATAGATCAGTACATTTCATCATGTTTTCCTCATTCTTTGCTTTCCAATGGTTCAAATGGGGAGTCAATCAGAGCTATGGTGTAAAAGTTATGGCTCCCACAAGTTTCATCACCAATTGAGGTACGATCATCACCTGAATTGTCACCTAAAGTGTTTCCCATATCATTCCTCCCTCCTTGAGAATAAATATTCCCCATTACATCAAGATTCATCATCAAGTGTGGTAGTTGTGTCTTGATTTTATTTTCTATGAGCCACTCACCTTGTTGGTTAAGCTTGCCCCTTTCAACTACCTGGTAAAGAGGAATAGTGCACCCTTTTTTTGTCTTCATCCAAGTGTCCACAATCTGATCTTCCTCTACTATATCAAAACTCTACATATCAATCACATCAATGTATAGTTGTTTTGCTACAATTGTTGTGTCTAATAAAGGTGGATGATATGGTTTGAGGAGCTCCATATTGAATATTAGATGCAGACCAAGGTAAGCTGGTAGGTTCAAATCAAAAGCATTTTCTCCAACTTGTCTTATAATGATTTAGGTACCATATTGTAGAGGCCAATTTTTTTTTGTGTGGGCCTGTGAGTCATTCATTTTGAATTTGTAACTAAACCTTGTAACCTATAACAAAATGGTGTGCCACACTATGTTTATCATGGCATTGCTTATACTTCTAATTAATATTTTCCAATATGTCATGAACCTACTTCTGGATGTGTTGGATTTGTTCAATGAACTTTGTTCATTTTTCTACCTCAAATCTCCCATGAGGTTTATATTCCATGGTGGAGAATGGAATAGTTACATCTATTGGTGCCATGGGTTGGAAGTCAAAGCATACTTGGAATGGATTGTGCTTGGTGAGCTATGTAGGGCTTGATTGTATCGATGTTATATGACAATAAACCCCTCATCCCATATTCATAGATGTTTGAAGTGATACATCCTAAGCATGTGGATAATTAGGTGGTTTACCACTTATGTCTGACCATTAGTCTGTAGATGGAAGGTTGTGGACTTCATCAGCTTGGTATCCATAATTTTCCATAGAGTGGACTAGAAGATCCTCAAGAACTTGCTATCTCTATCTAAAATAATGGACTTAAGGAGACCAAAATGTATCCATACATGACTAAAATATAATTGAGCAATTTATTTAGTAGACATAGTTTTCTTACAAGCAATCATGATTGCCATTTTTGAAAAATAATCAACTACAACAAAATAGTTCTTTCCATTTTTTGAAGTGGGAAAACCTAAGAGAAAATTGATTGAGATAGATTCCCACGGCTTGGTTGGTTCTGGAAATGGTGTGTACAATCCTTGATTCTTATTTATTATCTTG
This sequence comes from Torreya grandis, assembly GCA_037957365.1. NCBI lineage: Eukaryota > Viridiplantae > Streptophyta > Pinopsida > Cupressales > Taxaceae > Torreya > Torreya grandis. The sequence continues at coordinate 989,095 of JARHVA010005428.1, forward strand.
GCTATCACACATGGGGTGCAAGATTTGAGGTACCTTTCCACATCTTTTCACATATGGGGCTAGTAGAAGTGCTTTTCAAGAAATAACAATATCTTCTCTACACCAAAGTGCCTATTTTCCTAACTAAAATGTGCTTCCCATATCATCTTCTATTTTTTTTAGCTAGAACATAAATGTGCCCCATGTGATAGAGGACACTTTCTTGAAAATAGAAATTAGAGACATTTTTACCTTCCTCAAGTGCTTGATACGTATCAACAAAGGTAGGATCTACTTCATACAAAGTACCCAAGGTGGTAGTCTTGTGTTTACACAAATCAAGAATAGTTGTGAGTGCAAAAATTGGTGGGTGGCTAAAATAATATATAGCTATATTTGAACTCCCCATTTTCTGTTTGATTATTAGATGGAGTTTCTACAGATATGTGGCCCACTTTTGGTACCTCTAATTTTTTAGTTTACTTAGAGTATGAATGAATTCTAATGGTCTATGGTCAGTGTAAATGACCGTCTCTTGCCCCAAGATGTAGTGTTTCCATTGTTTTCAAGCTTGCACAATTATATAGAGCTCCTTGTCATATGTCAGGTAGTTCCTGACTATATCATTGAAATTTTAACTATGATATTTAATAGGATAGCCATATTGCATGATGACATATCCCATAAAATATTTAGATGCATCTATCATCAACTCAAAAGGTTGATATATGTTTGGCAAGGCATGAACAAGAGCTAAATATATTATGTTCTTTAAATTATCAAATGCTCTTTGTTGTATTTTTCTCCACTAAAATATAGCTTTATATCCTCCTTTAGTCACTTGGTTTAGTGGTCAAGAAACATGTGAGAATCTAAGAATAACCCTGTGATCAAAATTTCCAAGACCTAAGTTGTGAAGTTATGTGAGGGTCCTTGGTATAGGCCATTCTTGAATAACCTAAATCTTCTCTAGATCAACATGGACCCCTTACTAATTCATAATGTACCCTAGGTACTAAATTGTTTTCATCCTGAATGTGCACTTATCGATATTTACATACAACTTGTGCTCTTAAAGAGTCTAAAGCACCTTACAAACATTTCGTAGATTTTCATCCCATGTGATACTATAGAAGAGTATGTCATCGAGGTAAACAACCATGAATGAGTTGGTGAAGGGTCACATGATGTCATCCATCATCTTCATGAAGGCTGTAAGTGTGTTAGTCAAACCAAAAGGCGTAAGAAACCATTCAAAGAGCCCCTCCTTGGATTTGAATGTAGTCTTCCAGATATCAATGGGATTGATAGGAATTTGGTGATATCCAAATTTGAGATAAATTTTGATGTAGAAATTTGCACCATGGAGTTGGTCAAGTCATCAATCATGGGGAGGGGGTAGCGATTCTTCATAATGATTTTGTTCAGGGCTTGATAGTTAATGCAAAGCTTCCATGTTCCATCCTTCTTTGGTTTTAGAACAATTAGGATTCCATAAGGTGAATATCTTAGCTTGATGTGACCCTTTTAGAATAATTCTTGAATCTACCTTTTTATCTCATCATTCTCTAGAACTAATCTATGATACACAAGACTGTTAGGCAAAGGTGATCCTAAAATCAAATCAATAGAATGTTTTACGTAGTAGTGAAGTGTAAATCATGTGGATGACTTGAATAAGTCATCATATTCTCCCATTATTTGACCCATCTACTTCTATTATTTTGTTGATTATGTAGTTAGGACTGCAACATCAGCCTTTTTGAATCTCTATGGCTTGACCATCATGAGAACGAATTGCTTTGTCTTCTCCACCAATCTCTTACATTGCTTGGCACTAATTAGGGAGATAGTTATGGAATGTGGTACCTCTGGTACCTTGTAGCACTGTGTTCCAATAGTGAGAGTGATTCTTTAGTTTTATGATTCATAGATGCCATATCAATCATACATGAATGGTTGACCGAGGAGTACATCACAAACATCCAGATTGACCACATCGCATAAGACCTCATCTTAGAAAGGTTTTATTGCATATGAAAGAAGACACTAGTGGGTGACACAAAGGTCTAGCTCAACCATCCAATACTATATGGCTTTGGATGAGGCTTCATGTATAGATTTAGACTTTTCACAACTTTAATAAAGATTAAATTCTTTCAAATTTCACTATCAAGAATTAAATTCAAAGGCTTACCTTTCACCTAAAAATTTGAGTGAAACAACATTTCCTTGACATTTGGCCTTTCCTCATAGGTCTATGATGAAGCAATGATGGTATTAGGGTCAACACCTACATTATCTTCTTCATCCTCTTTGACTGCAAGGTGTGTATGAGGTAGAGTAGTAGATCTTGAGTATTGTGACTCATAATGTATGGACTTGATGGCTTGACATTTTTATTTGAAGTGAGTTCTAGTTTTATGTTAATCACACCATTTCCCTGGCTTCCCCTTCTAGGGTTTATTATCTTGAAACTCCTTTTAATTGTAATTTTGGCCTCATTTTTGACCTTCTTTATCACTTTTCCAATTTTAAGGCTAACACTTCATATTATTTCTTCCATTATTCTACTCAAACTTCACCATTAACTTGTATACCTCACTGAGGGTTTCCAAATTGAAGAGTTCCATTTCACCCCATATGTACCATTGTAGTCCTCCATGATATTTGAGATGCTTATGTTTCTCACTTTCTTAGATGCCTAATCTCATAGATAAAGAATGAAAAATGTCAGTATAATCTTGAAAAAATTGTTCCTTACCTTGGTGAAGTTGTTACCATTATATGTATATATCATCATATGCTCCAATGGGGTAGTATTCATCCATTACAAATTCCATGAAATCATCCCAAGTAGGTTCCAGCTCAAGTCCAATGTCATCCATATTGAACCTCTTCTTGTATACTTCCCACCAATTTTTGATGACCAATGATGCTTTCAAAAGAGAGAAAGTGATATTCTCTCCATCAGTGATTTCATTTATAGAAAAGCAGGAATAAAATTGATCCAACCAATTTTCTACTGCATCAGCATAGTTTTTGCCTTTAAATTTAGGGATACCAAAATTTCCCTAAACCTTGAAGGGTGTTGGGTCACTAAAAAGATGTTCTATAGATGAGGAGCTATGGAGTGCAGATGAGGTACAAAAATTTCCCATCAATATTTGTTGGAGAATTTAGGTAAAATGTTGCAACATCTATGCATACTACCATTAGAGGGATTCATTTACCATATATTTGAATAGATCAGACATGTCAATGTCTTCCACCATTTGAGGTCATTTGGAGTAAATAGGTGGATAGTTTGTGAGCTCTATTTCTCTCCACCTAAGCTTCTTGTAGCCTGAGCTCATCCTCCAAATCATACACTCTCAAGACAAACTAATCTGATACCATTGATCCAAAACTTAGAAGTTTTGGTTGAAATATATTTCAAGAACATGAAACTAACATCATAATAATGATTTTTTTGAGAGAGATGTTTTATTACTCATAAGATTGCAAATACAAACATATGCTTAACTCTAAGAAGAGATATTTAATTTCCGTTTTTAGTTACATCTACATTTATACATATTTGAAGGTAGGAGGAGGATGTTTAATGTCACCAATCACGAGGGAGATGAATTGGTTTGACTTTCATGATTTACAAAACTATATAAATTGAGAAATTATTATTTTTATAAAATTACTATTTTTAGATAGCACTATCAAAATTGAAATTTAGGGTACTTCTATTAGATTTTTAGGGGTGAAAACTGATCAATCATATCTTATGCCATTTAATTACATTCTCCTTATTCTTAACTTTCCAACAGTTCAAATGTGGAATCAATCGGAGCTATGGTGCAAAATTTATGGCTCCAAGAAGTTCAACCACCAATTGGGGTAGGACCATCGCCTGAATTTTCACCTAAGTGTTGCCCAAATCAAAAGAAGATGAGGTCCCCCCTAAAAAGATAATTTATTTCACAACTTTATAATTTTTAAAACCATCCAAAGAGGTTGCAAGAGAAGAGAATACTTATTAAGGAAATAAAATGCTATATGTTTAACAAGGAGAAGCTCAGGGGATGAGTAATGGCTTCTAGACACCATTTTGATACCATGAAAGAGTTCATAAAACTCCCACCTAGTGTAAAATATACAAACCATTACATTATTAAAATCCATTGATTCATTTCTCAAATAATATATAAATATATTATACAAAAATAGATTATATAATGATAAATCCTCTATATATCAAAAGGTTATTCAAATACAATGAATGGGCCTTGTATATATAGGCAAGGAAGATAGATCCTATAAAGAGAAAACTATAATAGATCAATCATAATTAAGAGATAAAGTTAGAGATCAATCATAACTAAGATATCAAGATAGAGATAAAACCTAAGACCAAGAGATAATTATCCCTAAAGGATATTAAAAACTATAAATTGTCCCCTAATGTCTAAGAGATAAATATGTAATATCTCATCATATCTAAAATAGTATAAATGAAATATCCACACATAAGTGGGTGGGCATGATAAAGTACTTAGGTGAACATGAGATAAGGTAAAAACCTACTCTAACATGGACTTGCAAAAGGTACTAGTGGTAATTTAAAAGAAACTCATAGGTGTGTAGATAAGGAAAGGATAAGATAAAATATAAGATAGTCAGAGTGAATACCCATAAGAAGTGTTGACTCAATGTAATATAAACTAATAATAATCATGAAATTAATATATATAATAAACATAAAATCATATATGTAAAATCAAACTAAGAAGAACATAGTTCAAATAAAATAATCCTTTAATAACTAAGCATTGATTGGTTCCTTGAAGATATATACTTTATTCATCTATAGTCTATAAGTTATAGGTATAATGTAATTGAATAGGTAAATACCCTACCACTTTTGGGTGTATTTTCCTTCATTTTGTTTTGATGTAATCCAATTTCAACACTATGTTTCCAACATTGAAAGTGCAAGCTCTGAATATATTGTTATGTTGTTTATCAATAACTTTTGTATTGATTTTATGTTGTAAAGAATTAATACGTCACTCATCAAGTAATTATAAATCATGAATGTGGGATTCATGAATCTATAAATCAAGAATGATTCCATGAAGGTAAAATCATAAAGACTGTAACTCCACTTGTAGTGGTAAAATAACTTAAAATATATAAAATAGAGATAATGTAGTTTCCATGGTGATAGTGCAAATACCACTATGATAGGCTAAAAATGAAATGTAAATCTTAAGGTGATAATACAAATGATAGTCCCTAATATTATATTTCAATATATTATTAAGTATTGTTTTAGTGGCTTCATCTTGGAAATTGCACAGAGGGTGATAAGTTGTGAAAACTTAGTGTAATTCTTAGTTTCCCATAAAGGTGATTCATGTCCTTATTTTTGGAATTCCTACCATTGTCTGATACATTGTTGTGAGGAGTTACAATATTACATATGAGCCAGTTAAGATAAATTTAGATCTAGTGATGCAAATAACATTAATGAGGGGAATATATTTTACCCACTTGGTAAAGTATCTAATGGGAATAATAATTAAGACATATATTTTTATTATTAAAGTAAATAGTTGATGAGATATAATCCCAAGGTATAGAATGCTTAAGGATATTCAAGGGTCTAAATATAGGCTTAAGGAAAATGTATAATATGATTAGGGAGCTTGAAAGGATTACACTTCTTCTCAAAAGTGATGGTATCCTTTTCAAGATTAATATAATAGTATCCCATATGTCAACATTTTTTTGTTGTACCATGTCTTATACAATTGCCACAAAAAATTCTCAATGCCCAACTTAATATCTAAGTAGGAAGCCCTTCGAGAAGAAATGATGAAGGGATTAGAATGGAATATGGCATATGTAGTCTTATAAATCATGTAGTGTCAAATATATCTGGTGACAAGCTATATGAGAATGAGGGTCACATATTACATCAAAACATGAATAAAATAATAAATGTGATACTATTTTAAATAATCATTTTTTTGTGAAATAATTTACCTAATTGAGATAGGTGTAGGAAATGTATATAAGATGAGGTTGATTGTTATAAGGTGTTCATAAATTGAGAGGATGAAGTAGATATTTATTCATGTTACCAAGACTTGTTGAGGAGCATTAGTTCATTTAATATTAACAAATTTATTTAGAATGGAAGTTAGTGATTATGTATGATAAACTAACTCAAGAATAAATCTATTAAGTACCCCAAGTTTACAAAGATAAACATATATCTCATGTTTGGTGTGAAGTCACTATTCATAGTCATTATTCATAGATACTATTCATAGTCACTATTCATGGACACTATTCATAGTGATGTGGAATGTAAGTTATGTAGTATTTGAGAGATGTGGAATGTAGGTGATGTGGCATGTGATGTGGCTTGTTGGTGATATGACACGGCCCATGGAGGGCCTTTGAGTGTGATCAAGTTGATGTGATGGTAGTAGGGCATAACACTCCACCAAGGCATATGGGTTTTGTATTTGATAGTCACATGTGGTTTATATTGAAGTATAAATTACAAAGGTTGGTAATGGTGTGAATTTTTAAGAGGATATATGATTCATGTGTGTTTTGAAAGTCAAAAAGTGATAACAACACCTTTTGGACATGTGTGAGCACGTAGAAAAAGAAGACAAGAATATCATTGTTATTTTTTGTCGTCACATGTATAGTAGGGTGAAATGTTTGAAGTCACATTGGGGTGCCTATGATCCTATTTAAATTAGTTGATATACTTTGTTGACCTTTTTACATGAAGATAAGTATTCCAATTTTGATCACTAGAGTCCAAATGGACTGTGGCAAATTTTTTTACCCACCTTATTGATTCTCTTTCTCTCTATCTTATATCATTTTAAATTCTATATAAAAATGAGTTTCCATTTGTGTCTATCATCCTTATATTAATCACTCTTGGATATTTATAGGCTTGGGATTGCATTTTTGGAAGAGGGTAGATCCTAGAGGCCATGTTGTTTAGCTCACCTGAATACTTTATGTGTAGGCATTATATGCAATCTTAGAGGTTAGAGCCTAGATGATATGTAATATTGGCTCAAATAGATAAATTATATTTTATTTTATAAGCATGGATATCGTTGAGGTCAAAGGTTAGAACCTAGAGTGTTTACATGATTAGTTCACCTAAGTACTTGGTTTTCAAGCACAAAAAAGAGTTGTTGGACAAAGCTATATGTACAAAAGAGGATTTGTTCATGTTAATTAAAGTCTTAAAGATTCCATTTGCCTTTTTTTTACTTGAAAATTTCAATGTTTCCACATATATCTTATGTAATATGTTCCCTCATGTCTCATGTTTTGTAGCTTATTTTTTATTTTAAATTATTTACTTGCACTATAGGGTATATTTTTCCTAACATGTGGTATAAAAGCCATGGTCAAAATATTCTATTTGTGTGTGTTTTCTATTAAAAGGTTGTTTTGTGTAAGTGGGGGATATATTGATAGGAGGAGAGACCATGTTCAAGATATGAATGAAAAAACAAGTTGTGATTGTTGGAAGTTCTCTCTATGGAGATATGGAGGATATATTGGTGAATACTATGTTCTATAAAATGTTTTTGAGGATAATACCACATTATAATTATTTGAATAACTTAAAAAAAATTTCCAAATGGTGAACAAACATAGTGTTTCTATTGTAGGAGAAACTATTCAACTTTAGGATCAAGCTAGTCTCTAAAGGCAGAGGATGAAGATAAGGCATGTACCTTATTATGTGTCTTGGATATGTTTGAATAAAAACATGATGAGGTATAAGTTGTGCTATCCTACTAATGATATAATTATTAGCCAGAGATGTTTAAGAATAAAAAATAAAAATCCATGTAAAGGAAGAGGTATAAAAAAACCTAAATTGTACATGTTTGAATTAGTTAAGGATGATGAAGAATAAAAAGTGAGATGTGATGTTATTATAAGGACAAGGTTGGTGTTGACCATATAACTTAGTTTTGTTTATGTTTTGGGTACATTGATGCATGTAAAAACATTAGAGGCACATGATTTGGTGTTTTGGCAATATTCAGTAGAGTGGAATTTGCATTTTGGATGTGGATCAAAAAATTAGTAGGTGCAGTGATGTATTAAGTATCACAACTTTGCATGAGCTATTGATTGGTCTAGTGAACTTGTGCCATGTTGAGCATGGTTGATATCTAGAGGCTATGTGGATAATTTAAGTATTTGCTTTATGAGATCTCCTAACTACTATCAAGAGAGATAATTGCACATGTTGTTCAAGAATTAGAGTAACCTAATTCCTACATGGTGATCACTTTCAAAGATATGAAATAGATAGAAGGCTATATATATATATGGGGAAAAGAGTTGTTGGTTTGTATATTGAATAAATCATTATCCAAGTTCCACAAAATGTGCTAATGGAGTTTATGAATGTTAGTACCTTCATAGAGAGCCAAGGTTTTAGCAGAGGTTATTGTTATGTGTTGATAACATGTTGGATGCAGACCCCAACATGATCACTATTATGATGGATTAGCTGGATAGGATATTATGAGATGAAGCTGGTATGTAGGATAAAACCAAAAATCGAAATGCAAGATGATGGTAAAGCAAGTAACATGTACCCCACTTTTGGAATGATGTGTTTTCTTCTTAGGAGTGACTTATAGGAGGAGAAGACATGTTGATTCCTATGTATTAGATTTTTATGAGTAGGAAATCCTTGTGAAATATATGGTGTGAACTACACTAGATACTTAAAATCAGTGGGAGTTATGAGCCAGTTCATGAAAAAATAATAAATTAAGGATTGTATGTGGTGAGATAGAGAGTCACTTCAGGTGTTGTAATTTTCTATGAAGTAGCAGATGTTGACAAAGTTAGCTATGTAAGATAAGTTTTATTAGTGCAAAAAAACTTCTAATAGGTTTATGTCACAGTAATTGTGGGCATGGTTGGCATTTGGATGATAGTGTTTTAACCTTTTAGGGTTTCACTAGTGTAAATATGTGTAGTTAAAGAGTTTAGTACATTGCTAATCTAGGATAAAACTAGAAATTATTTATGTTATTCAACTTTCCAAAAATTGAAAGTAAAAGAAGAAAAGGAGCTCATCTAGAGATAAATAAATTTTTACCCATATTATGGTACTATAAATTATTAAATGTATATGTAATAATATTTCATCTTCTAACAATTTTTTGAAGTATGGGTTAAGACATTAGTACCCCTATCAGGATAATAGCACCATATGGCACTTGTGTCCAATTCTAGTGCTAATGTCCTTCTTGTAGATCTTATATATAAATAATTTTATAATTAAATTTACCACTTGCTAAAAAAAATTGTCTTTCATGATCTTTTTGAGTTTCAATCTCTCTAAGTGGATGCCTTAAAGGGTGGATTTGGAAAGGAGGTGGTCAAACCACTGGTGCTTCCCATATTGTTGTTGTAATAACCTCAATATTAAAATTCATGCAAATACACTCACACTTTAATAACCCAAACTCAAAACTTATGTAAATGTACTAAAATATGATATATATGTTCATAAATACCCCACATACATTGACATGATACACTCTTATTTTAACTAACAAATTATAGAACATATATGATATAAAATAAAAAACTACTTGTGGAGGTTAGGCCGGTTCAGGAGAAAATTCAAAATCTAACTACTATAGGAGATTTGAAACCACACACTGAACCAAATACTAAGAATAATCATAAAAAATTATGATGTTAAAAATTGAACCAATCTCTGACATGCAAATACAAACTCTAAAATATTTCAAACACACACACTAAATAAAATCTTATAACCCATACAAAGTTGAAGTAGCTAAATATGCAACATCTAAAGCTTTGATGCAACCTCTAAATGAGGTCACCCTCATGAACGAAAGGCTTTCCATCCTATAATTCTAAAAATAATGGGATTTCATCCACTGATCACCAAGAACCTAAGGGATTTTATCGTTTAATCTTGTTATTAAAGCACAAGTACAATAATATGTATAAATTTGTTGTAATGGCAAAACTAGCCCAGAAGGAAATCCTTGCATATACATACATAAGAGGCCCCAAGGTTAGCACCATAATCCCAATCTCCTTTATTTGAGAAGATGACATGCATTATAAAAGGTATATCATTCTATCTTTATCCTTTTTCCAATGAAACATTTAGATCCTGCTTTTTCCCCTACTTTATTTCCATTTCCCAACTTTCCACAATTTAGCCCACTTATCTTGAGGGAAAAAAGCAAGAATAAATTATCAATTTGCCTTGGAACTCATCATTTTCATGTATTATAAATTAATTCTCCACTTAGTAAGTTTCCATTAGGACTGATCATGATAGTCACTTCCACATCCCTTACAACCATCATAAAGTTTTTATATTGTAGCTTCTACACTGAGATTCTCTCCACTAAATGTGACTCCAAACATGCCACATGCCCTACTAGGATAATATTACTCATATTAATTTTTAATGGACAATTTTTAATAAATATGAATTATTTTGGACCACACAACATTAAATAATTATTTTCTAATTATTTAATTAGTTCTCTAGAATTATGGGAATAGAGAAATATGGCCACTCTTTAGATTTTTTTAGAAATGAGACATGACAAATCGCCCCTTCTCAAAATTGAATTCCTTGAAGCAATTACAAATATAAATGTTCCCAAATCATCATGCCAAAGTGATGAATCAAACTTTAATGCTCATATAATTTGGATTATGTACCTGTCAAATGAGATAACTCCTATCAAAGAACACTACAAGATACATTGTCCAAAAAATCAAAAACATCCTTGTGAAACTCATGTAAACAAATCACCATTATGAAAAAATGGCTTGACCTCAAAAACATAAGTATGAATTGAATTTTCATAACTGTCAACATCGTAGATTCAAAACTCTTTAATATTCAGGACGTGATGCATTACTATACTTCTACCTCTTTGATTTGGATCAAGTAATGAAAATGTAATGGCGACAATTCCCCTTATCTTAATGTTACCAGGATCCCAAAAAAATCTCAAGAACTCTTCACTATGCATCCTCTATTTCACTCTAATATGCATAATAACTTCACTTTGAGACCCTCCCATGATAATCTCTCTCTGTAAGTGGTTACAAATCCTTGATGTTCCCCTAGTGTTTGATCATGAAAGTCTCTCAAAATCTCTGCCTTCACTTTGGATTAATGAACTATGAGTATTATTTTTTATTAAGTATGGGGTCATCCATCACTGCAAATATATTTTATCTCGCATTCCCATCAAGGAGGTTAGTAGATAATGTGTTTTTAACATATCCCTTTGTCATAAAGATCTTCCAATTTGTAGAAATAACAAAAGAAGAATATAAAGTTGGTATTATAAAAAGAACATCAACTACTTAAATGTATTTCCAATTAATGCAATCTATATCAAACGCATAGTCTTGGATCTTACTCATCCATAACTTCAAACTATTATGAGTTGTCTTCACCCCACATATTTCTCAAGCTAAGAACTATCATAACTTGGACAGAGAATGTATGATGGTTATCATTTATTTTTCCCATTCTTCTAACTTTCAAATATTATGGGATCCCTTTTTTGAATTGATTTCACTCCAATCCTCCTCCTGAAGCATCAATTTATATAATAATTAGAGGTGATAAATATGAAATAACAAGTACATGACACAAAATCATTACCTTCTTAATCTTATCAAAAGCTTTTTTCCTAATTTGTGTCCCTAGAAAATATCCCTTCTTTGTCACATGAGTCAAGGGTGATGTTAGATGTGAATATCCTTTAACAAATCTTCTTCAAAGGCCATAGAGTCCTTTTAATTTCATGATGATGGTGGGAGGAGACCAATCCAAGATGGCTCATATCTTCTAATGATCTATCTGAATACCTTAAGTAATAATAACATAGCCCAAGTATAAGATATTTGTCACCTCAAAAGCACATTCAAATTCTTTTGTAAGGAGAACCTATTGCTTTAGAGATCAAAGGACTACATCCAAGTTATCCAAATGGTATTCCAAAGTCAAATTATACATTAAAATGCCAATAAATAAAATCAAAATAAATATTCCCAAATGATTTATGAACACCTAATTCATATGTGACTGTAAGGTAGTTGGTGCATTTTCCAAACCTAAGGGCATGACCAAGAACTCAAAATGTTCCCAGTGATAATTCAATACTATCTGAGGCACCTCATCATTGTTTATATTAATCTATTGGTAGTTTTACCTTTAATAAATATTGGAATAATTCTCTACCCCATGAAACTCATCAATGAGCTCATTGATCCTAGTAGTGCAATATTTATGTTTGATGGTTTTCATGATCTCTTATTTATAACTCATTAGGTGGTAGTAAGGTGTGCTCATGATAGGCTTAGAGTCAGATAGCCATTATATGATGTTCTTGAATTTTCCATTAGGTGGTAATCTTGAATTCAAGTCATTAAACACCATAATATACTAAATAGAAATATTATGAAACATTTTGTATCCATGGATGAACTAGTAGGCATCACCAAACAAATTTCTACCCATGAAACTTGGATTTCTTAAAAAATACTTTCCATCCTCCTTGATGTAACCACTTGCAGAGCTCCATTTATTCTTCCTTTCAAAAATAAATCCTTCCCATAAAATGTGAATATGAGTCCCATATATGACCCCAAAGAATATATCCACTGCACACCCAAAACCACATCAATATCACTTAAACAAAAATCATCAAAATCACTATAAACATTATGGTATCAAAGTGCTATGTCAAGATTTTGAATCTTTATCTTGCATGGTATATCATCTCCATCAACTACCTGACAACCTTCAAACTCTTTTATTTCAAGTCTCCTTGTTCTTTCACCAATAAAATTATGGGTATCCCCACTAATAATAAACGTGATCATTATTTATCTAACTTGATCTCTATAAACTCTAAAAGGATGGTATTCATGTGCTCTTAAAGACAAAATTATTTACATGCTCTGATTCATTACATAGCTTGTTGCCCAAACAACTTATCTTTTAGGTCAAACCCATTTAGTTATGAGATCCTTTCCTTTAGTGGTCAACTTAATCCCCTTAGATTTGTGACCCTAAAAATGATTTCCAATGGAGTGTATCCATCCTCCATTCATAATTATTTTAGTTCTCACAACATAGAATTCATTTCATACCTATTTCTCTTCTTCATTATAAGGATATTCTAGATCATGAGACTCTTTAGATGCATATGTATTCAAGTATTTATCTAATACAGCCTTAATTTAATGTACTTGCTTTCTTCTAAGGTATATGTGTTTTAGATTCCATGGGTCCTTACAAGAGAAACAAATTTTATTCCTCTTAAGCTCATTCCTAGTTTGATCATTCACCTTTTCATACACAATTGGAGGTGCATCATTTTATTCAGGGGTATCCCAAAACTCCTTTCAAAAGTTCCCTTTAAACTTATTCCAAAGTGAGGGCATTGAATAAGAATTTTTTTTAGGTAAAATCATCTCTATGTTAAATTCCTTCATGTCTCTTACCTCATTTCTTGGATCCCATATTCTTATGTACAAACAACCTTGAATTTTATAAAAACAACATGCCAAAAAAAATAAAATATATGGAATGGATGTAGTAAACTTATGGCAACTTTTTCATGCGTTGAACTATTATTGAAAAAATAATCAGGGTGTTTACCTTCATTAGTTGATTTTAAAATCTTCACAAACTCACATCCAACATTAGTACCTATGATGAAATTATTTTTATGACTTCCAATAAGGTAATCTTGATACTTAAATTCATATATTTATATAACTAGAAGGTTACTTTCAAAATTAAAATCATACCTTCTATCTTCTAGGTGAATTCCTCTAAGGGTTACTTCCTTTCTATTTTTGACAACTCTAAATTTTATTCTCGATCATCAACATGACTATTTGGTAGTCCATTCTCATAAAACCTCGGCCCCTCCTTGACTTATTTAAGATAAAAAAAATTGTTGAAATTAAACCTTATAATTCAATGAAAAAAAAATCAAAAACCTTACCTTTCATCTGTATGGAAGGTTATTCAATGATTTGCTTTCTTTTACCTTTTTGTAAGATTGTTTTCTCTTTTTTATTTGACTCAATATTCAAAATTTATTCATCAATATTATGTTCCTCACATCTCACAAGTTGTACCTTTTCCTCTTTGAATTCACTAATATTTTTGAGACATATATAATCATTAAAAGTCAATGAAAAATCTTCGATTACCAAAGAATTTTTACCTTTAACCTCTATGGGTAGGAGCACCTCCAATTCCACACTTTATTCCTTTTGTTATTGAAATAATGTTTTCTTTTACTCATGTTTCCTAATTTCCTCCTAAAAATCCTCTTTTGGAATGGACTATTTCTCTTGTTGATTGCCTCTACCTCACCTTGGAGTATTTTTCATTTCCAATTCACAAAATTACCTGAAAGTGAGGACTTACTACACTTGATAATTGAGATATCCATACCTTGCATGTAGGGATGCATAATCATTACCTGTATGTCTTTGCATATATTATTTTTCATTAAGTGGTTCTTCCTCCCTTTATAGGAATTTTTCCCAAAACATTTTTGATGGTGGGGTGATTGAAACCCACTCATTTGTTGATGAGATACCTTCTCCCTCATTTGATTTATTTAGATTAATACCCTAGATAGATCTTATTATCTCTAACATGGATTATTTTAAGTTTATTTAGATTATTTTCCATATATCCTTATAACCTAGGTTGATTGTCTCATGCAAATAATTGATTTAACTAGAAATAATCCCCTTTAATCTGCTACCCATGCTTTTTCCTTCGATCTTTGCTAGATGAACCTTTATTTTTTCTCTTTAAATAATACCACTTTCATTCATTTGATATTACATCAAGATGTGAACTCTCACAATAGGCTAGAAGAATGCAGGCTATGATACCACTATAAAAACTTCAATATTAAAAGTCATGCAAATACACTCATAATGTAATAACCCAAACTTAACACTTATGCAAATGTACTCAAATCAGATATATGTTCCCAAATCCCCCACATACATTGACATGCATACACTTTTATTTAAACTAACAAAGTACATAACATATATGAAAAAATTCAAAACTACTAGTGAAGGTTAAGCTATCTTAGGAGAAAATACAAAATCTAAATATTACAAGAGATATGAAAGCACACATTAAACTAACTATTAAGAATAATCACAAAATGTTATGATCTTAAAAATTGAACAAATCTCTATCAAAAATCATATAAACACACACACACACACACACACACACACACACACACACACACACACAGACAGAGAGAGAGAGAGAGAGAGAGAGAGAGAGAGAGAGAGAGAGAGAGAGAGAGAGAGAGAGAGAGAGAGAGAGAGAGAGAGAGAGAGAGAGAGAGAGAGAGAGAGAGAGAGAGAGATCTTATAATACACACAAAGATAAAATAGGTGAATATTCAACTTATAAACCTATGATGCAACCTCTAAATGAGATCACCCTCATAAACCAAAGGTTTTTCATATACTAATTATATAACCAATGGTTTTCTATCCACTAATCACCAAGAACCCAAGGGGTATTTTCCTCAAATCATTTTGTTGAAGCACAAGTGCAAAAATCTGTAATAATTATTTGTAATGGTAAAAGATAACCTAGAGGGAAATCCCATCATATAAATACATAATAAGCCCCAAGGTTTATACTAAAATCCCAATATCCTTGATTTGAGAAGATGACATGAGTTATAAAAGGTATTTGATTTTATCTTCATGCTTTTACCCATGAAAGATTTAGATCCTTCTTTTTCCCCTCCTTTATTTCCATTTTTCAACTTTCCCAAATCTAGCCCACTTATCTTGAGGATGAGAAAGCAAGAACAAATTAGAAAGTTTCCTTGGAACTCATAATTGTCATGTATTATAAAGATGCACCCCACGGGTAAGGTTTCCCTTAGGACTCATCATGATCTTCACTTCCACATCTCTTACAGCTATCATAAATTTTTTATATTATAACTTCTACGCCAAGATTATTTTAAATAAATGTGCTTCTAAACATGCCACATGCCCCACTAGGAGAATATTACTCATATTTAATATTTAATGGCCCTTTTTTAAAAAATATGAATTATGGTGCACCACACAATATTAAATTATTATTTCCTAATTATTTAATTAGTTCTCTAGAATTAGGGGAATGGAGCAATCTAGGCACCTTTTAGATTTTTTTAGAAATAAGAAATAGTAGTTGTGGCTTTGTGTCATTCCTACCATTTATCTAACTAATTGATATCAACACAACCTTATATTATGTACTTCCCTAAGCATTGTCTCCTCTCTTACACCTTCAACTAGTCATTTTCCACCTTTGTTAGCTCTTCCTAAGCCCAAAACACTTTTTGATAGTTTACAATACAGAGTTGACTGGGCCAAATTTATATTCTAATTGATACTTTTATTAATAATTAATAATAAAAAGGTGATTGGGCTTAATCTATCACCTAAACTTTCAAAAAATAGTAGGATTAGATCCACCTATATAAACACATCCATTTTTCCCTTTCTAAGAGAAGAGAAGAGTAAGAGACATATATTGAGCATCTACTTATCCACCATTCTACTTAAGGAGCATAGCTTAGTGTTTCATACCTGTTTTAGAGACAGGGATCTTATTTTGTAGATAAGTTTTTTCGATGTATTGATAAGTTGTGTATCCTAGAGCTGATTTATCCTTGTCACCCTTACATACCACAAAAACCTCTTGCAAAGCCCCTTGGCCAAGGGAGAGATTGAGGCTCAACGTGTTTGTCTCCAATGGTAAGTATTCATAAATTTATTCCTCCTTCATTAGAGTAGATAGATATGCATTTGTAATTCTCTGCCATGAATTATGATTTGGTATACATTGATGTGAGTATATGTCTTCTATGCATGTTTACTTTTAATATTTAATGCCCCCACTTTGTGCCACAAGCTTTGGTGAGCACTAAATTAAAATTTACTTTACTTATTATTAGTTTAGTAAATATGAAAACATAAGACCTAGTTAGGGTTATTTCATAGTTTTGCTTTACTGGAGGCTTTAGAACCCTCCCTAGTGATATTATTATGGTAAGAAATCCCTTACCTAGGTTTACTAGATCCATCTTGGTCATGACCTTGAATATCTAATGTATCCATAATTAGAAGTGTAAGTATGATCTGTCTTCTTTAAGTTAAGATTAATTTATTGATCTGTTGCATTTCCCATCACATACATTTTTGTAAACTTGACATGAATCTAACCATTGAAAGTTTTCTTTCACTTTATCATTTTTATCATTTTATTATAATTTTATGAATTTATAGTACTGTATAAAACATATTTATATAGTTCTAACAAGTATATGTACATGTTTAACACACTATTGTATCAAAGTGAATCCATTCTTTTTGTGCAGGTCTTCATTGAAAATAGGTAATTGTATCAATATGGTCAACATAGTATTTTTTATTCAATCAAATTCTACCAACTAAGTCAACCTAGTTGACTCTATTTGTCAGGTTCTACCAACTAAGTTGACTTAGTTGACTTAGTTTGTAGTATCTCTTTTTGGTATATAGGGTTTTGTTTACTATGTTGAGCTAATCAACCTAGTTGGTGAAAATTCAAAGCAACATTTTAGCATCACAACATAAAAAATTTGAAATATTAACCATATTAAATCCCACTAAGGTTCCTCTCTTTCCTCTATCATTTTAGTATTTCTTTCAATTTTGCTTTTCACAAGTTATAAGTCTTTAAAAATTTAAACCTAAAGGTAACTACGTCGACTTAATTGACTTAGTTCTATCGTCTATCTTCTATCTAAGAGGCATAGTAGACCTGTTCAACTCTATTCTTATAGACCTTAATTCTATAGAATAGTAGTGACCCAATTGATTTTATTTTGTACTATTTTCATATAGTGTCACTTGAACTAACTCTTCACTATTCTTAATCAAGGAATTAACAACCAATTGCTAGTAATTAATTCACAGTTCATTTTTAGTTGTTTTCATGTTTAGAGTAACATGCATAGTATAAATAGGTAGTTTTTCAAATTACCATTCTAGTTACACTATTTTAATACTTTTTACACACTACCAAATCACATTACATTCAAAACACATTTAAACACTTGTCTTCCCAAGGCCTACCTACTTGGAGGAAGCCAACTTAATTTTATGGCCAAGTATAAATACGTGATTAATGGTATATATTGGTAAAATAACCAACACCCTTATCATTGCAAGATTATGAAGTGATGGGGTAGGCCCTAATACCAATCTAGTAACATTATCAATACATATCCCTTTAAGTATAAACTACCTTAAACTAAACTTAGATTGCTTTTAAATTCTTTATTATATCCAACTCTCTATCACATTAATTAAAAACTTTATTTTAAATTAACAATACATAGGAACAACCACTTAGCTAGATTATAATTTTAAGTTGATATTTGATCCTTGATCATTGTATTTTGTATTTCAAAACTTGCACTAACTAGTGTTTGTTCAAGATTTGTGTTATGTACTCCAATTAGACCAACCACATTGATCTAATTGCTTATATGTTTTCGTATTCTTAGAAATTTTTTTTCCTTTTTTCAAAATGCTATCATATATGTTGACATAGTCAATCAATAAATGATTCACCTTTTTATACCTATAGTACATAGTACAAATTTTCAACCCTATATTCTTGTTATTTAATATGATTTTTCCCTATATAGTACTGATGTAGGGACATACTTTATTGATGACATGTTTTGTATTTCTATGATAAAATTGTGTTTTGGTTAGAGGTTATAGAATAGGTTAAGAATTCAAAATTGGCTTTTTCCCACCATTTTCCAAAGTTTGAATTTTTGAATTACCTAGATTGGGTGTTATAGGAGGATTTAAAAGATTCATCAAGGTTTCAAATTATTGGGAGAGACTTATATAAGACACCATGTGTCTATATAAGGATCCCATTCATAAATGTATAGACAAATCAACTTAGATATGCATTCCAATGTAAAGTTGGTTTATTAGTGATCATTGGAAGATTGCTAAGGTAGTTAGAGTAGTTATGTTTGATATAAAACTTGTAATTTTTGTCTTAGGAGTCCGTTTTCATGATGTATTAAAATTGGATAGGTCCAAAAACCAAGAAGATAATTAAAAAATGTATTTTTTAGCAAGAAGTGTAATGTAGTCGCTATCTTTAGAATGACCATATGGAATCATGAATTTGTTTTGAATTCTCATTAAACAAAGACATAATAAAGATGTATTTATATGATTAATTATATATCTAGTAATTTTGATGTACATTTATCTTAAGGGTATCAATATTTTTATAGGTTTCAATATCTTTTGTCTAATGATTTAGTTTTATAGACCATTGAACTTTGTATCCTATGTTCAGAAAGAAGTATGTATTCTTTGTGTGAAGAGAGGATGGAATATAAGGGTAAAATTATGCTTTGATGGTTAGAGTGAAATGATTAAATGTTATTTAAGTGTATTTGGTAATATTCACTCATTACATAACATATTTTTTTCTATACTATGCCAAAACCTTCTATAAAATGTGATTTCATATATAGTGGATTCAATAAGGTAGAGAAAAATTGAACATAGGATAAAGTATGGGAAACAGTGTTAGATTATTTGATGATTAATTCACCATAGGAATATTGTTATTTAATTTTTTTATTTTTTGTACCTATGTGTTTATTCTGGGTTCTTTGTTAATGCATCACCCTATTTCTTAGGAGGTTGTTTGAGCTATCTTCATGTCTATTTAATAGCTCTTTGTAATATTTTTTCTTTAGTTGAATATAATTATTATTTTTGAGCTCCTACATTTGGTATTAGAGTAGGAGGAAATAGATTTGGTTTCAAGAAGAGACAATAAGAGGAGGAGACCCCTAAAGCTCTCTCTCTCTCTCTCTCTCTCTCTCTCTCTCTCTCTCTCTCTCTCTCTCTCTCTCTCTCTCTCTCTCTCTCTCTCTCTCTCTCTCTCTCTCTCTCTCTCTCTCTCTCCGTTCAAGGTACATGTTTTCTCTGAATCTAGGAGGAGCCCGTTCACTCTCAAATTATTTTTCATTACATTACCAGATGGTACTACTACATCCCATTTTTTAGGACTCCACATTGGTGTTAAGCTTACAAAGAAATCTAATGCTCCCTTCCTCTAGATTTGCAACCTTTCTATTACTAAAGCATGAATGTTTCCATGATACCTACACTAAGCACTCAAATAGGTTTGCAATAAGCATCCAAAATGGTCTAAATATTAATCCATCCAAAGAGGATATTTGACACGTGAGGTTGGTTTCTCTATTATTTATTACATTTTTAAATATTTCCACTTTCTTGAGGTGCCAAAACCACCTTGAAAACTACCTATTAAATCCTAAAAACACCCTTCAAAAATCTCCTTTACATCACATTTTTTCTAAAACCACCTTTTCTCCAAACCTATGGTATTGCTAAATGGGCTTGGTTTTACTCATAAAATGCATTTTCTAAGTCTTTTAATATAATTTTTTTAATCTTTTATATGTTTTTATTACATAGATGAGTTGGTAAGAATTAATTTTAGCAAAGTGGAGGTGGGAGGTTCAAATCCCCTAAAAAACAATTTTTAGCAATCTGTCTAAATTTAGTAATTTTACCAATTTTAGTTATAACTAGCCAAATTTAGCTAGAAATGTACTAAAACAAATAAAAATATTTTTTTTAAAAAAATGGGGGAAATTAAAACTAAAAATAAATTGCCAAAAAGAGGCAAAAGAGCCAAAATAAGAAGAAAAACAAAACAAGTATTTTTTCATTTTTTGAAAAGCATTGTAGTTTTTTTATTTTACAAACTATTGTAATTGTTTTACATATTTGCAAAAAATCACAATTTTTCAAACTTAATCATATTATATAGTATAAGTGGTAGCTCTAACTCACATTTATGGGTAAATCCATCACACTTGAGTTATTGTATCCAAAGCCTAACTTAGCTACAACAATAAAGTCTAGGCCTCATCCCTTTAAATCATCAAGGAGAAATAAGGGCACATGCACTCATAGCCATCCTTTCATCTACCCATTTGAATCAATTAAATGACATAAATTATGACTGGTGCTGTTTTCAAGTATATAACAAAGTTACATGTGCATATGTTGAAATCTATCTAAGTAGGTGTTAGTGATTGGATAAACCTTTTTTAGTACTATCTAAGTACCATGTACTAGACTCTTTCATGTATGTTTAAGCTTGTTTCCAATACCTTTAGGTATAAAAAAAAGGATAACTTCTTCCATGTACCAATAGGTATTAAAAAGGGTACGTATAAATAAAGGTCTTGTATAATGGACTGACAACATATAAAAAGGGAGACTTTGATACTTGGACTGATAAAGAACCAATCCATCAGCTTTGGTTAGATTCTACATAATGGCCAAAAATGGGCCAAAATTCCTTCTACCAAACTCATAGCTTCTTCATAGTGACAACTATGTCATTTGGAAAACTAAAATTAGGACACATTTAGAATTTAAAGACATTTGGCTTATTGTTAATGGTACTCTTACCTGACATGCTACTAAAATTGATCATCAAAATAAGTTCAAAAAAACCAATTAGAAGGAAAATTTGATAATTATGTTTAAAATATCAAATGAGGTACAACCTCATATCCATGATGCCATAATAGCAAAACATGCTTGGGATAAGCTCCAAATAATCTATGAGGATAAAAATGAAGGAACCATTCTTCATTTATAGAGTCAACTTCATTCCCTCAAATTGAAGTCCAGTGAAAAAGTGGAATTTTTTCTTTGCCATGTTGTAACCTTGAGGGCCTCGCTCCAAGAATTGGGTGAAATAGTCTTAGATTCATCTCTTGTACCTATTGTCCTAAGATCACTACCACCCTTCTATAAGATCTTTGTGACTACTTTGACATTCACCAAACAAAAATCATCTTTTGACAAGTTACTAAACATGTTGTAATAGGAAGAGTCTATGCATATAGAAGAATAAATATTAGAAGAACATTCTCTTGCCTCTAATTAATAGGAAGGAAAGAAGTAGATCAAGTATTTTAAACCAAAGCAAGTTCAAAACATTATTCATAGGTGGATAAATAGCAAAAAAAATTCCTTACATGTGGAAAAATAGGCCATGAGCTAAAGAATTATTGGTATAACTCATTTACATAGGGCTCTTTAAGAACCCAGTTAACAACAATAATTTCATCCACATAAAGGATAAGGACAAAAGAAAGGGAATTAGAAGAATAAATCCAATCAGCAAGGCAACATTGCAAAATAGGAAGACACCCACTCTGATGAGGACTTCCTATATAATATATAGTCTCATGATGAATCAACATCATAAAAGTTTTATTTGGTATGTTGACTCAGACGTAACTCAACATATGACTGGAAGACAACATTGGTTCTACAACATGAATGAGACTTCCCCAAAAAATCATGTCTCTTTGGGTGATGACTCATCCTACTAATTTCAAGTCATTGGTAATATTTCCTTACCACTTGGATGACATGATTGTAAAATATTAGATTTCCTATATGTCACAAGACACACAAAAAATCTTCTATTAGTCAATCAGCTACTTGACCACAACCTCATGGTTGACTTTGATTACAAAAGTGGCAAATAAATGTGTTTGATCAAAGATAAGTCAAAATAATTGAGAATTATTGCATGTGCCTTAGGAGTTGGAAAAATTTTCCAAATTAACTTTGTTCAATCAAATAATTAAGAAATTATAGCTCAAGATTTAGACTCAACCAATCTATGGAATCACAAATATGGTCATGTCAGTTTTGGATACATCAAATCACTCAATAATTGAAACATGGTCCATAGACTTCCTCAGTTGAAGATAAATATAGATCTCTACTACTAAGGAAATAACATTGAACATCTTTTGGTGAAAGTTACTCAAGAGCATCTGGTAAGCTTGAACTGGTGCATATCGATCTTTATAGCCCTATGAGATATAGTCACTATGGGTTTCAGTAGTTCATGTTATTTGTTGATGACTACTCATGAAAGATGTGGGTCTACTATATAAAGACCAAATACCAAGCCTACAATACTTTCAAAGTGTTCAAATCCATAGGTGTAACTAAAAATGGTCAAAAAAATCAAGGCTCTTTGCTTAGATTGAGGGGGAGAATTCACTAGTAAAGCTTTTTCTACTTATTTGAAAGAACATGGCATTCATCAACAAATGACTCCACCATACACTCCATAGTAAAATGGTGAAATTGTACTATCATGGAAATGGTGCATAACATGATTAAAGATTCAGGTTTGGCAAGTACATATTAGGTAGAAGTAGTAAAACCAATTGTTTATTTGTTGAATAGGTCACCCACTATATCTATTCATAATATGACTTCACATGAAGCTTTGACAAGGCATAAACCTTCTATTTCTCATCTTTGTGTTTTTGGAGGTAAGGCTTATATGCATGTTCCTAAAAAGAAGATAAAGAATCTAGATACTAGATACATGCCTTATATCTTCTTAGTGTATAGTGAAGAGTCATTAGCCTATAAGCTGATGGACCCCCAAAAAACAAGATCTCCATCAACATGGATGTAGATTTTGATGAGAAAATTAAAACCATTTAACCTTCCATAAACTCACATGACTTACCAATTAGACCTATAGATAATTCGTAAGGTCATAACCACACTGAAGGTGATGATGATGATGAGGATGATCAGTTAGTTAATACAAATCAAACCATAAGAATAGGTCAATTTATGCCTAAATGGTATACAAGTATATTAAGAGATACTAAACTAGATAGGGTTCTAGACACATTGACTACTAGACCAAGGACTCAGCATGAATCAAAACAATGTCAATTTGGCCCTAATGAGCATAGTTGTAGAATTAGTAGAGCCCTCAATAATTCAAGAAGCCCTAGAGTCTAAACCTTGTAAGGATGCCATGGATGTAGAATATCAATCAGTAATGAAACACAAACCATGGTAGCTTGAAGATATTCCACCAGGTAAGAAGCCAATCAATTGTAAATGGGTCTACAAAACAAAATACAAAGCATATGGGAGTATTGACAAGCACAAGGAATGATTCAAAGAAAAGGGTTATGCATAGAAAGAAGGCATATATTATGAGGAGACATTTGCTCCTATAAACAAGATCAAAATAGTCAAAATGATATTTTGTCTAGCTTCATAATTTGGATGGAAGATCCACCAAATAGATGTAAAAAGTGCCTTTCTCAATGGAGATCTATAATAAGTTTATATGACACAACTGAAAGGTTTTGTCTCACCTGGTAATGAAGGAAAAGTGTTTCAACTCATAAAATATCTATATCATCTCAAATAGGCTCCCTGAGCCTAGTACATAAATATTGATGAACATCTCATCCAACATGGATTATAGAGATGTCCCTAAGATCTAAATTTCTACCTAAAATAATAAGGGGGAGATATTGCAATTATTTTAGTATATGTTGATGATCTAGTCATCATTGGTAGTTCAATGGAGATTATAGACACAACCAATAAAGATTTTAATAGATCATTCAACATGTTAGATCTTAGGCTTCTACACTATTATCTTGGATTAGAATTATGGAAAAATGAACACCACCTCTTTCTATCCTAGATGAAATATACCAAGACAATGCTCAAAAAATTTAGGATGATGTATAGTAATCCAATTGCTACACCTATGAAGGCAAGGCTTCAGTTGTCTTGTATAGATCCATCACCACAAGTAAATGTAACTCTTTATTGATAGGTGCTTGGGAGTCTTATTTACTTAACATATACTAGGCCAAACATCAACTATGCAGTTAACTATCTTTCAAGGTTCATACAGGAGCTGAAGATGTCTCACTAGAAAGTAGTAAAGTGAATACTAAGATATATCAAGGCTATAATGGAATTTGGTCAAGAATATAAGAATAATGATAATTTATTCTTCATAGGATATGCTTACTCATCTCATATAGGAAATATTAATGACATAGAATCCACTTCCAAATATGTGTTCTTTTTAAGATCTAGTTATATATCTTATGGGAGCAAAAATAAAACTTTGTTTCTCGATATTCCACTAAATCAAAATATCATGATACAAGAGGATCTATATATGAAGTCATATGGTTATGTCTCATACTGGAAGGATTGGGAGTACTATAAAATATACCTACCATCTTGTACTATGAAGATAAGGGTGTTCTCAAAATTATTCGCAATCGAGTCTTTCATGAATAAACAAAACACATTGAGGTGCATATTTATTTCATTCAAAAACATGTATAATAACATAACATCCAGCTCTAATATTTATTAGCAAAATAACAACTTGTAAATGTCTTCACTAAGCCACTTTCATGTGTCAAATTTGATGCATTTAAATAATTTCTATCTTACTCACTTCAAGCTATGCTGAATTAAGGGCTAGAATGTTAGATTATTTGGTTATTAATTCACCATAAGAATAATGTTATTTAGTTTTTTTATTTTTTGTACCGATGTTTTTATTTTGGGTTCTTTGTTAATACACCATACTATTTCTTAGGAGGTTGTTTGAGCTATCTTCATGACTATCTAATAGCTCTTTGTAATAATTTTACTTTAGCTAAATAATATTATTATTTTTGATCTCTTACAAATAGATGCTTGAAATAAGTGTATGGGGTTGTGATAAGGCATAATTAACATTAAAATAACTTTTAAAGCCCTTTTGATTCATAAAACAAAAAAATAACCCCTCTCTGGCTCTACAAACTGTGTCTACACACAATTAGAGAAGATTTCAAGTATTAAGTGAAACAGATGTGTCTAAAAAATCACCCAATACTTGGAAAAATTGTATGGAAGTTAGATAGACCCAAGAAAGTTTTTTTAGAGTGGATTTAATTGGTGATGAAACAAAATTTCTCCTATTTGGTACTTACAAACTCAGACAACATTAAACTAGGGTTTCAATAAACAAAAGAAATTTCCAGACGTTTTAGCTGATAAAAATCCCTCAAAATATATAATTTGATAGATGTAAATCTATGTTAATATATTTTTAAATTTGTATGTTATTTCCATATGTGTACATATATTTTTAGGGGATTGTGTGTAGTTATGTGCATTAAAGGCCTAATTAGGCCTAAACAATGACCTAAAAAAGAACTATAAGAAGATCTTCCAAGTAGATTTTGGAGTGGAAACTTCACTGAGAGTTGAAAAAAAGATAGAGTGTACTAGAAAATAGTAATATCTTGTCAAATATCACCTTTACGTGTCCTTCATATTATAAAATTCCTTTAAAAAGGCTACTAGAACTATCTATTGTAAGGAAATAAGTTGCAAAGGCTAAGGCAAGAAGTGATGAGAGGTTGATGAATGTAATGAGGTGTCTAAGGAGACTAAAAATAGTATGATTAAGGTGATAATAAATATAAAATATTTCAACTAAAAACTTGAATCATTAAATGTGAAAGTGAACATAAGAACCTTATGAGTTTTGACATCAAGAAGAAGATAAGAGAGTGGGATTGTTTGAGTTATCCTCTATGTCAAGTACTAAGTTGACCCAGTCAACTTAGTACATCTAAGATGACATTATTCCTTGTTATCCAAATTTGTATTCATATATATCCCTAATTCAAATTAGTACTAACTCAACCCTATCAACTTAGTACATGTGGGCTTACCTTGTTCTATGTTTGGTCGATTCTATCTTCATTTTGTGTGATATCTAAATAGGACATCGTCTACTCTGTCGAATCTATACACCTTAGTTGATATTTTTTTGTGTGTGGTAATATATCCTTATTTCATAATGATGTCAACTTTTAAATCTCTACTTATCCAAGAACATTCCACAATTAAGTATTTAGATCAAAACCTCACTTATTTTATTACTTCAGATGAAACTATGTAATTTATTCCTTCATATTTTCCAAATCCAAAACCAATCACTACAAAATGTAATACATTTTCAACCTTAATCCTAGTCCTCCTCTTACTACCAATGGTGAGAATCCTTTTGTTATACCAATAAAAATATCACCTAACATTATCACTTCCTAAAGTAACATAGTCGAAATTAATCCAACCAATGATCTAGATGATTCCCAATTACTCAATAACCTTGATGATAATACCATTTAAAATCTGAATAATAAAAATGGATTTTTCAAGCTTTATTATTATTCTACCATAATTTGGACAACTAACACTAAACTTGGGAATCTTCCTCCCAATACCAATGTTGGAAATCCTTCACCCAATACCCCTCCTCCCACCAACACTAATTATCTCCCTCTTAGCAACACTAATACCCAAACTTCAAATACTAATGAAAAAATTGACTCAACTCAAATTATTTACCAAATAGTTCAAAAAATGAAAATCATGAAAGCAACTATCATTCCCAAATGATTTAAATGCAATAACATTTATTACACATGACTAGTCAAGCACCTTAGGTCATCATGTCTCAACCAAATCATAATTGTGTCCCCCTTCCTCATAGATATGACAATGGGAATATCATCCCTCAACCTAATTTATACAATAAAACTCTTCAACATCTTCAAAATGAATATTTTTATCCATTCATTGTATCCATAACCATTGAAAACATTTATCCAACTATCACATATGATGGGCGTAAGGACCATACTATCTTTCTTAAGTATTTTGATAATATATAAAAGGAATGGGTCCAAACTAATGCCTTTTATACCACCAATCACTTATCCAAAACCTTTAATGGTGATACACTTGAATGATACAACAAACTTCCTAGACATTCCATCTCACAACTAGAGTATTTAGTTAATGTGCTAGTGCATAAATTCCAACATGATGACCTTCTTGAAAATTACCTTAGCCATTTTATCAATGAAAAACAACTTTTTAATGAATTTTCTCACACTTATATCAAAATCTTTCCCTTCAATATGAATTATGATACTCTTTTAAAGCTAGTTTTTACAAATTGGACCATAAAATGAATGATGATACTCTTTTAAAACTATTTTTTACTGCTCTTAAATCTTCCATTCAATATAAAGTTTGAATCTTTTCCCCTAGAAGTTTAGAATAAGCCTTAGACTAAGTAAAAAGGAAAGAATTTCTTATGACTTAATCTTAAACACCTTAAACAATTACTAAAGAACCTTTCCAATCATTTTTTCATAACATTGATTCATCCAAACATCCCCACCCTCAAAATGAAGCATTAAAATTCAACTAATATTAACCCAATCCACCCTCCATTGTGTCTAGAACATCTTAAAAAGAAATTTCCACCCTTTAAACCTATGAGATTTGATTCTTCTAAACATCCTCCAAAATGGTGCAACCTGGTAATGTTTTTTGGTGGCATGCTACTATAGGTCATAATAATGATTATTTTTGCTATATTCATCAATTTATTTTTACTTCTTTGCTTGTTCCAAATTTTAATCTTGATTCTCTAAAAAAACAACATTATCAAGACTATATTCAAGCCTCACAAATTGAGTCTAAAGAATCACAATCATATTAACATCAACTACCTAATGAATAAAAAAATATCACATACCTACACGTCATCCACTAATTTTTTTCACAACACATTTGATCCTTCTTCCTACACCAATAAGGAAAATATAGCTAACATGAACAAATTTAAACATATCATTGCATCTATTGAGCATCAACCTCTTCGGTAACATGAACTAAAGGAATACCTAATTCAAATGCCTACTCTAAATCATATCATTTATGGTCCTCCTTTACCTCCTTTACCTCTTCAACCTCTCCTACATATCTTATGTCAAATTTAGCATCCATAAAACCTAACTCCAAATGCACCTAATAACCCAATGCAAATCATTTTAATAATTAAATGTTACCCCATTCCACCTCACATGTTAGGGCATATTGTGATACCGATCAACATGTCCCTTTATACTTTGGGGCATCTTGTGATGCCCATACCTACATCCACTTATTCATTGGGGCATCTTATGCTGCCCACTCTTACTCTGCAATGCATAATAGCAAATAAAGTTAAATTTAATAAATATTTAGAGATAAATAGGCTTGTATTTCACATGTTCATCTCTGATAAAGATGTTAGTATATATCTTGATATTTTTTGTCTATGTTTCTTTGTTTTTTTTGCACTTTAATTCTTTTAGTTTTATTTTAATTGAACCATTGTTTCCTCTAGATTCTTTGGTTTTAATTCAATTTATAGATTGTGAGTTATATTATAATACCTTGGATAGGACCAGGTCTTCCTCACAAACACACTTTACAAGCATCATTATTGCCTTTAGGTTATTTATTTTTCTTACATATTACATTTAGAATTTGTTTTCATTTTGGTTCTTATACATATCTTTCATTTTTGTCTTTTTATGTCATTCTTTGCCTTATTAGATTAATGATTATTTTCTCATATTATTTAGCATTCACCTCATTAGTGTTCTCTTTGTGAGTTGCAGTGTAAGACCATGGTTATGATGAGTCTCTCCTGAAAAATTAGAATATTAAAACATCTTTAAATCACTTTTTGGGATGACCACTACTTTTATTGGTTATTGTGCTTGATCTGTTATAGGTTAGTATGGCCTCTCAAGTGACATGAATATCATATCATAGCCCCATCCCTTTCATAACAATATTTGACCTCCTTGTCATAAATCACTTATTAAATATATGGGTCTATTATTATGCCCATATTAATCTTATCTACTTTAGTTTGAGGCTGACATTGGTCAATTTTGAGATTGCACACTTACTTGTGGGCAAGTCTAGGAGTATTTAGACACCTTGGTCTTTAGGTCCTTTTCTTTAGTGACCAATTGTAAGATATCTTATGTTTGTCACCTATTTCACTCATTTTTTTATTGAAATCCATATGGAGGAGGAATAATATAAAACTCCAAAAGATTTAAAATCCAAATCATAAAATAAACAAAAGGAAAAAAACAATATTAAAATTCATATCTTACCAAAAGACATGATCTATATTTGGCACTTCTCCTATCTTAGTCTAAGCTCAAACTCCATAGTTGTCCTCATGATATATTTGAGGTCCATTGAGGTTAAATATGCTAGTATACTAGGGTAGGATTTCTCATTATATCATATACTATCTAGTTCAACCTACTTTCTCACACAAATACCTAATCTTGACAATAAACCAATGGCTTTGTAAGGGGTCCTAAAGAATTGGGAACATGTTGTGGGAAGGTAGGTCCATTTTAATTTTCATGAAAATAACCTTCATCAATTAATATATGTACTTAAATTATTACCCCAAGCTTAGTGTTCATTACTCAAAGTGTCCTAAGCCCTTGGTGTTGATATCTCTTAGCATTTCTCATTTGCCTAGTGTCTCATTCTTGATAAGGATATTCATATCACCTATGTGGTGCCTCACATTCCTTATTTACATCATATTTTTATTATATTATTCTTGTTTTATACTAATTTTATATGACCATATACTTGATCACATCTACATACTTAATCATCTTGGTTTATATTTTGTTAGTTTTATTGTAATACCTTGGATAGGACTAGGCCTTCCTTACAAACATCCTTACACAATTTGTTCTCCACACCATCTCATCATCATAATAGTCATGTCATTAGTGTTTTCACCAAATAATTCATCCTATATTTGTTTTTTCAATAATACTCAAAGATTTTGGAAACATTACAATACATCTATGCCTTTGGGTTGCCTATGGTAGAGGTAGACCTCTAGATTTAAGGGCTAGTTCCCTAGATATGACTTTGTTTTACTTGCCACATATAATAATTATTTGATTAGATGAAAAGGAATATAAGAATACATTAAAATAAATTAATCTAATGATTTTATACACCGAAAATATCTCCACTAGATGACCATACCATTGTACTATGAAACACTACCTACAACACTAGTCTCAAGATCGTGAATCGCTTTAAAATTAGTATTTCAAACATGGAGGTGATATGCATTGGAATACTAAAATTGAGTGAAATATAGGTCATATTTAAAAACACAAAGGATACTTATACACTTGAATATATTTAAATATGTTATCTACATTCCATGTGACCTATTAGAGTGAGAACTACTTGCACCAAACATTAAATGACAAAGAGAAGGTAAAGAAAGATACTTATCACTATAAACTTCACTATGAATCACTTCACACACTTATAAAATAAATTATGAACACAAAATAAGATTACTAATCTTATTTTAAATTTAAATTATAATATCAAACTAGTAGGACTTTGCCATAACAAGTGTGGAATCCCTTACAAGCGCCAAAATGACTTGCATTTATAGAACATGTGAGAAGTGAGAGAAACAAAAAAAATTGAGGGTCATAATGACACATGTCAAGGCATAATAAAAAGTTATATTTTATGATATTGGATTGTATAATAGACCATGAATGTCTCCTTAGACAAATGTCTCTATAAAGCATGAAAAACTCCTGAAACTTGTGTTGGGTCTTCAAATGGCCTTCTTGAAAATTGCCTTCATGATGATGCATATTTTGGATTCTCAAAACTAAATTAGGTAGAGTTTATACATGTTCACTATATTATGTGGGTTGGAAACATGGCATGACAATCATCAAATGTGTCCCTAACTGTTGGCCATCTTATGAACACTTGCATTTACATTCTAAAGTCATTCATTGGTCTTCTAGGCCTCATTATTCATATTTGTCACCTAAGTGGAATTTATTTACTAAAAAAATATGTGTAAGAGGTGTTTTGACACCTATATCCTATCCCTACCTTCCAATCCATGATTTAAACCTTAAACATATCTAAAAATCAACTTCTCATTTTCTCACTAGGCAGTCACTTTATCTTTTCATTACATGTCTAGGATTACCTAAGATTAATGATTTATTAGATGTATTTACATACCCATATATTATTTTAAACAAATATAATGATTTAGAACAAGTCCCACTTGACCTAACCAAATGACCCTCACCTTCTCATTATCTTCTATACCTGTAAAACACATAAAATCCTATAAGAAACCATACTTTTAGCTTGTTTGTAGAAGTAGGGTGAAGACCAATTGGGTATAAATGAAAATGGTAGAGTCTTAAAAAATTATATAAAAAAATTCAGGCCAAACTATCCCCTTTGACTGCATCTCCATCATTTTATTCTCCACCATGTCAAAGACAAGAGTTTAGGAGGGTTTTAGAAAAGTTTTGGTTCTTAGTGAGAGTTCATAAAACTCAAATATCAAAACCAAAAAAAAAATTCACTAAGAACATGTTAGGGACCCCATTAAACCATGCCTAGATCCTTTGTCCACCATGCAATCATTCCATATGGTACGAGTGTTTGAATTTGGTCTCTCCAGCTTGAGAGTGCATTATGGGTACACCTAAGGTGATTTTAGGCTAAAAATGACCATTTCAATGAAACTCCCTAAAAATTGATGGATTTTAATCCTCTTAATATCTACCTTGAATGTCATCAAATTAATTTAAGGTTTCATATTTCCTTAGAAGTAAACTTATAACCTTGTAGTTTAGGCCTATTTTAGGCATAATAGGGCTGGCATATGGTTCATGACCTAAAAATTCCCATGAATGCTTTCTCAAGATAGTGAGGTATTATCCTATTTTTTTCATGATAAAACCAACTGTAAACAACATTTAATAGTTCCAAAATACTTCTCATGTCATCCTTTTATCATCCATACATTCTTCTTGCAACTTTGGATTATCTGGGAGTGTCGTCTATCTAAGACAAAATAGATGGAATCTCCCCTATTTTCTCAACCAAAGTGAATTTATGATATATTTTATTAATTCATGGAGGTGATATAAACAAAATTTCAAATCTATATCATCTTTTCTTTTCTTTTAACAATCCAAAAACCTCAGACTAGGTTATAGCATTGACGACTATTTACAAGAATGCAAGGTTAGACTTGACTATAGTTTGAGTTTTAGTTTAAACTCTATATTTATTCTATCTAAGAATATCATATAATAAGTAATAATAACTCTTATATTGGATTTTATATGTTCCACCCAATATGCATTTCCTCTAGCCTTTACACCATCTCTCTTCACTTGCCTTGGCTAGTCTATAGATTGAGTTAACTGTAGGCTAAGGTGTGAAACTTGTCCTTGATTTATTTCCCTACTATGATATCATCATGAATTTTATTTACCCATAATTGGATTATTATAAATCATATTCAACCCATCATCAACCTCTATCATCTTTCCAAACTACTTCATCTACTTGTTTAGGCTAGTGTATTTATTGTAGCAGACTATAGGTGCATTCACCTTAAGAAAATGATGGTCCTATAGGTGTTTGTCCATGTTTGGTAATTTATTACATGACTTAGGCTCTTATTTAATTCATAAATTTAATTTCATAATTTAAAATATCCATATCATGCCTTAGGCTATGCCAACCTACAAACTGCCTACTCCCAAATACTGTTAATCTATAGTTAGATTGTAGGTGGCATTTTGAGAGAAGAAGGGACCCCTATATGTGGTGATGTGATATTTGACATAGTATTAAATATTTTATGATCCTATTTAGGTCATTTCAAACCAAATATATATCATCTTCATTCCTAGAGAAGATAGTCTCACCATTGTCACTGCAATTTAGTTGCTTTTAGTCATTTTAACACAGTATTCATTGAATGTTTTAGGTTAGAACCTGTCAGAGCTAGAAACCTCTCAAACATATTCATATCTTGATCAAGAAACCAAAATTTCATGTTTAAAATATTTCCCTAGGCTTGGGATGTAAGGTGATAACTACTATACCTATCCATTCCTAAAGACATTATACTATGAGAAGACCAAATATATGGGCAAAACATGATTCAAAGAAACTAAATTAAATTGTCTTAGTTTAAAAAATTTAAATTTTTTAACAAATACTTAGTTATATCTACCATGTAATGACTTTACCATTATTAACATGATGCTTTAGAGCTCTTATAACTCAATTAAGGTCTCAGGTGAGGGTTGATGCACAAAGTTGGGGGATAAAAAACATGGCACTCCCCCAATTTTGTAAATTTTTTTACAAAGGGAGTACACCAATTAACAAAGGTCATATTCCCTTTGTAATACAAAGGATTTTATCCCTTTGTAAATGGTGTATGCCCTACCCTTTCCCTTATTTAATTTTTTACAAAATTAAAAGTGAAAACCTGTAGCCAAGAGCTCTTTAAGGAGATTTTTATTTTTTTAAATTTGTAGATTGATGCATGAATTTTGAAGTTTCATCTCACTAATAGGATTCAACATTGGATTGATTCAAATATGGTATGTTATTTTTGCATTTTTTTGTTTCTATTTATATTTATTTATTAGAGTAGGTTTTTGAATTTAATTTTTCATTGGATTTTTAATATTGGTTAAAAAACCTATATCTTTTTAAAATTTAGATACACCAGTTTGATGGATCCATTTTATAAAGAAAATGTTAGACAAAACATTGAAGAGTTTGATTTTACACAAGAAGAAGTTTAATTGTATTAAACATGTAACCAACCAACCTCCTTCAATGAATTACAAACACATTAGTATTTATTGGTGTGTTCATGAGGAGATTAAAAATAAGTTTTGGGATAGGTGGTGGATGTTGTTTTATGAGTCTCCATGAAAAAATAATGAGGTTCCATTATATTTTTTGAGAAAAATGTATTGTGAGTTTGTATTTCAAACAACTCCAAATTATTTCAACATGAAGGCATCCCAAGGTAGGGGAGGTGGGTCTTCATTTAATAGAGTTGGTGCTAGGTGGAATCGAAACCATCATAAGTGACCTCCAAGAAATAGAAGAATAATATCAAATGCCACTATTCCTAAAATTTTAAATTGTAACATAAAGATGGAAACCATTGATGTGGTTACTAGTTTGATACACACTATGATTTATCATGGTATGCATACATTAAAGACTTATACTCATCCTATAGGTGGTGCTAGTGGTGCTAGTGGTGTTAGTGGTAGTGGTATTTAAGGTAGTGGTAGCTATGGTAGTGGTGGTGTTGGTATAGGTGCTAGTGTCCCTCCTTCTACTCATGTTACAATTCATATGCATCATTTCACATCATGTATGAGGAAGTGTATGGGACTTCCTATTCAAATATGGCATACATAGAGTACATTTATGGAGCCTAGCATGACAAATCATATATATATATATATATATATATATATATATATATATATATATATATATATATATATATTTCAAAAGTGTTACACACTATAATTCTAGATAGTAGCATGCTAAACAGTAGCATGCCAGAGCATATGCCACATGTAGATGCTTCAACAACACATGACACTAGCTTTAGAAACTTCTAGTAGGATATGTCAGGATCCTATTATAGAGGATAATTTACCATCTATATTTGATACATAGGTTTAGTTTTAATTAAAGTTTGTTTTTGTTTGTAAAAATATTAAGTTTATTTTTTAGTATATGTGTTTACTTAATTGACTAATTTATTTGAATAAACTTGTTATTTGTTGTTTGTATCTAGTTTATTTATGGTATTATAGGTATCTTATCAGGCCTTCACTCTATTTTAAAGGCCATAATTGGCACAGGTGTACCTTACACATAGTTTTGTAATTTTTTCAATTACATATTTATTCATTTACATGTTTATTATCCTTTGAACAAAAAACTATATTTTAATATATATTACAGTCATTTATTTTTATCATGTTCATTGGTTTTATATATGATTAGGGATTTTATGGGTACCCCTAATGGATGAGAAAAAGGTTTAGGCGATGTTGTTGCTACATTGGATAATCGACTATCTCCACAACAGGTTATGATTCAAGGATAAAGACTAGTGAGAACACATAGTTTAATTGTTTTTATCTTTAAGCAATGACATTTTATGTCTTATTTAAATAATTGTATACAATTATAGATCTAATGATATATGTATGCTCCATAGTATTCCCCATCACAGGTGTACATGTTTTCTCATATCCCTCGACAACCATTTATATGGACAATGGTTAGTGTAGAATCATTTTACAAAATTTTACATTCTTAAAAAAATTATCAAAATTTCAATATACAATTTTAATGCATTAATTTTTATATTGTATATGTTGTGCAGAGACAAAAATTTTCATCAGTTTTCAATGAAATAATAGATGACTCACATGTTGAGAGGAGAGTATCTCCTCTTATTGAGGTATCCAAGACCATTGGCTCTATGTCTATGACAATAAAGCATAATTTATTTGGAGGCAATGAGGAGTAAGAGAGTTATTTATTATGTAAGGGATCTAGTTGTAGGCATAATATATTTTGTATGCTGATATGGCCCACATTATATACTTATATGGTACATTTTATCTATGTACATAGTTATAGGCACAATCGATTTTGTATGCCGATATGACCCATATTCTATGCCTATATTGTGTATTTTGTTTATGTACATGTTATGGTCTACATTTTTTCTTGATATATGTTATATTATTTAGGTTAAATTATGACATATAAATTTTCATGTATCACATATATATTATTCGATAATATGATTCCTTTACCCATGCATATTTTTTTATTTTTATCATTTAATGGTTATAAATATTATTGGTTAATGATTGAATTATTACTTCATATGGGGTTAAAAATTCACATTATTATCTAAGTTAGGTGCTTTGAATCATTATGTATATTTTATATTTACATGTGATATTTTCTATTTACTTATTTCATTTACATTTAATTACATATCAATTTATAACTGTGATGTTTAAGTCGACTTGGGATCAATTTCATGGACATGTAAATATTATAAATTGTACTTGATCAATTTTTAGTGATTAAATTGTGTATGTTTTAATCTCATACTTATCTATAAAACAAACATAGACAATTATATGTATCCATATAGTCACTATGGCCTACTTATAATGGGTTAATATTGACATTGATATCCCTCTCTAAACTATCCACAAAATTACAATCATAGAAAGGCAAGAATATAGACACAAATGAAGATACTTAAGCAACTTAGATATTATTTGACTAGTATATAAAAATTGAGGTTATATTCTGGTGGTCCTTAAAGACATATTTAATCGTTATCTCAATATGGAAAACCAATCCATCTATTGGTTTTGTCTATTTGAACTCAAAAGACTAGAAGCTCTCTACAAGCTAATTAAGCCTAAATGCATTGAAATGATCAAAATAATAAATATTTTATAATAGGGGTATAGATCAATATAAAATACTTTATCATAATATTTTTTAGGTGACTCAAATTATACAACACCTTAAAAGGTCCGCTAGAAATAATTTTATCAAAAACCTCTCACAGACTTACTAGTCTTAATGTTGCTCTAACATGCCAAAACCCATTCTGTATTGAATTAGTAATTAAAGACACATTATACATATGTATTTAGGTGTTTTATGAATTATCATTTCTCAGATAAAAGTTTTGTTTTTCCAATTCTAATATTTTACACAAAAAATCATAAAATCATGTTTTGTCTATGAGGCCTAATTACCCTCTAGTACGTCAAAACTAAAGATATAATTTTATTAGAATAAATATTACTTTTATGAGGTTTTTAAAAATACATTAAAGGTTTTTCAACCTTAATTTTGATTTTATAGACTTTATTTTTAATTTTATAAGTCAACCTCTCTTCTTGTTGTCAAAGAAACACAAAAATAAGGTATCTCTTACACATACTCGATTTGTTAGAAGATCCCAATAGACAAACCGTATATGTAGGAACATCTAGATGGAAATTTATAGGTTATAATAAACTTTCTCTAGTCTTGGTTGGGATTCAGGAGTGAAATTTACAATTGATCAAAGGCATCCTTGAAGATAATTCACTCATTCCTAAGTGTGGAAAATAAATTAACTTTAGTCATGCATTGTAGGGGAATCATAAGGGATAGAGACAAAATTTCAGCTCTTAATGTGCAAGGATGAGTTATCTAAGAAATCTCAAGAGGATTTTATCAAACTTGAGATAAACAAGATATGGTAATGAGGTTTCTCTTGTCACCAAATATCTTAGAATGGGATAAAATTTGGTCAATATGGGTTGTAGAATCTAACTCGTCAGCCCAATTTATTAACCATATATGTGGACACATTTGGATGGAAATTATAAGCTATAATGACCTTTGTTCAGTCTTAGTCAAGCCTTAGTTGGAGTCATCCCTGAAGAGAATTCAATAGTCCCTAAATGTGTAAAATAAGTGAACTTTGATCACATGTTACACAATAACCTGAGGGATAAAGATAAATAATTAGGTCCCACATGTGTAGGGATGAGTTTTCTAAGAAATCCCATGAGGATGTTATCTAATATGAGATGGATGAGATACAAAAATGAGGTTTCTCTCACAGCCAAATCTCTCAAACTAGGGTGATTATTAGTCAACAAGGGTCGTATAATATGACTCCTCAACCCAATCGATAAACCATATATGTAGATAAATATGAATGGGTGTTTTTAGGATATAATATCATTTTTATCGTATTGGTTAGGCCTTGGGATTTAAATTTGTAGTTGGTTAGAGGCATCCCTAAAGAGAATTCACTCATCTTCGAGTATGATAAATGAGCAAACTTCAATCATGCATTACATGAGAACCATGCGAGATAGATATGAACCATCATCTCCTACACATGTATGGATGATTCCTATAATAAATAGATATAGGATTTTATCTAAATTGAGAAGGTTTAGATGCTACAACAAGGTTTCTCTCATAGTCAAATCTCTCAAAATGGGGTAAGAGTTGGTCAATAGGGACTATAGAATTTCACTCATGAGCCCAATATATAGAACATCTACATGTAAATATTTGGATGGGAATTTTTATGTCTAAAAAAACTATGTCTAGTCTTGTTTGGGCCTTGGGAGTGAAAGTGTAGTTGGTTGAAGGCATCCCTAAAGAGAATTCACTCATCCCCGAGTGTGCATAAAGAGGAAACTTCGATCATGCATTAAATGAGAACCATGAGAGGAGAGAGATGAACCATTATCTCCTTCACATGAAGGGATGAGTCCTATAAAAATATTGGGAGGATTTTATCTAACTTGAGGTGAATGTAACATGGTAATGAGGTTTCTATCACAACCACATCTCTCAGAATGGGGTAAAAGTTGATCAACAAGGGTCTTAGAATCTAAATCATTAGCCTAATTGACTAAAAATATATGAAAACACATCCACATGGGTGTTTTTAGTCTATATAAACCTTTGTCTACTATTGATTAGGCCCTAAGAGTGAAAGTTGTAGTTGGTCAGAGGCATCCTTGAAGAGAATACAATGGCCCTTGAGTGTGCAAAATGAGTGACCTTTTGTTGCATGTGGCATAAGAAATATTAGGGATGGAGATGAATCATTAGTTATTACACATTTAGGGATGAGTCTCATAATAAAGCCTAAGAGGATTTTATATAACTCAATATGGATGATATGTGGAAATGAGGTTTCTCTCGTAGCCAAATCTCTTAGAATAGGGTAAAAGTTGGGCAATGGGGGCCATAAAATTTGACTCATCATCCCAATAGATGAACCATCTACATAAATACATCTATGTGGTAATTTTTAGGCTATAATGACCCTTTTATGGTCTTGATCAGGCCCTAGGAGTGAAATTTATAGTTGGTTGGAGGCATCTTTGAAGAGAATTCAGTGTTCCCCAAGTGTTCAATATGAGGAAACTTTGATCACAAGTTGCATGAGAACCATGAGGGCTAGAGAAAAACTATTATATCATACACATGTAAGGATAAGTCTTATAATAAATCCTAGGAGTATTCTATCTGAATCAAGATGGATGTAATTTAGCAATGAGGTTTCTCTTGTGACTAATTCTCTTAGAACAGGGTAAAATTTGGTCAATAGAGGTTGTAGAATTTGATTTACGATCCCAATCGATGAACTGTCTATGCAAACACATCTATATGCTTATTTTTAGACTATAAATACCTTTGTCTAGTCTTGGTTGGGCCTTTTTAGTGATACTTGTAGTTGGTCGAAGTCATTCCTAAAGAGAATTCACTCATACACGAGTGTGTAAAATGAGTGAACTTCAATCATGTATTGCAAAAGAATTGTGAGGGATAGAGATGAATCGTTAGCTCCTACACATGTATGGATAAGTTATATAATAAGCCAAGAGGATTTTGTCTAACTTAATATGGATGATTCATGGCAATTAGGTTTCTCTCACAGCCAAATCTCTTATAATAGGGTAAAATTTAGTCAATGGGGGTTGTAGAATCTGACTTCTTATCCCAATTGATAAATTATCTACATGAACATGTCTATATGGTTATTTATAGGCTAGATAAACCTTTTGTTAGTCTTAGTTAGGCCCTAAAAACAAAAATTATAGTTCATCAAAGGCATCCCTTAAAAGAATTCAGTGGTCCTCGAGTGTACAAAATGAGGAAACTTCCATTACATATTGAATGAGAACCATGAGGGATAGAGATAAACTATCAAATCCTATGCATGCAAGGATGATTCCTTGAAGAATTACTTAGAGTATTTTATACAAATTGATATGTATGAGATAAAAAAATGAGGTTTATCTCATGGTAAAATCTCTTAAAATTGGGTAAAAGTTGATAGGTGGAGGCCATATAATCTGATGTCATCCCAATCAATGAACCATCTATGTGAACATGTCCAAATGGGTGTTTTTAGTCTATAACAACGTTTATCTAGTTCTGGTTAGGCCTCAAGAGTGAAAGTTGTAGTTGGTTAGAGGCATCCTTGAAGAGAATTCAGTGGTCCCCAACTATGAAAAATAAGCAAACTTTGGTCACACATTGCACAAGAAAAGAGAGGGATAAAGGTGAACTGTCAGCTCCTACATTTGTAGGGATGAGTCCTATAAGAAATCTTAGGAGGATTTTATGTAACTCAATATGGATGAGATGAGGTAACAAGGTTTCTCTCATGGCCAAATCTCTCAAAACAAGGTAAAATTTGGTAAATGGGGGCCATAGAATCTAACTCGTTAGACCAATCGATGAATCATATACATAAACACATATATATGGGCATTTTAAATCTATAAAAACCTTTGTCTAGTCTCAGTCAGGCCTTAGGAATGAAATTTATAGTTGGTTGGAGGCATCCTTGAAGATAATTCACTCATCCCTGACTATTCAAAATGAGCAAACTTCAGCTACATGTAGCATGAGAACCATGAGGGATAGATATGAACCATTAGTATATACACATTCAAGGAAAAGTGTTATAAAAAATACTTGTAGGATTTCATAAAACTTGATATAAATGAGATGTGGTAATGAGGTTTCTCTCACATCCAAATCTATCAAAACAAGGTGAAAATTAGTCAATGAGGGTCGTAGAATCTGAATTGTCATCCTAATCGATAAACTGTCTACATGAACACATCTAGATGGGAAATTTTAGGATAAAACAACATTTATTTAGTCTCAGTTGAGACCCAAGAGTGAAAGTTATAGTTGGTCAGAGGCATCCCTGAAGAGAATTCACTCATCCCTAAGTGTACAAAATGAGTGAACTTTTCTTGCATATTGTATGATAATCATGAGGTCTACAGATGAACCATTAGCTCCTACACATGTAAGGATAATTATTATAAGGAAGAACAAGAAGATTTTATCTAACTTGAGGTGGGTGAGATGTAGTAACAAGGTTTTTCTCATAGTTGAATCTCTCAGAATAGGGTAAAAGCTGGTCAATGGGAGCCATAGAATCTAACTCATCAGCCCAATCGATGAATCGTATACATGAACACATATAAATGTCCATTTTTAGGTTATAATAACCTTTGTCTACTCAAGATAGATCCTTAGGAGTGAAATTTTTAGTTCATCAGAGGCACCCCTAAAGAGAATTCAATGGTCCCCAAATGCACAAAATGAACAAACTTTCATCACCCATTGTAGGAGAACCGTGATGGCTAGAGATGAATCATTAACTCATACATGTGTAAGGATGAATCCTATAATAAATACTAGGAGGATTTTATTTAAATCATTATGTATGAGACATGGCAATGAAGTTTCTCTCATAAATAAATATTTCATAACATGCCAAAAGTTAGTCATCGATGGTTGTAAAATCTGACTCATCAACCCAATTGACAAACTGTCTATGCCAAAATGTCTGGATGGGATTTTTTAAGACATAACAACCTTTTTATAGTCTTGTTATAACCATAAGATAAAAAATTGTATTAAATTAAATGCATCCCTTTGTAGTTCATCAGAGGCACCCCTGAAGATAATTCAATGGTCCCTAAATGTACAAAATGAACAAACTTTCATCACCCATTGTAGGAAAACCGTGATGGCTAGAGACGAATCCTATAAGAAATACTAGGAGGATTTTATTTAAATAATTATGGATGATACATGGAAATTAAGTTTTTATCATAGATAAATATTTCATAACATGTCAAAATTCAGTCATCGATGGTTGTAAAATTTGACTCATCAACCTAATTGACAAACTGTCTATGTCAAAATGTTTGGATGGGCTTTTTTAGGATATAAAAACATTTTTACAGTCTTGTTATAACCATAATAGAAAAAAATGTAGTTGATTAAAGGAATCCTTGAAGACAATTCACTCATCCCCAAATGTGCAAATTGAATGAACTTCAATCACACGTTACAAGAGAATAGTGAGGGCTAGATATGAACTGTCAACTCCTAGATGTGAAAGGATGATTCCTATAAGAAATATTAAGAGGATTTTATATAAATAATTATCGATGATATGTGGAAATTATTTTTCTATTGTAATAAAATCTATCATAACATGCTAAAATTTGGTCACCGAGGGTCTATATTATAACTCATCAACCCAATCGATGAATTGTCTGCATGGACATGTCAGGATAGGTATTTTTTGGATACAATGACCATTGTTATATCCAAATTGACCCTTAGGAGTAAATTTTTTTTTTTATTAGAGGCATCCCTCAAGAGAATTCACTTATCCCCAAATACACAAAATGATGAACTTCCATCGTGCATTGTAAGAGAATCGTGAGGGCTAAAAATGAACTATCATCTCCTAAACATGTAAGGATGAGTCCTATAATAAATATTGACAGCATTTTATATTTATAATGATAGATGATATGTTACAATTAGGTTTTTATCGTAGCGAAAACTCTTAAAACATGCCAAAATTTTATGCTTGATCGCCATATATTTTGACTCGTCAAGGTAATAATGTTAGTATAGGCATTTTAGTATAAAATGATCGTTGTCTAGTCTTATTTAACCCTTGAGAGTGAAATTTATAGCTGATTAGAGGCATCACTTAAGAGAATTCACCCATCCCTAAAGGTGCAAAATGAGCAAACTTTCATCGTGCATTGCAAGAGAACCATGAGGGCTAGAGATGAACTATGAGCTTCTACATGTGCAAGAATGAATCTTCTAAGAAAGTTGAGAGGATTTTATCTAAGTTGTTATAGATTAGGCGAAAAATGAGGTTTTTATCTCTTTAAAATCTATCATAACATAGAAAAATTTGGTCATTAAGGGTCATATATTCAGACTCATCAACCCAATCGATGAACTGTCTACACGAACACATCGAGATAGGCATTTTTAGGATAAAAACCATTGTTCAATTTTGGTTGACCCCTAGGATTTAAAGTTTTAGTTGATCTAAGGCATCCCTTATGATAATTCACTCATCCCTAAATGTTCAAAATGATCAAACTTCCATCATGCATTGTAGGAGAACCATGAGGGCTAGAGATGAACTGTCAACTCTTACAAGTGTAAGGATGAGTCCTTTAAGAGACCATAGATAAGATGTTTTTCATGTTTCATTAAAAGGATAAATACATAAAATGTGAAAAATTATTCTCTTAAAGTAGATTATATTAATATAAATTATTTTGTCTTCTTTTCATTTCAAGGAGGCAATCTTCTCTAGTCACGACACTGACCATGTGAAGGTGTAAGCTCTACTAGTGCCACTAACCTACATTCAAATTGTTAGTAAAAAATTTAAATAGAAATAAACACATAATAGTAAAATAGTTGAAAATTAAAATAAATTAAATCAAATAACTTTATTATATTAATTTTAAACACTAGATAGACTTATTAATTCAATCTAATGTACCTTCAAGATCAACTCTATTTGTAAGTGTTTGAATAATCACTTCATGGTCAGATTCATGCACTTTACACTAATTTATATTGTGAGGCTTTGCATGATATTTGATCATTTGAATATTTGTATAAATAACAAAGTTTGAATAATAAAGCACCATCCTATGTGTTTTAAACTCTTCAAATAACAATTGTTTTATTTTTTAATGATAGTACATACAAATCTAGGTTCCAATAACCACTATGGATCTAGTGGGATAAATTATCTCTTATTCATCGATAACATTTGTGGCTAATTTTTTTCTCTACACAACAACACAAGTAGTAGTATGTTC
This sequence comes from Torreya grandis, assembly GCA_037957365.1. NCBI lineage: Eukaryota > Viridiplantae > Streptophyta > Pinopsida > Cupressales > Taxaceae > Torreya > Torreya grandis. Next base: position 1,033,728 of record JARHVA010005428.1, read on the forward strand.
CCTCATCATTGTTCTCAGTGCAATGATTGAAAAAACATGCCCTACATTTAAAGTATAATGAAATTGTAAGCACATGTAGGAGAAAATGAAAATATCACTAATATCTAAAGTTGTATATTTAATTAAGGAATAAATTGTACCTAGTTACACAAGATATAAGATATGGTCAAAGTCAATTGATGATGCCATTTCACGATCTATCAATTGTTGGAGTGAATGGCTACTTTCTATAGGTGATATGGATCTACAATACCATTCATAAACCCATTATTTTGACTCACATTCATTCCAATTCAATTAGATATATGAGGAACAAAAACATACCATATCCTTAATATAAATAGTCCATAAACCTGAATTTAATTTTTAAATGCAGTGGAAATCACTAAATCTAGGTATTGTAGTGCAATCTTCATACATTGCCATACATTGTTCCTATATTAACCAAAAGAATATTTGTACATGTAAATGTTTATCCAATCCATGAAAAACATTTTAATTACACCAAGCCACAATAATTTCTACATAGATCATATTAGCACCATCCTTATGATTTTCCTACTCTTTTTTAAGGGCTATTTTTATACATGCACCAGCACCATCATGTTCTCCTTTTACATGCCCAACATCAAAAAGCTCCAAAAATGTTGAATGCCATTCTTCTAATGAATTCCAATTAACCAGTAAAGCATTTGAGAATTATTAAAGTATCTTGTATAATTATCTGACCAAATGTATTATGTATCAAACACAATTTCTCTTGAATTCGTATTTATATAGAATATCTCAAAACAACTTTGGAAAAACTCTGGAAAATACAATTTTTCATCACTCATATAAACTTGTACTCCCTCAAAATCCTTTTGTTGTCATCTGTGCTATCAAGTACATGTCTGAGTGTAATATGAACAAAAATTCCAACTTGAGTTGAATTATAATATTTGGATTGAACCTCATTCTATGGTTATAGTGTGTAGTTCTCACCATAATCCACAACCCAAATAATGGTGCCAACTGGGAAGTTGTCCTTGAATGATTTGAAATGATTATCTAAGCATTTTGATTTGTGTGTGTGTCTTGTATACTGGTAGATAATATTGTTTTTGAATTCAAACATGAAATCACATAAAAAAACTTTGGTGATAACCAATTCACATCTTGATGACTCTTTTCCATCTTTTAACACATACTTAACAGACTTGTAGTTCTTATAATGAACTAGTTTCTTTCCAAATTCATGAGAAATATCTTCATGTAAACAACTCATGAAATATGAAAAACCACGACAATTATTACATTTTCCATATAAACATTGTTTGGAAAAAAACATTTCTCCCTCATGTCTTTGATAATAAAAGACCTTGGATTAATTCTCTTGATGTTTTAGGTGGGGAAGACACCATACATACCTACAAAATCTTATTCATATGTAAAGTACAATGTATATGATGAAAGAAAATTTAAATGCATAGAAAATTCAACATGTATACTAGAACAACATGTGGTGCATGCTTGGTTGACTTTAACATAGAAAGGCTTGCACATCTCAAATGACCTTTGGCTAACTATCAATTGGCCATTATATTTCACAATAAACTTTTTATAAAATTTTGTTTACGTCATGTATAAAAAATATTTTGCATGTGGCTCATGATTTTTTGAGCCTTCTATTTTTTAACGACATCTTTTACATTAGATGAAACCCTTGTATTATCGTGACAAAAATTTTCAATCAATTGTTTTGTTCCTTCAACTAATTCCTTATCTTTTCGTGGGAGTCTACCACTAAACATCCAACACTCCATATGTGAAGGGTCATCAAGCCTTGCTCTTATTTTAAGGGATTTATTAGAGATTTTATATTTAAATTTAAGGATTTACTTATTTTAGTAATAATTCAAGCTTTAGATCTTGACTTGCTCACTATATATTCCATTATTACTCTTCTTGGCACATTACTATCTTTATTCCAACTTTTATTGATTATTGCCTCAAATGCATTAAATATATTCTTTACTATTGTACTATTTTTACTCTCCATATTAATGTTCATATTCCCTAATTTTGTATCACAAGGTGAATGTTTTACATTTTTGCTAATTAAACAAATAGTTGACTTCATTTTGTATGGATTTCATTCTTAAATTCATAGATCTATACACATTGAACGTGACATTGAACTATTCTTTTTGGTATTTTACCTTCCATAGGTTCTATTATTTTTTCATCTATTTAAACCAAATACTTTGATGTTTTTCTTATTATCCTTAGAGATGTGGGTGCAAGAGATATATTTTGTATTAAATTGGGTGGTGTTAACACTTCAACCATAGAAGGGACATTAAAGGGTTGACTATCTATACTAGACCCTATAGGCAAATTAAATTCCTCTTCATTAGGAGATACATGATTCATGGTCATTATTTGATATTTATTATCATCATACTCAAAAAATTCATTATCAATGGATGTTTTATTATATTGTGTTTTTCCATATGTTTCATCATTCATTACAAATTCATGACTTAGATGCTTTACATTTTCAATTTCATCTTGAAACAAAGATTGAATCAGTTCTCTTATCTCATTTGAAGACATAATATTACTAAATTTTATAAAATTGGGCATGTTATTTTCATTAGAAGTATTACCTAGTGTAGAAAAAGAACCTTCACATTGCCTAGAAGCCCTTATGGATGCTCTCCTATCTGCTTGTCTTTTTCTTTATTTTTCTTTTTCTCTTCAATTTCATCATTTGTTATCTTTTTTATTGGTCTTTTATGATGACTTCCCAACCCCATTATTTATCTTTGCCAAACTAATACAATTGCAGATTTAAACTTGAAGAATTTATAGTGATTCAAATAAAATAAATGAATAATTCACTAAATTCACATAGTTGCAATAGAAAAACTAGTTTCTAATTTAGATAGAATAAAATAAATGATTCATTTTTATTGGAAATGAAAACATAATTTGTGAATCACAAAGGGCATTTGTCCTTTCAAAATCATGCATGACCTTTGGGATTTATGGAATAATGAGCAAAAATATTTATTGTCCCAATAGTAGTTGTGCAAATGACAAATTCCCTTTGTAAAGGGCGTATGCCCTTTTCATATTTGCAAAAAAATATTTTCCACTTTCCCTCCAATTTTGCCTCTGTTTTAGGCATAGGGGGTCCTAAACCTGGCCAAAATCTATCATAGACTAGCCAAGAGAATTTATAAGAAATTTATATGTTTTTTATTTTTTATTAACACATATGATCAAGCAACTTTTATTATATTTTTAAAAAATTATATGGGTTTGTAGAGGGGAAAGCATAGTTTTTGAATATATAATTTTTTTAATGTTAGAATACTATTTATAATTATTATTTAATTTATACATAACATACCTTGTTATAGTATATATACATATCATCACAAATTCCCTAATAAGTTTTTGAATACTAATCGATAGGATATAAACCTTATATCTCAACAATCTACACATTGCCAAATATGATTTAAAAACCAAATTGATTTTCATTATGTTAAGCTCAAAATGTTTTGTTCGTACACTTATATTTTAAATTTTCTAATTGTCTTGATTTGTAAAAAAAGTTAAAAATTACGTATATAATAAAAAAATATTCTCAATAATATTCGATATTTCACCTATCAATATATGAAATTTCATACAAATATTCAAACATTTACTTAAAATGAGTGTTCATATGCTTGCACTCTCCTTATATTTTTACAAAAGATGATCAATCTATTGTCAAAAATGCATCTATTTCACACATTTTTATCATCTAAGTATTGAAAAAAATTATATATTTATAAACTAAATTAAAAATGCCACAATTCATGTTTTTATGTCATTGTCAAATTCCTTTTCAACATGTATCTAACATTCTCTATAAGTTTAACTATTATTATTTTCAAAAAAATGTGTCACTTTATACCCCATTTTTGTCCCCCATTATCTTGCATGTACCTATGAGTTTCAAGCATCTCCATTTCAAAATTTCTGTACCTTCCAAGAATTGCACTTAGACCCCTCTTAGAAACCCATAGGTGTCACTATGTAATATAGGACTGTGTATATCAAAGATTTGGTTGTCACAAACAATATTAAACCATTTTAGATAGATAAAATTCATTTTTTATACTTTGAGGATCTTATTTTCACCTTGAAATATTCCTTCTCAATGAACATGATTACTTAGGCTTGGTTCCATCTGACTGTTGGTGATAGTCCCATAGTTTCTTGACTGTGTGTATGTATTTGTCTCTTCATTCCACTTAGAAAAATAATTATACCACACCTTAAAAATTAAAAATAAATAACATGTAATATGAGACTGAGAATAACATTTGATCTTTGTTCTGAAGCCACTTTAGGAAGGTAAGCTTTACAAGAGTGAAAACATTTTCTACAGACTATTAATAGAGTCCTAGTGAACTGAGATAGTTCATGCCAATTATTTGACCTCCACACATGAAATAATATTGTGAGAATAATTTTTATTCCCTTACATAACTTGTACATAACTTAAATTTAATATAACAATCCTAATAGATGAAAAACTGAAGGTCCATGGGGATGTGCATATAGAAAAGAGGAGTTCACACTATTAACAATGTTTTATAGAGCATGGTGCATCAAACCTACAAATATTTCCGTGTATTTTTTGTAGATAGAGAGTATTATTATCCAAAAAATGCACTAGATCCAACTCACTCTCTCATGTCCGTAACATGCAAAGACCGATTAACCATTTTTGCTTGCAAAGGAGAGTGATAGGATAAATAGGATGGTTTTTACCATTTTTTATCTTGTCAAAGATTATGAAGAATTAAAGTTATTTTATAGGACCTGAAGTTACACTATTAATTGTACAACATGTGTCAATACTATTACCAATCAGTACAACTATCCAAAACTGTTCATTTTCAATTGATTTATTGTTTTCAACATGGAACCCTATAAATTTTTAGTTATGAAATAATCTCTCTGAGATCTATTGATACATGGGGAAATGAAATAAACTTTAAAAAACTTATCCTTAATGGAAAAGATATATATTCTCATTTAATGACTTAAGAGTGACCTTATATGACATAAAATGATACTAAGGACTAATGACAAAGCTAAAACACACTATATTACCTTTTCTAAGGCCATGTGAGACATTTCAAACACTAGGGGACCCTATGAAAATATTTAAATACATAGGGGGTTGTCCTAATTTGCCTTATGGTCAAATTAGTCAATAATTAGAAGGTTGTGTTTTCTTACATTGTATCTTAGACCAAGCACTAAGTTTGAATTTTAATCCTTTAGAGTTTTTGATTGTCATTTATCCATCATTCTCTTGTTTAATTTTTATCGACTCCACTTGTCATACATATGACATTTTACATTATTACATTCTTATCTTTGGGTATGATTTATTTGTGTTTATCTTACATCTTGAATTACATTTCATTTTTACTTATTCATGATTTTTTTTGTGTTTCATTTGACATGTCTATCTTACATGGTGTTAGTTTTCACTTTCTTACATATATTTTTTAGAGTTTTATTTCATTGATATTTCATGTGTCATTCATATTTTGCATGTTTCCCAACATGATTTAGTATGTTCTAATTTCATTTTCCATCATTTTGTCCTTCATTTTCCATCAATGTTTTTGTTCTAACCTTACCTTAACAATCTTAATTTAGCAATTTTTAAAAGTAACACATTGCTACTTTAACCATCCAATGTAAAGATGTATTGATTCTATTAGTAGTCTTCTATTCCTAGGATTTATTGAATGCAGGCACTATACCTATTAGATCATGGAATAGTAGGAAATAAGGTCAGAAATATTTAATATAAAAACTTGTTTTATTTTTTGTACATAGGTAAGATTTTAAAAGAAGATTATGGGGAGTTGGTTTAAGGTAACCAACTAACATGCATAATTGACCCATACAAACAAATAAAAATAAACAATAAACAATAAAACTAATTGGTTCACAAACCCAACAAACTCCCCCTCGATCTAAAGGGGTATGAAAGATCTAGAGAAATAACTCTGAAGTGACCAAAGGATCTCTGTTGTAACTTTAATTGCTACACTATACCTCTAGCACTGAGAAAAAAACTAATTCCACTCCATAAAGAATCCCACTCCTATAAGTTGTGGTGTAAAATTACTAATAAACATGATCAAATCTTGCTCATCCCTAGTGATCATCACACTATACTATAGTGTAACATAATCAAGCATGTCCAACTAAATCGATCCACATAAGGTCCTACATAAGAACCCATCCAAGTGACAAAAATCATACTATAAATGGCATATCTCCTTGATGTCCAAAAATCATTGACAAACTTTGCTCAATATTAAAAGTGGTAGCAACCCCTATCAACTCGTATTGTCATCAATGATTGATCAAAAACTAAAAAATGTAATATCATCTCTCCCTATCAGGTGAGTAGTGAGAAGTTATGCATTGATAGAAAAAAAATCAAATAATCTTGTCTACTCCATGACATGAATATTAGGTATGTAAATTCAAAAATGGAATAGAAAACAAGAACACAAGCCAACAATTGCTACTTAATAATTCTTAGTATTGAGCCTAGTAGCTCACACAAGAGAGGTAAATCACTGAGCACTCAAAATATGGTCTCAGGTCCATCAAGACCATATACCTCAGCCATATAAGATGCCTCATAATAATAGGATGTTTAAAAAGAACTATAATAACTAAATTAACTATAATATTAACTTCTATAATGATCCACGTAATTGGCTTCATCTTTATTTTATGTGGAGAGTAGGGTCGTTGAGAAGGATAAACATCTGCAAGATGTCCAATACCACCACATTTGAAACATTTTACCTCTTTCTTATGTCATCAAGATAAAAAAGAATCTAAATCATTGTAATAACCATAGGAGTGAGAATAATCTTGATGGTGATGTCTATTTTTAGATGACCTTTGAGAGTGTTGATGTGAATGTTGTGGAGACCATCAAGAATGATGTGGAGAATGTTATTGAGAGTGTTTCCAAAAATTATTCTAAAACTAACATTGTACCTAATGGTGATCTCTATGTTTGGACCTATTCTTTACATAGTGAGCCTCTTTGATAGATGCATTTTTCTTCTTTATAAATTATCACTCATGCTAAGTGAACAATTGAGATGGAGTCATATGTGGCACCTGTAATCTTATCACTAAGATGAAGCATTTAAACAAAATTCATGTATGAAGAATTAATCCCATTAAACGTTATGGAAATTAACATGTCATCATTAGTTTTACCTCTATAGTACATTACTCTTATTTTAGGGATTTCATGTAGGAAAGATATATAGAGACATCTTCATTATCTTCTAGTTTATTTTTCAAAAGTTGCATAAGAAGGTCAATCTTCTTGTAAACAGGTTTCTTGTCATATAAATATATTAATGTTTTCAATGATTTCCATGCACTAATTTTAATTTCCTCAATGTGAATTGTAACCTATTTAGTGCATAATTATTTTAAAATTATAAGTGCACATGTATCATGTTTCAGGTATTCAACTAATTTCACCACTTCAATTAGTGGTGTGGTATCTTTGTTATTAATTTCTAATAAATAATTAAATATGAGGGTGTTCTCCATTTTTATACTCCATTCATTCTAGTTTTAAAGTGAAAATTTTCCATTTTTTTAGATCAAACTCACAATTTTTACCATGATGCAACAAAAGGAAAAAACCAAAGAATACTATTGGGGTTTGGTCTTTACCACTGAATAGATTCTGATTTATAAATAATTATGGGATTTGTCAAAAAATATTTCACCTTATTACTCTTATTACATCAAAAATAAGATGAAAACATGAAATTTCATCAAAAAAAATCCTTGGAAGGGTTTTGAACCCTAAACCTTTCCTTGTTTCATGTATTTGTAAAATCTATAACACCAACTCCACTACAATGAATATTGATATCCAATTGGAGAATATTTGATATAATTAGGCATTCACTAATTTTTAAAAAGATGAATAATATTTAGAAAATAGGTAAAAAAACATTTTACCTTACTCACTTATAATGAAATGAAAATTATGGCACTTATCTTCTTCGGGCTGCTACATCATATTATTTTGATCTCCCTAAAAGTGGCACACTCATGTATATTCCATCTTCATCCTTTAAATATTATTCTTTTTATATTATTATGCTGAATATACCCAGCTCAAACCTTATTTCAGGTGTGCAAAATGTAGGTGCAACATTTTGGTTCTATAGGTTAAAGGAAAAGTTGATCTTTGGTTTTATCATTGTGTCTCTTATGGACTTATTGGATGCATTTCATACACCATACATATTTAGATAAAAGTAAAATTATGTCATATGCTCTCTTTATTTTTGATATTTATTTCAACCCCTTTCTTAAAACAATATTTTGGTTCCTCATATAAATTGTACAAACTATATAGGTGGCTTAGTCAAAACGCAAGATTTCTAAAAAAATTAAGATAATTTTGTTAAAGACACCAATGTAAATATTTTGAAATAGCCATAGTATAAAATTATGGATACAAACTAGAATATTTTTCTCAAAAAAATTATGCTCAACATCGTCATCATAGGAAATGAGTTTAAAATTGAACCAAATATAATTTATTTGATCCTACACCAAAAAATAAAATTATTACTATCCATAACATGCTATTAATCTTAAATTCAAAAATGTCATACCAAGTTATTGGTCTTTAATTTAAAGTGTCATACCATATATGTTTTGTTGATTTCCTCTCAAAAATGTTACCTTTTCTTATTCTTCTCTTAAAACTAGCTTTATATATTTCTGATGCATTCCTCCTCTTCAAATTGCCTCATTCTAATACCATTGTTAGATCATAAAATAGGGGGAAATAAGGTCAAAAATATTTAATATAAAAACTTGTTTTATTTTTTGTACATAGGTAAATTTTTTAAATAATATTATGAGGATTTGGTTCAAGGAAACCAACTAATACATATAACTAACCTATACAAACAAAATAAACTTAAATTAAAAAATAAAACTAATTGGATCATAAACCCAACAACACCCTCCATGATCAAGACTAGGATGTTTATATATAATAATTTAGTGGAAGGGTAAGTTAAGGCGTGTATATGGTATATTTAGTTACTCTCATTTCATTTTATAATTATTTTTTGTATGTCATTTTTACTTATATCAATTTCATGTGTTTGTATGTTCTTTCTTGAAGAACCATCCACTGTTACACTCACAGGACTTGCGATGATATTTGAGTGGGGAATATGTATACATAATAAAAATTTATTAAATTTACCACTTACTAACACTTTGTATCTTGTAGTAACATATCAATTTTTAATCTCTTCGAGTGCATGCCTTAAAGGTTACACTAGGAAAAGGGTGGGACCATTGGTGCTTCACAATATTGTTGTGGATTTGTATCATTCCTACCATTTGTTCAACCAATTTATAATAACAAAACCTTCTCTTATGTACTCACCTAATCTTTGTCTCCTCTCTTTCATCCTCCTCTATTCATTTGCCACCTTCATTAGCCCTTCCTAAGCCTAAATCCCTTTTTGACAGTTTCTAATACAGAGTTGACTAGGCCAACTTTGTATAATAATTAATATTTATTTTTATAAACTAATAATACAAAATCAATTGGGCCAATACTGTTGCCTAAAATTTTATAAAAGGATATGTTTAGATCCACCTATATAAACACATCCATTTCTTCCTTTCTAAGAGAAGAGAAGATGAATAGACATATATTGTCCACCTACTTATCCACCATTCTACTTGAGGAGCATAACTTAGGGTTTCTTACTTTCTTTAGAGATATAGATCTTATCTTATGGAGAAGTATTTTGGATGCATTTATGGATTTTGTATCCTAGACATAATTATACTTGTCATTCTTACATAACACAACAACCTCTTTTGAATCACCTTGGCTAAGGGAGAGATTAAGGCTCGACCGGTTCAACTTCAAAGGTAAGTATTCCTAACTTTGTTCCTCCTTTGTAATAGTAGATAGATATGCATTTTTACTTCTCTCCCATGCATTAATATTTTATATATATTTATGTATGTATATGTCTTATATTCACGTTTACTTTTAATGTTTATTACTCCTACTTTGGGTCACAAGCTTTGGTGAGCACTAGATTAGACTTTATTTTATTTTTTATTAGTTTAGTGAATATGAATACATAAGACCTAGTTAGCGTTATTGCATATTTTTTATTAAATGGAGGTTTTAGAACCCTCCCTAGTGATATTATTGTGGTAATAGATCCCTTGGCTAGGTCTAGTAGATCCATCTTTGTCATGATCTTGAATATTTAATGTACCCACAATCATAACTATAAGTATGATTTATCTTATATGAGATAGGATTGATTAATTATTTTTTGCATTTCCCATTACATATAGAGACTATCTAAAACTTTCATGAAAGTTATGAGAGCTTTTGGACGTCCTATATGTGGTTGTGTCATTTAGGAGCTTGTCTATGTCACTATTTTGGTTGAATCTCGTCCAAAACCATAATGAATAACTACACACATGAAACAATAAATAGATAAAATGCAAAAAGGAAAGGAAAATTTGGGTTTTATAATTATGTGGAATAGAACCCTTATTATCCTATTTATTGCCTACATTAACCCCAATGTTAGGGGTGTTAGATTACATGTAGTTCTTCCTTAGGTAACATGTACCATCAAATTTCATGGTATGTGATAATGATTTTCAATTAACCACTTCTTTGATCAAGCATGCAATGTCTAGTTATGATGTCTGAGTAGTATGCAAAGTATTGAGTTTATCTATTGATTAGTTTTATGTAATTATCTACCAAAATAGTAAGTGTTAGATGTAAAATTATTTATGAGACTCTCTATATATATGAAAGATTCTTTTGAATACAATAGCTTTTTCATTGGCTAAAAAATCATAAAAATGGATTAAAAACATACTAAACATAAGATAAGACTCACATAGGGGTTAGGACTTAAACACAGGAGAAAGGGCTTATCGACCACTAGATCCATAAGTGGAAACTAGCACCATGTGTAACTACTATCCTAAAAGTGTCATTAGTGACCTAAGGCTTTAATCAATTTTAAAAGTAGGGAAGATAGGCTAAGGCCTCTATGACTGGGAAAAAATGAATTATGATTGATGGGAGCATCATAAATAAGGAAAAATAAGATATAATAACTATT
>JARHVA010005428.1:1052500-1150000 GCA_037957365.1 Torreya grandis
ATGGTTTTGTGGATGATGATGAGAAGGAAAAAGTGTAATCATCCCCTAAATAAAACTGTAAACAAAATGTCATAAGGCCCAACTTTATCTAAAAACTATATAACCCTCTATGTATATCCTTTGTTCATATCAATGTAGAAGACATTGTGCAAAGTGTCTATTTTCCATTATTGATTATCTTTATTAGTTATCTATGTTCTACTGAGTTCTTAATTTGAATTGAAGTAGGCTCTTTTACTAGATTAGACAACTAAGGCTTTGAGGGGTCTATAGTCAAATCTACCTCTAATTATAGAACTAATAATCCCAACTCTACCTCTAATTTTATACATGTTTTACATACATTTTATAATGATTTTGATGTTTGATATAATATTATCTCCTTCAGAGGATAGATAAAACATATGGAAAAGATACATTATACTTTTAAATTTGTTGGTTGATAAATCAACTGATAAAAACAATTTTTGAACCTTAGAATGTATTTAGATGTTGGTTATGTCTCAACCTGATGTAAATAAGGTAACCTCTTATGTGTTACTATAGGTCCCTTAATTTATATGTAATTCCTGAGAAAGACTATTTCTAGCTCTTCATATGTGTGTAGAGATACACTAGGGATTGTATGTTGGAACTAATTTAGAACTTCCCCATAAAAGGACTTTAGTAGAAATCATAGTAGAGTTAACTTATTTGTAGTATGGGACATGGATTTATAATAAACTTGAATGTGAAATTATGGATCTCCATGCCCATCAAATTTAGGTAGCAGTGGTATCTAAAAGCTATGTGGCAACCTTGTATCTATAATTCTGCATGGAATAGGGTTACAATGTATAAGATTGGAATAAACCTAATATTTTTGTGATATATTATCAAAATTTAGATGGTGTACTTGTTATTTAAAATCACCCACAACATGCATCAAAGAAATTAATACTTGTGAAGGTATTTTTATCAAGGTGCTCATTCAATGATTGGATTGTTTATTTTTCTTTCCCATTTATACATTATATTGAAATTCATTTTTAGAGAGGGTTGGTTACCTCTCACTAACATTTTTAGGTGTGATATATGGTACCTAATTAAATTGAAATGAGTTACCACCCTCATTTATGTTAGTTTGAGAAATAGGTTCTATTGTAGTAAGGGGTGTTGTGGGAAATTCATTGGTATATTTTATATTATTAAATTATAAAGAAGAATCACATGATAATTGAATACAAGGTACATTATTCTAAATTAAATGTAAATTATTAACATAAGAATGTGTGTGTGTGTGTGTGTGTGTGTGTGTGTGTGTGTGTGTGTGTGTGTGTGTGTGTGAGAGAGAGAGAGAGAGAGAGAGAGAGCAGGGTGGCATATTTTTAAATTTTTGCTACTATGTAATGTGTCATCATATGTAAGTGTAATGTAAGGCATTTTCTCACTAGCTATTTCTTGAATGCAAGCATGATTATCGCTTTCAATTTTGGAATCAAGGGTAAGATAATTAAGAGTCATGTTTTCTTTTTACATGTTATGACATATAGGATAGGAGTTAGAGATATCTACATTATCAACTTGTTGTAAAGAATCATTGCATTGAGCTTGGAATGTGACGGAAGGTGTTAAAATTATTTTATCTACCTTAGTTTTGTGCATTACTAAAAGGTGTAATATCATTGATACTTGCTTACTAAAATTTAACTGAGAAGGGTAAATAATATGCATTATTCCCTTATACTTTAATTTAATCATGTAAAATTTGTCTTTTTGTATTACACTTATATTGATTTAATTTAAATAATGAAGGAGAAAAAAGTAGTTGAAAAGGTAGGATCACATTAGAGTAAATCATTACCAACAAGAGGATATTTTGGAATTATATTATTAGTTTGATTTTGGGGATTAAGAGAAGAGTGAGAAGAAAGAGAAGATGATGTATCCAATATATCCTCATGTTCATTTTCATTTTCATCCTCATAATAAACCTCATAGCCATCATTATAATAATGGTCATCACCATCATCATTATAAATGAAGTCATTATTATGCTCTAATGTTCAATATTGGAAATTAGTACATTCATTTTTATAATCATGAGATAAATTCAAGAGTGCATCAATAGGATAAGGGGTACAATACTTTTTGGATGGCACTTTAAACCTACCAAAGTAAATAATGTAAACAAAAAATAACAAACACATAAGAGGTAGAATATAATCTAACATTAGTATATGTGAAATGTGAAGATTTTTTTGATCAAAGTGTATAATAAAATATAGGATTTGTAATAGAAACCATAATTTCTAATATTTGTATGTATAGGGACTTAGTACATGGATCTAGGGTTTGGACTTAGGCTTGTGATGTAAAATATTAAATTAGATTAAATAAATAAAACTATAACATAAGATTGATTAAATTATCTAGGTTATGCCAAAAAAATATAAAAAATAGAATTTTATAACCCTAATGTAGTGTACAAATTTGGAGAAGGTAAACCCTAAGTAAAATTAGGGTTTTAAGCAATATTCAAATTAAGTTTGGTTCAACAAATGTTTTAACCTTTTACGAGTTTACTAGTGTGAATATTATCTATTTAAGAAGATAAGTACATTGTTAATCTAGGAAAAAAATTGAAATTGTTGATTATATTAAACATTCCAAAAATAGAAAGTGAAAATATAAAAATAACTTATCTAGTGATAAATATTTTTTTATGTATATCAAGGTACTAGAAATGTCTAATTACACATGCATGAAAATTCCATCTTCTAATTGTTTATTTAAATATGGCTCAAGATAGTAGCACCCCTATTAGTAAAATGGTGGTATCTGATAATAGTGTCCAATTATGATACTAATGTACTTCATTTAGAGAGTGTCTAAGACTTTTGAGGAAGTTCCAGGAGGTTTTGAAGGTCTTGTAGGTAGTTATGTGTCATTTAGGGGCTCATCTATGTTATTGTTTTAGCCAAATATCCTTATAAATCTGAATGAATACTTGTACACATGAAACGATAAATGGATCAATGCACAAAGGAAAGGAAAAATTTGGTTTTGGGATTTTACAATCATGTGGAGAAGAACCCCTATTGTCCTGGGGACTGCTTACATTAATCCAAATGTTAGAGGTCTTATATTGGATGTAGTTCTCCCTTAGGGAATGCACACCATCAAATTGAATAGTATGCTAGAATAATTATTTTCTTATGCCCTTTTTGATCAAGAATGTAATGTCTAGGTATGATGACTGAGTGGTATGAAGAGTACTTAGTTTTACTATTGATTGATTTTATGTAATTATGTATCAAAATAATAAGTGTTGGATGTAAAATGCCTTGTGAGGATATTTTTATATAATTAACATTATTTATAATATAAGACCTTGTTCATTGGCTATCAAGTCATAAAATAGGAATAAAAAACATAATATAAGGATCACAGAGGAGTTTGGACTCAAACATAGTAAAAAGGGCTTGTCAGACACTAGATCCATAAGTGGACACTAGCACCATGTGTCACTACTATCTTGAAAGTGGTGATAGTGTCCTAAATCTTTAAATAAGTAAAAATTAGTGGAAAAGGCTAAGGGACCTTGTTACATGAAAATGGTGACTTATGACTATTGGGAGTGTTGTAAATAAGGAAAAATAAGACATAATAAAAACTAAAAGACTCAATATGATGACATGCAAAAGGGATATAATCATCACTAAGACCTTGATGTGAAAGAGAAATAAAAGACATAGTACTTATGGTTGCTTGAAAAAATTATGGTGATTAAAAATAGTATGATGAGGTGTTTTAATATCTTCCATATGTTAACTTTAAGTGGGAGAATGTTAGGTGTGAAGTCACTATTCATATTGATTATTCAAAAACACTACTCATAGTCATTATTCATGGAAACTATTCACAATCACTATTCATGGTGATGTGGGATAAAGTTAATGTGGTATGCATATGATTTCGAATGTAGGTAATGTGGCATGATGGTGATGTCATTGTCTCTTGATGTGGCATGGCCCATGGAGTGTTTTTGAGTGTGATCATGTTGATCTAATAGACATGGGGCATAACAATCCACCAAGTCACATAGATTTTGTCCTGGGTAGTCAAATTTGGTTTGTATTTAGGCATAAATGACAAATGTTGATAATGGTGATAATTTATAAGAGTTTCCATTATTCACATGTGTGGTTAAAGTCAAATGGTGATTGTAACACATTTTGGATTTGTGTGAGCACATGGAAGAAGAAGACATGAAAATCATTGCTATTTTTTATCCATGTGGTTAAAGTCAAATGGTGATTGTAACACATTCTGGATTTGTGTGAGTACATGGAAGAAGAAGACATGTGGAGTGGGTATCAATGTTTGGAGTCACATGGATGTGGTTATGATATTTCCAAAGTAGTGGATCTACTTTGTTTACCTTTGTACATGAAGACAAGTATCTCACTATTTATCATTAGTGCCCACATGAAGTGTGATGAATTTTTTTGGCCACCTTATGTTGGATAATTACAAATGATGTCATGGTGATGTCATAAATATGTCAAGGTGAGTGGATAAATTTTATTGATAGTCTAAGTGATAATGACAAAGCATGCAATGTGCTTGTCCTAGTATTGGTTGATGTTGGCTTGGTTGATCTTTTGTTTTGACATGGTTAGAGATGATTAAGGATAAATCTGAAGTATTGATCATGTGCAAGGGGTCCTATAAGATTTTTTATATTCATTGAATGCTTTTTTACATGAGTCTATTTCATTTATTTTATCATTATTTTCATCTAGACATTTTGGGTCTAGTGGTAGAAAATATGAGTAGGTAGTTTACTAACATCATAATTACCACGTGTGGATGAGTCAAGGGGAGTTGATCATATAGTTATGATCACATTAGCCCCTAGTTGTTATGCACTAAATTTAAGTTCATTTAATAAATTGAAAAAATATATATTAAAGTGTAAAGTTGGGATCCCAAGTAGTTTAACTGTGTTTTCCCATACTTAGCCAAATTTTCAATGTGGCAGTAAGAGTTGAGTATGCATATTGATGTAGTCATATTTTGCACATGTGATAGTTTCAGAACAAGTTGATAATATGTGTTTTTTTAGTTTTTTGCCTAGTTTACTTTTTAATAAATTTTAGGTTAGGTGATGAATTGAGACAAAGGATATGCATGTTCAAATTTGGCCTCACAAATAAGTTTTTGACATATTTAGCTCTATGGTAGAGAAGTCTGAGTGAGAAGATTAATGGTGTTATATCTTGCTTGTGAAAAGGTTTCAAGAGATTATTGATAAATGGTTGGATACCTATTTGAAAGGATAACATATGTTCCAAATTTTATAACATATGATTAAGTTAAAAGATATGACTATGCAAAGTTGGCCTTCCATGCAGATAGCAATAGTCCCTATACTTAGTCTATTTTTCATGATGTTAAAAACCAAGATCAAATGGATATATAATGGATCATGGGTGATTCTAAATTTAAAATATATGATTCAAAATAATTCGAAGATTTAAAAAAAAAAAAATTTTAACAAAGTTAAATATCAAGACCAAATGAAGATCCAACAATGCGTAAGCGATCGTACAAGATTGATCTAACAATGCATGTTGAGTGAGATGGTAAGAAGTGCATGATGTTTAATATTAAAAGTTATATAAATGAATGTGAGAGTGATACGTGTCATGATCATGGTTATTTTGATCAATATATAATGGTGATAACTATAAGATAAAGACCTGACTGATTTGTAGATATTGATGATGTGCATTGAGTCAATATTACAAGATTGCATGAGATGCGATCAACTATTTGAGGTTTAAAATTTGGTAGTGGTGCATAATGAGTTTAATAATCAGATTAATATAATTATATTAATGGTGTATTATTAATCTAGGTAGTGAGGAAATTATATTATCTAATAGTGTTCGATGTTTAACTATGTTAATTTGAATTCAAATATTTGAATTTAATAAAAGAAAGACAAGTGCCTGGTTTATGGGCCTTAAATTTTGATCTATGAAAATTTTTAGCATTGTAAAAAAGAATAAATTTTATATGACTCCAAGATTCATCTATAAATATTAATTTCAAGGTCTAATTATTAGTACAATCAAAGTTATTGAATTCCAAAGTTGACAATGTGTTTGTTCGTACTCTATAAGTAAACCAAGAATGATATTTAAACTAATTATTATGTTATTTTAATGTCTCAAGATGTATTATCTATTTGGGAATGTTTTATAATATATGAGGATGATATTTTTACATTATTAAGGATTTACCAATCATATGCAATATGAACAAAGTCTTAGAAGGCGATTGTGTATTTGTTCATGGTGACTATGTGCACAAAATGTTGTTTGAGAAAATTGTGCTTAAGCATAAGTGTAATATGATGGTTGTTAGAAATTAAGAGGTACCTATATATAATGTTTCATTGCTCCATATGTTATAAATTATTATTGTATTTCTTAGTTTTCTCTAAGAAGAGTCAAAGAGGTGAATGGGTCATCATAGGACCTAAAAGGTGACTTAGGCGTATTTAAAAGTATGTTGTGCTTAAGTGTGACCCATGTTAGGTGCCTTAAGGGTGAAGGTATTTATTTTGGTTGATATTAAATGATATGATATTGATAATAATGATATCTCTATATATATTGAAACCAAATGTGTTATGTTCTAGACTTGTGAGACTTGTACAAGGTGTATGTGAGATTTATGGAATGAAGGAAAGGTAGAGTGCCTAGTAGATGAGATGATGAGAAAATTATATTGAGGACTATGTGTATGAAATATGGATCATGTTTCTAATGTTATAATAGTGCTATTAAAGTTTGAGTATATGCAAAGAGGTCTGAGTGTGCATATAACAAGAGTTTGAGTGAAGAAGGATAGATATTATGGCATACCTATGTGAGAGGCCTATATGAGATAGAGAGGGAGTTTGTACAAGGGTTATAAAATCATAGATCCATTATCAAGTGTTTAAGACATTAGTTCTAAGGTGGAGGTGTTACTTCAAAGGATGGTCTAAAGGACTTGATCTTCCTTAGTTGTAGTTGTTCCTTGTGAAATAGGTGTTTCACTAAAGGCCTTTGGTCAGGAGGACTTGATAAGGGTTTTTGGTATAAAAGACTTGACCAGTATCTTGTTTGTAATTTGTTATAGGATAAGTAGTCCATTTTTTGTAGTCTTGAGAGTGGTTTTTATTCCCCATGAGGGTTTCCCATGGGAACTATGTTTTGTGAGTTTGATCTTGTGTATGTGTTAAATGAATGAGATCTTTTGTTAATGTTGCTTGATCAATTTGATATATGATAATTTTTTATTAGTTTGAAAGGATTGGAATTAAAATTTAAATATTTGGGATCACTGATTCACCCCCTTCTCAGTGATTATACCTCTAACAATCAGTATCAAAGCAAGTCCTTTGGTAAAGGCTTGATAGCTTGAAGGTGATCCAAGGTATAATTTGGGTAGTCATCAAGGAGGTTTCTCTACTAAGCAAGCACCGATGTTCATTGAATACAATTATGATTTTTGGATTGCAAGTATAAGGACATACATTATGTATTTAGGGTTTATTGTATGGATTTTTTTATAAATGGTTATGTTGATCTTACTATTTATCCATCCAATGTTGTAGATAAGAAGCTATTTGAGAACAATTCTAAGGTAATGAATGCTATCACTTGTGGTCTTTTAGAGACTGAATACACCAAGGTAATCTATTATAAATATTCTAAAGAGATATGGGACAAAATGCAGATCAATTATGAAGGAGATTTAAATTTTAAGCTTGATAAGTTGAAGAATCATGGAAGGCAATTTGAAATTCCCAAGATGAAGGAAGAAGATTTTGTGGCATATTTTTTGTAGAGAGTTGATGAGATTATGACTATCATTTGAGGTCTTGGAGAGAACCTTGTAGAAGCTTCTATATTTTAAAATGTATTAAGGTTAATATCCATTAAGTTTTATCCTAAAGTATATGATGTAGAAGAAAGTCATGATCTTAATCAAATGAATTTGGATGAACTGAATGTCATCCTTATTGCCTATGAGATGAAGAAGAATGATGATATACAACCAAAGAAGGAAGTATCTTTCAATACTGAAATGAAGATGAAAGAAGAAGTTACAAGGTAAGAAAGCCAAGGAGGATGAAATTTTTGATATAGATGAGGATGAGCTAATTGCTTTGATTTCAAGGAAATTAAAAATATGTTCAAGAAAGTATAAGGGTAAACTACCTCTCAAATGATTCAATTTTGGAGACATATGACATTTTGATAATAAGTGCCCTCATAAGTATAATAAGGATGATGATGAAGATCAAGACCAAGGTCATGATGATGGAAAGATATCATTCAAATATGATAAAATCAAAAAGGGATTCAGAAGATTTGATAACAATAAAAAGTACTTCAAAGATAAGAAGAGTCTCTACACCAAAGGAGATTGTAGGCCATCAAATGAGAGTGAATTCAGTGATTCAAAGTATGATCATGAAGATGAATCCTTGTTCATGGCTAAGGAAGGTAATTGCTCACATCAAAATGAGTCTACTTGGAGTGATTCAGATGATGATTTAGATGAGGTGGGACTATGAGATCTAATTGACAAATGCTTTTAAAAAACTTAATATTGAGAAGAAGATCAATAAGAAGATGAAACATAAACTCAAGGACTATTATGAGCAATTTAGTGTGTTTAAGGAAAGATTGGTTGAAGAATCTAAAGAGCATGAAGGTAATGTCATATTTTTTAATTCTAAGTTGGAATCTATGTCTGTAATTCTAAGAGCCAAAGAAGAAGAATGCTCAAGGTATGCTTATGAGACTTTGTCTTGAGTTATAGAAGTTTGTAAGCAATGTTAAATCATTTTTCAAGTTTGATAAAATTTCTAATGACCTGGATGATATCCTAAAGAGTCAAAAGTTAGCTAGTGATAAATTTGGATTAGGTTTTAATGAAGAGGCCAAAGTTACTTCTCAACACAAATGTCAATGAGATCAAGTTGGATCATCCCTTGAA
This sequence comes from Torreya grandis, assembly GCA_037957365.1. Classification (NCBI taxonomy): domain Eukaryota; kingdom Viridiplantae; phylum Streptophyta; class Pinopsida; order Cupressales; family Taxaceae; genus Torreya; species Torreya grandis. The sequence continues at coordinate 1,061,549 of JARHVA010005428.1, forward strand.
GATGAATCTTCAAATAAGGAATTAAGGTGCTGAGAGATTGAAGACAAATTAGATCAAACAACCAAATGCCATGAGGTATGCAAATTTATATGGTTACCACTATACTTGTAATTAATTTGGGAATTAAGATAGAGAATGCAAAAGACCTATTAGAAATGATTTTGTATGAAACTATGATGGGGGTCATCAGTCAAAAGGTGCAAGGAAAGTTTAGTGTTTCCACTATTTTGATAAGAGACACTTTGTTAAGCATTGTCCAAATAAGGTAAGGTAAGGTAAGTCTTCTTCAAAAAGAGTAGTTTGTTTCAATTATCATGACATTGGACATATTGATAGTTTTTTTAAACAAGGTAAGACAAGATGAGTTTTCATCAAGGAGTATTGTTTTATACAACTATGAAAAGATTGGTCACATTGCTAGATTATACAAGCAAAGTTCTACAAATCATAATAAGTTTAATCATGCTCCAAGAGTGAAAGGAAGAAGGCAAGTTATCTCATGGAAACCAAAGGTGGTAAATATGAGTCATGATGAGTTTACAGGTCCAAGTAATATGTTTTCTATGGTGGAGAATGCTTCAAAAAGTGAAAAATAACAAAGGCTCTCATTGTTTGTTGATGTTGTGAATGAAGAGACCAAGCTCAAGGAGAATACCATAGTGTTATTTGAGGCTAGTTCTTAGATATGTATGGATCCAAGTGAACATCCTATTGTTGATGAGAAAGTATCACTCAAAGAACATCAATTTCTAGTGCTTAGTGATAAGGTTTCAAGAAACAAGGAGGATTATACAGATTAAAAAGTATGTTATGAATCTATATTGTCTCCATGTATTGTAAATCAAATCTTAGAAGAAAAGGAGAGTGATTTAGAAAAGGAACAAGCTACCATAGTTTAGAATGAGAAGGAGAAGAATGAAAGCAACAAGTCTTATAGATATAAGAGGATTCCAATGGTGATTGAGGAGATGTGTGCCACTCCTAGCTTTAGTTTATTTTAGAGAATTGTGGTGCAAAGGATGTCTTTGTCTATGCTTCTTTAGAGACTCCTTTTATTGGAGAAGCAAGTATCATTGTGGTGTTTTTCAGATGGTCCTAGAAAGATAAGTATGCATGTTTTCAATTGGAGAAGGTATGTCTGGGTGGAAGATATGTTGTGGTAATGTCAAAGTGATGTCATAGTTGCATATGCTCAATCTATAGGCTCATATTAAAAGATTTCACATGGAAAAGGAGAATTTTTTATTTGTCAAGGTGATATTTTTGCATATAAATGTCTATTGACCTTATAATAGAATTCTCTAGGTGAATTTGTGGTGTGAAGGTATGTTAAAGTCAAATTAGAGATTTTTGTTTGCTCTTGGGTTTCCTAGTTTGTGCTTAAGATTATGTAGGTCCTAAAATGAGTTATAGGATGTAAGGATTCCCAAAGTTTTGGAATCTCAAATTTTGGTTTAGAAGTATGTGATGGATGTATCTAGGTGTACAAGAATTTTTAGAGGTGGATATTGATAAAAATGGGGTTTGTTGACTCTGTTTGTTTTAACATTCTAGGGGTTTTGACTATGTTATAAATATAGTTTTCTTTATGAATTAAGGTATAACGATTATTAATATATTTAATGGGCCAAATTTATTGTCAAACAAAGTTTCATATAGATTTGAGGGTTTTTTTTCCAAGTTATTCATGTTTTGTCAAGATGGAGGCCTAATTGACAAGTTGTTTTGTGAAGGAAGTATGTTGCATAGGATGATATAGGTAATTAAAATTGGTGTGATTAAAGGGAAATATGAATTTTTTATAAATATTAAGTTTTAGGTCTCTTTGGTGTGTCTACTGAAATTCATGGGCTCTACAAGTTCTAGTTAGGGGTACAAGGAGACTAGACAGGTTTAGTGATAAGAAGAGTGGTTTTTGTTCAATTTATCCAAAAGATAAAAGAATTAGTATTTCAAGTTAATTACTCAAGTTTATTTAGTTTATATTTACTATTTTTTGAGTGACATGAAGTTTTTTAGGTGGTCCTTGAGGTGGTTTGAGTGAAAAGGCTATTAAGCCTATATGATGGTTATCCATGGTGTGTGGAGATCTAAAGATGCTCAGAATGTGTAATCACTCAAAGATATTAGGGAGAATAACTCTAAAATGTTTCTTGGTGATTTCCATTAGATTTTAGTGTGTGTTTGATACATACAAGGTGATATGCATAAAGTTAGGGGGACCTAACCCATATAGCTTAAATAACTTGAGGAGCTTTACATGATGTGAGGGAAAGCATATTTGAGATGCTTAAATCATATTGAATATGTGGTTATATATGATATAGATGAGATTTAAAGAAGATTGGTATGATGAATTGATCAAACCTAGTCATAATTATGTGTTTTTTCTTCATTGGTTGTAGTGCTTAATTGAAGAGAGTATTAGCATGTAGAAAAAAGAAGATGTCAAGGCAAGAAGAGGTAGGATCAATGTAAGGGAAATTTTGTATCATATTTATAAGATGGTCCTCTCCTATTCATAGTCTTTTTAGGTCCTTAGAATCATTTGGTACCTAATTTTTCATTATGCTAAAGGGTAAAAAAGTTCTTATTATGAAGAGAGAGAAGGTAGGTGAGCTATATATTAATGGGTGTTGACATCAATGACAAAGGAAGAGATTGCTTGAGAATTTTCAATGATGTAATGGTGATGTCATGGAGGTGTCCAAGTGAGTGGTGAAGTGTCTTGATAGTCTAATTTGTAATTACAAAGTGTGCAATGTGTTTTTCCTAGTATGATTGATGTTCGCTTGGTTGATCTTCTATTTTGACATGGTTAGAGATGATTAGGGATGAATATAAAGTATTCATCATGTGAAAGAGGTAATATAATATGTTTTATATGATTTAAGTGGTTTTTTGGATGATTTTATTTCATCTAGTTGATAAATGTTTTCATCTAGACATTTTGGGTCTAGTGGCAGAATATTTGAGTAGGTAGTTTCATGACTTCATAATTGCCATGTATGGATGAGTCAAGGGGAGTTCATATATTTGTGATCACATTATTCCCTAATTTATATGCACTAAATTTAAGCTCATTTTATCATGTTTAAAAATATATATTCAAGTGCAAATTTTGGTTCCCAAGTAGTTTAACAATATTTTCCCATACTTAGCCAAATTTGCAATGTGGCAAGAAGAGCCAAGTAAGCATATTAATGTGGACATATTTCACACGTGTGATAGTTTTAGAATAATTGGATAATATTATTTTGGTAAATTTAGTGCATAGTTTTTTTTCACTAAATTTGAGGTCAGGGAATGAAGCAAAACAAAATATATGCATGTTCAAAGTTGGCCTCCTAAACAAGTTTTTGACATATTTGTCTATGTGGTAGAAAAATCAGAGTGAGTAGATTAATGGAATTATATCTCACTTGTGTAAAGGTTTTAAGAGATTATTAATACATTGGTTGGATTCCTATTTTAAATTATAACATGTGTTCCAAATTTTATAACATATGATTGATCAAGGTAAAAGATACGACTGTGTAAAGTTGGCTTTCCAGGTAGATAGCAATTGTCCCTATACTTAGTCTATTTTACACAATGTTAAAAATTAAGACCAAATGGAGATATAATGGCTTGAGGAAAATTATACAATGAATATCTAAGATGTTTATAAATTAAAAGAGGTAAAATTATTTTTTGGTTAATAGAGATGAATATCAAGACCAAATGAATATCCAATGGTGTACGACTGCAACCATACAAAATTAATCTAATGGTGTGTGTTGAGCAAGATGGTAAGAAGTGAACTATGTTTAATATTAAAATTTAATATAGGGTAAATGAGAGTGTCAATTTTCATGATAATGGGTGTTATGATCAATATTGATGGTTAGTGATATAAGATAAATCCCTGACTAATCCATAGAGATCGATAGTGCTCGTTTAGTCAATATTGCAAGATTGCACGAGATGAGGTCAACTATTTAAGGTTTAATGTTTGGTAGTGATGCACTATGAGTTAAAATATGATATTAATATAATGATATTGAATTTACATTATTAATCTAAGTAGATAAGATATTAGATGATAAAATAGTGTTTGATGTTTAACTATGACTATTTGAATTCAAATATTTGAATTTAAATAAGGAAAGACTACTACCTAGTTTTTGAGATATAACTTTCGATATATGAACAATTTTACCATGATATAAAAATATAATTTATATATAACTTTAGGGTGTGTATTTAAATATGAATTTTAAGGTAAAACTATTAGTGCAATCAAATTTATTGAACTCCAAAGTTGATTGTGTGTTTGTTCATGCTCTGCATGTAATTTGAGAAAGATATGTGACCTTGTTCTGATGTTATTTCAATGTATCATGATGAATTAGATATTTTAGAGTGTTATAAAAAAATTTAAGATGATCTATGCTCATTATTAAGGATTTAATAATTGTATGCAGTATGAACAAAGGATTAGAAGGTGACTATGTGTTCGTTCATGGTGACTGTGTGCATAGAATGTTGTTTGAGCAAAATGTGCTTAAGCATAAGGGTACTATGATGGTTATTGGTAATTAAGAGGGAATTATAGATCATTTGGAATGGTTTCATATGTTGGAAAGTGTTTTTATGTTTCTTATTTTTCTTAGATAAGATTGAAAGAGGTGAATGGGTAACCATAGGACCAAAAAGGTGGCTTATGCATATTTGGAAGTGTGTTGTACTTAAGTGTGACCCATATTAGATGCCTTAAGGGTGAATGAATGTATTATGGCTGATAGGAAATAATTTTATCTTGATAATATATATATATATATATATATATATATATAGAGAGAGAGAGAGAGAGAGAGAGAGAGAAACTAAATGTGTTGGTTTCTAGACTTGTGAGACTTGTGCAAGTTGTATGTGAGAGTTGTGGAGCGAAGGAGAGGTAGAGTGCCCAGTAGATGAGTTGATGAGTAGATTAGATTGAGAAATATGTGTATGACCTATGGCTCATGTTTTTTATGTTATAATATATCTCTTATAGTTTGAGGATATGAAAAGATGTCTCAATATGCATATGAGGACAATTTGAGTGAATGAGAGAAATTGTGGCATGCCTATGTGACAAGCATGTATGAGATAGAGTGGGAATTTATGCAAGCATTTAAAAATTAGAGATCCATCATCAGGTGTTAAACACATTAGTTCTAAGGTGGAGGTGTTCACTTTAAAGTAGGGTCTAAATGACTTGATTTTCCTTAGGGGCAGTTGCTCCTTGTGAAATAGGTGTTTCACTAAGGGACTTTGGTCAAGAGGACTTGATCAAGGTTTCTAGTCTAAAGGACTTGACCAATATCTTGTTTTTAATTTAGTATAAGACAATTAGTCCATGTGTTGTAGGTTTGAGAGTGGGTTTTATCTCCCATGAGGGATTCCCACTTGAACCATGTGTTATGAGTTTGGCTTGTGTATGCATTAAATCAATGATCTCTCTTATTAATATTTATTAATCAAGTTAATATATGTTGATTGTTTATTATTTTGAAAGGATTAGAATTAAAATTGAAATATCTAGGTTCATTAATTCACCTCTAGTGATTTTACCTCTAATACCTTGTTGATTCTCTCTCCCTTTCTCTTATCTCATTTTAAATGCTATATAAGCATGATTTTACCTATGTATTTTTCATCCTTAGATAGATCACTTTTGGATCCTTGAAATCTTACACTTTCATTCTTTATAGAGGGTTGATCATGTAGACCATGTTGCTTAGCTCACCTAGATACTTTATATGTAAGCATTCTATTCACACTTAGAGGTTAGAGTCTAGAGGATATGTAAGATTGGCTCATCTAGATGTATTGTATGCTTTGTTTTAAGTATGTGTGTACATGAGGTTGGAGGTTAGAGTTTTTAGGATTTGTATTCTTGGTTCACCTAACTTATTAGTTTGTAAGCACTGAAAGGAGGTTTTGGAGGAATTTTTATGTAGAAGAGAGGATTTGATGATGTTAGTTGATGTCTAGAAGTTGTCATTTTCCCCATGGTTTTAACTTTCACATTGAAAGGTTTTCATGTATATATTTTTTAATGTGTTCCCTCTTGTCTCATGTTTTCTAGATTTTTCTTCTATTTCACATTATTTACTTGCACTGTATGGTATATTTTTCCTAACATGTGATATTAGATATTTTTTATCCTAACATCTTGGGAATGGATCAAGGTATATAAATGATAATAATAACATTTATCTTGGAAGGATTCACATGAATAGCTTGTATTGAGACCAAAAATCTTATAATTTTTCAAGATTAACAATGAAAAAATACTTAAGAAGATTAATCTTTACATTGTAGCTAGTGAGGTGATTAAATATGATAGCTAGGTCTTGAAGATGATTTTAATGATGTTTAAATTTAGTTATAAGGTCATCGGCATAGGTTTAAACCTTTTTTAGGATGAGATCATAAAATATGATGGTCATTGCACATTGCTAATTTCCTCTAGTATTTTAAGGATGGAAGGCATCTTAAGATAGAATTATGTGCCCCAATTCATAGTAAAAGTATTTTTATATTGATCCTCAAGGGCAATGAGAAACTGATTCTACATTGAAAAAATATCCATTGTGGAAAACATCTCATAGATACTTTTTAAATTAAAAATATCCTATATTGAAGGTACATGAATAGTTTCCTTAGGTAATTATTATTGAATATTATTAAATTCAATAAAAAGGAAAATTACCATTGTGAATTTATTATGAATGGGAACAATATTGGAGACATATTTAGAGTAATATAAATGCATGATATAATTAGAATATATGATATGAAATAATTATATGTGACATAAATTATAAACCTCGTGAGAGAAATTATATTTCTTTTGGTTAATAGGTTTTGTATCTTGATAGATCACTATGTTTGGAATGACTATGTTACAGTCTATATGGGCATATTCTCATATTACCAAGAGAATACTTGATGATATTTTTCAATAAATATATTATAATTATACTTATCTTTAATGTATATCTCCTCAAAGTTAAGTATGTATTTAGGATATGCATTTGTACTAAGTTTCTTTGATTGAGTTTATTCTATAGGAGTTGTAGTTTTGTCTTGGAAATGGTATGGAGAAGAAGGAAGCATAGAAATAGGGATAATCTTAGAATCATCACTATTAATGAAATTAATAAAGTGAGGAGTATTTTCCTCAAATGGGACAAGATTATGATGTTGGAGTGGGATTTTAGGTTCTCTAGCATTAAATAATTCCAAAATGTCTTCATCACCAAGAAGCATAGGTAATGGGCCATAATACTAAACATCTACCTTTAGATTAATCATATTATTACATTTGTTATCAAATTATTATTTAATTTGTCTCTTAGCAATATATTTATCATCCAAGGTAATTTTAGGATCTTTAAGAGATGTGGTTGTTTTTTCTAACCACTACTAACATGGGTGATAAAGTCTTGCATTGTAAAAAAAAAAATCTAAATTTTATTGAGTTGGCTGATATAGGTTGAGTAGTAGTGGATTTAACTGTATCAAGATGAAAAATATATTTATAATAATTTAGGGATTCTATTATAGGTATATCAACACACGTTTATACTTGGTAATTATATTTATGAGCTAAGGCTTAAATTGTATCGGGGCTATATAAATATTATTGTATGGCTCTATAATTAGGGAATAGACTAAAATATATTAGAATGGATAATAATATTATCAACATTATAAGTTTTTGAACTACATTGGACCTACTAATTTAGTAATAAATATTGGGAAAATAAAAAACTCTACAGCACAACCCATGAAGTGTTTTCAAATGGTGGGTTATTATGAAAAAAATAGCCTAGGATTCATTTTCAGTATCATTATAGCTGGAATAAATATGAACTAGATTAACATATATATTAAGATCATACATTTTATCAAGGTATTTTTGATAATGAAGTACATTCTACGATTTTTCTTGGAAACTATGTAGGCATCATCATATGATGCATAAATATTAAAAGCATGTGTATATTATTTATAATTCTCACTAGAAGTATTTTCATTAGACACATAAATTTGAAAAATGTTAAATGAGATAATGATAAAAGGTTAGCCACCACAAATTCATTTCATAAAAAATCATCTTCTACATAATATAATTGATGAGTATTTCAAGGAGGTGAGATTTCAATATTACCATCAAGGTAATTGTTATATCTCATGGTAGGTATATGGAAGAAGCCATTACTTTATATAATGAGGCAATCAAGTGGTATTAAAAATTGATTATAAATCATTGGGTTAATCATCATCAGAATGAGCATGGGTGACTTGTAAATCATAAAGAATGTCAGCAAACTCAACAGGAGGGGGACTCTTGATGAGAGAAATGGTCAATAAATAATATAATGTTTTATGATTAGATAATTTGATACCCCATAGATTATGATCAGTATCATGTTTATAGTTCTTACCATCATGATTGAACTTAAAACACTAACTACTAGAATATGTGATACCTTTTATGTGATGAATCCAATGATGTACTAGGAAAATATTATCAAATAATGGAAGATGTAAAACCATAATCTTGATAAGAACTATCTTAAGAATGTTATTGAGGGGATAAAAATTAAGCTAAAAGGTTTTTTATTAGTTTTATCAAATACAAAACATTTTAGTCTTTTTATTTGATGTCATCTATGGCATATCCAATTTTCTGGATTAGTTAAAATACGATGGGATTGATATCTGAACCATCATCCCATAAATGATTAGTTATTGGAGTATTATTTATCAAAATATTAATAAAGAGAGATGTGTCACTAGCTTGGAAAATGTATTTGTAATTAATCATATCCTATTTTTTACACTCTATGCAAGGTTTATTAGAAGAGGAAGGATGAGAAATGGTTTTCATAACATGGAAATCTATGGGCGTAGGACCTTTATAGGTTTGGGGAGGTGGTTACATTTATCCATATTAATATTTTTATATATCTTTAAATTGTTGCATGATAAATTTATGATGATATTTTTATGTTATCATAAGTTACATTAAAGGAATATTTTAATGCATGGAATTTAGATCATCTAAGAAGTTCCTTTTTTATTTTGGAATAGAAAAATAATAATATTTAATTTGATTTGTAAGAGTGATCTTAGGAGGAATGGTATAAGAGAGATTTGACATACTAGTTTGAGGATCAAATGGTGGATTAGATTCATCTTTAGGTTGAAAATTAGAGGAGCACATAGTGGTGGTAGTAGCATCCTTGAGAAATAATTATATAGGAGGGGATTATTAACTTTAGTGATAAAATATTTTTTAAGTGGGATTATGGTAGTGATTAACCTTTTCCACATTTACAATTTTGGAGTTAGTTTAAAAGAGATCATATTCGGTATCAATAACACAATAAATTCAATGGAATATTATGTATTAGGATTAGATTCTTGAAAATCTTATTGAGATTTTTTATTTTTATATTTAAGGTGATAATATTGGTACTTAGAAGCTTTTGGGTATTCTATATGATGTTATTTAGTGATGAGATCATGATTAAAGTTTCCCCAAAGACTGTATTTACCACAATATTTTTAATTCCATGACATGTATTGTGAGAATGATAAGTATTGGAGTGGAACCAACATAATTTGTTGGGATCATACCTACCATGTTGGGAGACAAAAAAATTAATGTAAGGTTTAGATGGAGATAATAACTTATAAATTTCATGTATAGTAAATGGTGATTGGGAGGGAAGTCGATTATCTAAACTAGATTATCTTTCATTAGGTTTGAAAGGTTTAGTTTGAAAATAGTTGACATTAATTATTGGCTGAGGTTTGAAAATATTCCTTTTTGGTGTTTTAAAATTGTTCAAATTGGTTCATAAGAAAATATTATCTTTTTTATTTGTTAAAGGTTTCTTCTAAAGTTAGAGGAGAGAAGATCCTGACCTTGTATTGAAGATGGGTCTTAAGATTGGTAACAAAGATTTTAAATAGATTATAAATACTCATGTTTTTGTATAGCTTATGAACTAATTATTTCCATCATTTGATGAAGTCATGTTAAGATTCATTGGGAAAGTTTTAAGCATTAATGAAGTTGTTAAGGGTATTTGAAAGAATCAAATTATTTTGCAATTAATTAACTAGAGCATTGATTATTTATTCAAACTGTGTAAAGAAATGTCTAGGAATTTTATTATAACATTATGGTGCATATACAATGAATGTTTTACCTAGAAGCTTAGAATTAGTGCAAGTACTAATTTTTACCCATTCATTATAAACATTGCAAAAATATTTGAGATATAGGTTAAAATTAGTAGTTCCATCATATGTGATGGTTGGAAAAATACATATAATATACATAGACATAATGAAATGAATTAAAGGTTATACTCAAATATTTTGAAATAATTTATTTTGAATTGGAGGTTGAGGAGTAAGGTTTCTATTTCCATATTTATGAGGAGTATTCATATAATTTTTTATTAGTTGATTCATGATTTAGGGTTGTTGATTAACAACTTGTAATATTTGCTTAATATTAGGATTCATACCAAAATTGATAGACTAATTTTAGAAAAACATAACATTATGAATGTAAATGGAATAATTTTATATTTTAAATCAAGAATATAAAAACATTAAGAGACATAAATTATAAAGTGGGGGAACTGTCAAACAAGTAAAAAACTCACATATATAATAAGGCTTGTAAATCATTAATCTCCAAGTATAATTTCAAATATAAACCAAGGGAAATTAAAACAAAAGTGATGTTAAGCCATGAAAAAGTATCTAAAGGTAGAATAGTGAGAGTGAGTATAATGAGAGAGGAAATCTAAAAATATAGAGATAAGAGGAAATAGGAGATACATATACAACGTTCTTGTGTGTGCCAAATGTTCTAAATCCCCATAAGGATGAGGGGGATGTGTACAACAAGTGTAGGTTGAGTTACTTGTGAATTTAAATGCAAAATTTTATAAAATGAACAAAATAGGTGTGGTACCTCATAAATCCAAGATAAAGTGAATTTATTATAGTAAAAAATGCACATAAAAAGTATATTTAATCCTAGATTAACCTAAATGACTTAGGATAGGTAAACCCAAATAATATTTGTAAAAAACTATTACACCAAAACTTTGAGGCATTAGTGAAATTTTCACATTAGGATCGTAACATACCACCACACTTCCAAAACCTAAATTATGGGCTAGATTTATGTTAATACACTGGGATCCCCCACATGTATAAGTATAGATGAACACTATAATGATGATATAACCACTTGGTTTGTGTCTTAAAACTAAGTGGAGGCCCTGATACCAAATGTAACAAACCATTACACCAAAACCTTAAGAATTTAGTGAAATCCATACATCAAGATCATAACATTCCACCATGATTTTAAATCCCACACAATGGGTTGGATTGGTGCCCTTACACTAGGATCCATACATGTACGAGCCATAAATTTCTAGAGGTAAAATCACTAAGAGGGGAGTGAATCAATGATGCTAGATATTATATCCAATTCCAAAACCTTTAAACCCTTAACCATTCAACACATACAATAATGAAACATTTACATAATTCATAACAATGAACATGGAAGATCAAACAAGTCAAACACAAAACACATGATATATGTGGGAAACCCTTTTGTGGGTTAAAATCCACTAAACTCTACAAGATGGACTATAGTTATATAATAAAAAGATCTAATAGTTAGACTAGAAGCAACTGATCAGGGAACACCCATCCCCTATTTTATTGATATAAAATCCCATAAGGAGCTACTACCCCTTTCTAAATGAGCACCTACAACAACTAGACCCTTATAAATCCTTATCTTGCAAGGAAGAACCAACCCCATAAGAAATAAACAGCCACTCTAATACCTTGAATAGATCATATTATAAACCTATTATTTATCTTCAATTGATGAAGAACATCTTTGTCTACACTCTTCACCTTCAATCTCTCTCAAGCTACCTATAGGACTAACTCTCTCAAACTACCTCTTCTAGGCTCATTAGGTCCAATGATCTATGTGTCCTCCTACATGAACTTGATTAAATAAGCATGATTTATACTCTTTAATATTCATTTATCCTCAGTTACATGTACCTTTTATTTCAAATTTTCTCTCCTTTGCTTGAATCCACACTTCCACAATAGGCACAATTAGTCCAATTAAACCTTGTACTTATACCACTCTCTTCCTTTAACCCATATTGGTTAGCCAAGATGCTTTATATATTTTAACTAAAATCAACATAGGTACATACACATGTTACATGTGATAACCATACTCATTATAGGTCGATCATTAACTCCTTATCCCCAAGCCACCATTAGGTCATGGTGAGACCTAAAACAATTTGGCCTTCATACTTATATGCTCTACTTATACCATTCTCTTCTTTTAACCCATATTGGTCAACCAAGATGATTTTTTTATTTGAACCAAAATTAACATAGGTACATACACATATTACATGTGATAACCACACTCTTTATAGGTTGATCATTAATGCATTAGCCCTAAACTATCATTAAGTCTAAGTGAGACCTAAAATAATTCAACCTTCATACTTATACGCTATAAATTCAACTCTTTGGGCCACTTATAGATTATAAAAAATATTAAAACACATCAAAAATATCTCAAATATACCCTTTCTCACTCCCTCATGGGTCCATTCCACTGATAACACCAACTCAATACTTGAACCTACCAATTAGGTCTCCTTGCTTTAAGGTCTTCACATACAAAAAACACAGTCTCAAAATTTTAAAGAAAAAACTAAAGTATTTCACATATTCATGTGATTAGCTCAAATGGGTGAACCCTTAAGGACATATATAATACCTCCATATTATTTATACACTTCAATACAAGCTCTAAGCACTAAAAACAACTCTCTCAAAATGACCACTTAGGCTAGTCACACATTGTCAAAATATAATTGTATTATTTTGACTCTCCATATCTAATCAGGGGCATATCATGACATAAAATAATTTATAATAATCCTTACATACTTAACAAAAAATATCCATAAAAATTTTATTGTTGAATTCTACTCAGACAACCTTCAACTCACTCCTGCAACATGGTCACTCAATCTACTGGTGCATTCAATAAACATAGTTGACTTCTAAGTAATTATTCACACTGAAGATGGATTGTTCAAACCTAAAAAAATATATAAATATGGTCCTCATGGATTATATAACACTCTAAAATAGATAATTAATCTTGAAACATCAAAACACTATCAAGAACAACTCAACTATCCTTCTCTAGTCACTTACAAAACATGGTCAAATACATAGTCAAATTTGGAGCTCAATATCTAAAACTATACAAACATTCAAATATTTTACTTGAATTTTAAATCAACTTAAAATTCATCCTAGATCAAAATATATAAGCAAAATACTTAGCATTGGTTTTTATTTTATCAATTTCAAATACCAATGGTCACTGGTAAATGCAAATATTGTAGACACATGTCTTCATCTCATAATCCCTAAAATATAGATCAATTACGATCCCTTTATCTCTTTATAAGTATACAAAATTTAACTTACATTACTCATCATTGATCATTGATATACATTTCCACAATAAAGACACTTGGCACCCTCATGTGCCTTCTGAGCAAATTGATGTCAGTCCTCACTCTTGTGCCACTTGGTAGTCCCACATGACTTCTGAGCACATTTCTATCAAACCTTACTCTTGTGCCACTTGGTATTCCTACATGTTTTTGATCTTATTGATACTCACTGTTAGATATGTCTTGACTATTTTTCCCTAGAATTTAATGTAGTTAATCATGATGGTCTCTATTGCATCGTAGTCTGCTAGAGAAACTTTCAAACCTTCAAATTTTCTCTAGCAGACTATAGAAACACTTCAATAATATAAATATTCATAGTACCTTCTTTGAACAATATAAAACATCTCCATGAAAAAAAATTACCAATTTTTACTTTATGATTTCCTGCAAAAACTTATTGGATCACTCATATTTTCATGATGTACAGTGATGATCTGGCTTCTCTTAAGCTATAATATGCATGTTTCTCTTTCCTAATGATCAAATGACATAAAAAAACTTCACCAAGACATCTATGGATGCATCAAAACTTCTTATTTGTCCTTATAAACCTTCACATGTACCATAACTCTCCACACTATCAAACACAACTTCTTTGCCACTTATGTACTAGTACCACATGCTCTCTTTGACATCAATGACAACCTAATATCAATGACCATGCTAAAAAATCTCCCCTTTCCTCATTGATGGAAAAACACCCTATAATTTACTTCTTACTCATTTCAAATCCTTTATTCTGATCTTTTTCCCTCTTTAACATTAATGACAAAGGGTCTCTTCTTTAATATGCCAACTTGATCATTAACTTGACAAACTACTCACAGAGCTTAGAAAGCTCCCCCTAACATCATGATCCATATCATGTCATGCACAATTATTTAAGACATTCATTAACATCATGTATTAATTCAAACACTATTCTAGGTACTCAATATACTTACATACTTTCATGCATATGAATCAATTGTTCCGTTTTTGACATACACCAATCTAAACTTAGCATTTTATGATCCTTGAACCTCTCTACCTACATAAATCATGAGCTCTCTTTGCTCATGCATGAATATTCAATAACTTAACAAAACACATGACTTGGTTTGATCAAGTCATCATATTAATCTTCTTGAATTCACAATTGTAGCAGACATCTTCACACTTCTATCATGACTGAAGCATCTTCACATATGCTCTCCTTCACATCATGCACATCTTCTTCATGCCACTCAAGATAAATGAGTTAGCTCCCCCTTAGTCAAACACATCTTCAAATGATATTCCTACCCTACAACATCAAATAAATCTCAATTGGCATCAACCATGCTTGCTCTTGCTTGTTAAGTGTCTCCTTAAAGCCTAGATAGAGACAACCTAACCCACAAAGTCCTAAGACAATGTGAAACCAAGAGTTACCCACAACTCCTCATATTCATTCTCCTCCTTAATCATCTAAAACTAATTGTTTCTATTATTTTTCTTGGACTTAAGAGAAGCAACTTGCTCATCGACTATAATATTCTGCTTTTCTTTTAAGAATGAATTGACAATACATGGAGAAAATAAATATTCATGACATACCTCATCACTAGACATTGACAACTGATGTTTCCAAATGAAACTTGTTCAACAATGGTAGAATGTTTACTTGTATCTATACACACCTCAAAACTAGCCTCAAATATCACCTTGATCTTTTATTTGAGCTCAACTTAAACTAACTTTTGATTCTCCTTTTCTGTCTAGATAGATGCCACATTCTATTGGCATTCCTGAACATTCTTCATATCCAATTCCTCTTTTGTTTTAGCAAGTAATCCACCCTGATGTTTTAAATTAATTGAATTAGATTGCTTGGTTTTCACTTCCTTAGGTTTCCATACCAAGGATGGACCTTTATTGAGCACTCTAGGATGTCCATGCACCTTTTTATGACTCGAGAACTTGATTTTACAATATATTACAATATGATGAACATGATGACAATTGAAATAAATAACATCATTCATACCTTATGCTTGATGAATATTATGAATTTCAGCACACATAACATCTTATCTCTTAGGTTCATTATGCTCAAGCTTAACTATCTTAGGTCTCCATAATTGGGTTAGTCTTTTCACATGCATTTTGGGGTATAATCTAGTAATATGTACCATGTCATGACAATTATAATAGACTATATTATCCATAATTTTATCTAAATATCTGATATTCCTTATACAATTTATTGCCTTATCACCAAAAAGCTTACATGAAAAATAATGACCATGAAATGAACTTTCATACCTTATAGCATTTGGTTTCCTAAATAGTCTTTTCACCTTCTTATCTTGAGCTAGCCTCTCTTGATATTTCTCATTATTGTTTACCTTGACAAAAAAATTCTCATGCTCATTTGTCAATGAATCTAGCTTGGTCTTCAATTGAACACTCTCATCCTCTTTAACTTTCATACTTGAACTTGTAGCCTCTAACTCAATTATGAGTTTTTGGATGGTCTCCTTATCCCTCTTAGATTCTTTAGTCATGTCATCCTTAAATCTACACGTTTTCTCCTTAGTGATATTTATAGAATCAATATAAGACTTCAACTCATCATGCTCACCTTGCTTTAAACCCAACTTGGCATTTATCTCTTCTAATTGAGTTTTGAAATGTTTGCATTCTTCCTCTTTTGAACTCAGATTAGTATTTTTAACTATTAATTGATCCTCATGAATGATAATCTTATCTTTATCATCTTTTGATCTTGATATTTCATTCAAGGATTATATATCCTTATTGATCTTGATGAACGTATCCTTAATATCCTTAAATCCTGAGGTTGTGATCTTATTTTGAGCTTCTTCTTGATCATACTTGCTCATCTTACCCCTGTACTTCTCAAAAACTACCTTGTACTAATTGCACCTTTCTTCACTTAATTTTAGACATACATAAGTGACCTCTACTTTATCCTTCAACTCTTGATTCTCTTTCTTCAATTTCTTATCCATATTATGCTACTTAAGATCAACTTTAGACTTTTAAACCTACTCTAAAAGGATTTACTATGATACTAATTGTTAGAGGTACAATCACTGAAAGGTAGGGGGATGGTGAATCAATGATGCTAGATATTCAATCCAATTATAGACCCTTTAAATTACTAAGCATTCAAAACATATAATCATGTAGCATACACATCATTTATAACAATGAACATGGTAGATAAAATAAAATCAAGCACAAACCACATGATATATGTGGGACACCCTATTGGGGAATAAAACCCACTGAACACTAAAATATGGAATAAAATCATATAATAACAAGATCCAATATTTATACTATCACCAATTGATAAAATTACATCCATACCTTATTTTAGTGAGACACCAATCCCACAAGGAGCTAATACCCCTTTCTAGATGAGCGCCCACAACAACTAGACCTTTAGAAAGATTTATCTTGCAAGGAGGAACCAACCCCCTAGGAAAATAAACACCCAATTATATACCTTGAATATATCATCTTAAAAACCTATTTTTTATCTTTAACTAATGATGACCACCTTTGTCTGCATTCTTCACCTCCAATAAGTTGCTTCTAGGACTAACTCTTTCAAACTACCTCTTCTAGGCTCATTAGGTTTAATGACATGTGTGTCCTCCTACATAAAATTTATTATAAAAGCATGAATAATCCTATTCACTCTATGTTAGTCCTCAATGACCTTTACCTTTTCATTCAAAGGTTCCCTCCTTTTCTTGAATCCACACTTCCACAATAGGAATAATTAATCCAATTAGACCTTGTACTTATACCACTCTATTCCTTTAACCCATATTGGTTGGAAAATATAATTTACATAATTTAAACATAATTAAATTAGTTCCATACACATGTTACATATGATAAACACACTCTTTATATTTTTATCATTACCTCATTAGCCTTAAACCACCATTAGGTCTTGATGAGACCTAAAACAATTAGGCCTTCATACTCATACGTTATAACTTCAAATCCTTGGGCCAATGTTAGATTCTAAAAAATATTTAAAAACATTAAAAAATATCTCCAATATAAAATTTATCATTTAATCATGGGTCCATGCCACCTATGACACCATCTTGATACTTGAACCTACCAATTAGGTCTCCTTTCTCTTCAGGTCTTCATACACATAAAATATAGTCTCAAACTTTTGAAGAAAACACTCAATTATTTCACATAACCATATTATTATATCACATGGGTGAACCTTTAAATATATATTAAAAACATAAATGAAATTTATACACTTAAACATAATCTTTAATCACTAAAAATAATACTCTCAAAATGACCACTCAAGCTAGTCACACATACTCAAAATATAGTTATACTATTTTGACTCTCCACATATTATTAGGAGCATATCATGACATAAAACACTTTATCATAAGACTTATATATTTATAAAACATCTCCATTTTAATTTTATTCTTCAATTATTCTCAAAAAACTTTCAACTCACTCCTGTAATATGGTCACTCAATCTATCGATACATTCAACAAACACAATCAACTTCTATGTAATTTTTCACACTAGAGATGGATTAATCAAACCTAAAAAATATAAAAATACTATCCTTAATAATTATATAACACTTAAAATATATGTTTAATATTTAAACATCAAAATACTATCAAAAACAACTCAAAATTCCTTATCTAGTCACTTATAGAACATGGTCAAACACACAGGCCACTTTGGAGCTCAATATATATAACTCTGAAAACATAAAATATTATAATAAAAATTTATGTATGTTAATTTAATAATTTAAAATTTTTAATTTTACATCAACTTAAAATTCATAATAGATAAAAATGTATAGTAAAAATACTCAGCATTATGTTGTCCTTTGTTAATTTCAAATAACAACAGTCACTAGTAAATGCAAATATTACAAACACATGTCTTCATCTCATGCTCCCTAAAATCTAGATAAATTTAAATCCATTGAATCCTTATAATTATCATAAATTTATCTTAAATCTCTCACAATTTATAATTGATCTATTCTTTTAATATTAAGACACTTGGCACCCTCATGTACCTTATAAGCACATTATTGTCAGTCCTCGCTCTTATGCCACTTGGCAGTACCATGTGCCTTCTAATCACATTAATATAAGAAAATAATATTGTGAAAATTGGTATTCCCATGTGTTTTTTATATTATTAATTTTCACCATCAGATCTATCTTTACTATTTTACCCCAAACATCAACGTAGTTAAACATGACAGTCTCTAGTCCATCACAGTCTGCTAGAGCAACTTTAAAGGTTTCTATTTTGAGATAGAAAACACATCAAGACTCAAAATATTTATATAACCTTATTTTAACTATATAAAACATATCCATGAAAATATTTTACCAATTTTGACTTTTTTATTACCTACAAAAAATGCACAAACTTGCATGATCACTCATATCAGCATGAGGTGCAGTGATGACTTGGCATCTCTTAAGCTAGAATATGCATGTTTCTCTTTCCAAATGATCAAATGACACAACAAAAAATTTAAAATACATATATTAATTCCAAAAAAATTCTTATTTGTCCTTATATACTTGTACATGTGCCATATCTCTCCAAGTTATCAAACACAACTTCTTTGTCATTCATGCACTAGTACTTCATGCTCTCTTTGACATCAATGACAACCTAACATCAATGAACATGATCAACATAGATGAACACTAAAATTACAGCATATTTATTCCCTATATGACATTAACTTAGGTGGATTCTTTGATAACAAATGTAATAAATTGTTACACTAAAACCTCAAGGTTTTAGTGTAAATGTTGATTACATTTGGTATCAGTTGTTCCACCCAGGTTCAAGTCATGTAAAAGGAGGATATGTTGGTATTACATAATTTTTCCATGGCTCATACATGTAGGGGATCCTATTTTATGGTTGTAAATCCATCCTAGAGTTTGGTCATCAGAATCATGGTGAGATGTTATGATCTTGGTTCATTACAATATTAAGATAGAATAGTGTTTTATTTAAAGGATTTGATTGTTATTAGAATATTTCATTAGGGAATTTTATTGAACCATTTTTGAAAGGAATTTTTAGGAATATATAATAGGATTACAAGTAGAATTAATATTTTGATGGGAATTAAGTGGAGAATTAGAATTGGGTAGAGGATTCCCAATTGGACTTGGGAGGAGTATTACTAACATTGGTATTGGTTTCCCTAACTAATGTAGTGGATGGGAGAAGTTTATTAAGGTTAAAAGTTTTATTTAGAGTATTTATAGTGTCATTATAAATATTATTAATTAATTGGTAAATATATCATATATTTGAATTTTGTTTGATTTTAACCATGTTAAATTTGATGAATTTGGGATGAGATTGGTAAAAACTACCTCATGAGGATTTTCTCTCAGTGGTGAACATCGAAGGACTGATAGACCCATACAAAATTATAATGGGATGGGGCTTTCCATATGAGGAGATATCATGATGAAGATAACTAAAACATAGATGTGGGAATATATTGATCAAAAGAAACTTGAAGTATTAGACATATAATTATAGTTGGCTATTGAATCTAAAAATTTAAATTCTACCAATCTAGACAATAATGTTTGGTTAAAATGTGGCTAAGCTAATTATTATATAATGATGGGTGATAAATATCATTTATAAGGTGATACAACTAACAACTTATTATAAAAATTGTATCATGTTGGTTGATGTAATAGTAAATAAGATGCAATAAAATTAATTGCATTGAATTGGTTACTATACAATGGCAGCCTTATCAACCTTTGACTTGGGTTATTAACTCAAGTACTTCTTATCAGATGACCTTCTCAAAGGATCTATTTTCAGAAACAGAGCCATACTCCATGCCTTTGATTCTTATGGGTGATGACACTTCGATAGAAGTCAATGGTAAAGGATCAATAGAAGTAAGTGACATGCCTTGAATGATGTTTTGTGTGTTCCTTCACTATCCACCAATCTTCTTTTAGTATATCAAATCACTCACATAGGTGCAAGGAAGCAAGTTAAGTTCACACATAATTTAGTGGTCATCAATGAGCTGCATAGTGACATCATAGTGGTTTATGGGAAGGCCAATCATCATTCTAGGTTGTATACATTCTCACATTTTCCCCTATATCATCCCTCAACTACACTTATTACTCATACAAATGGAGTAACCAAACTATGGCATGAATGGTTGAGCCATTTAAATTATCATTACCTGGAGCAACTCAGTCATTAGGATATGGTTTCAAGGTTACCTAAAGTCAAAATTTTGGATAACCTATGAAATGGTTGTATTATTGGTAAGCATTTAGAAGAGAAATATGACAAGGGAAAAAAAAGGAGAGCTAAATAGAAGCTATAAATAGTCCACATTGATTTATTATGTCCATTTATAAAACCTTCATTCAATATGACAAGATACATGATCACATTCATTGATGAATTTTTGTGGTACACTTGGGTGTTTTTTCTCAAAAATAAGTTTGATGTCTTTGACCACTTTAATGAATTCAAGGCACTTGTGGAGAAGTGTTAGATCCAAAAACATTTCATGAGGCATATGTCATTCTAGAATGGGATTTTGATATGTAGGAAGAGTATAGTTCCCTAATCAGGAATAAACTATGGGACTTGGTCCCTCTTTCTAAAGAAAGGAAATTGGTACATTTCAAATGGGTTTATTAGACTAAGTATGGTGTAAATGGGTCAATTGATAAGTGCAAAGCTTTTCTAGTTCTAAAGGGGTTTTCTTAGGTCCCTAACATAGACTACATTGAGACATTTACTCATGTCGCCAAGATGACGTCTATAAGACTCACTCTAGCCATCATAGCTGCACATTGATGGGATATTCACCGAATAGATGTGAAGAGTGATTTTATACATGGTAGCCTCAAGGAAGAGATATATATGGATCAACCATAAGGATTTACGGAAGATACCTCTTTGGTATGTAGACTCAAGAAATCCATCTACCGACTCAAACTGGCCCCTAAAGTATGGTATGCCAAGATGGACTCCTTTCTCCTTATAGTCAAGTTCACCAGATGCAACTCAAATCTAAATGTCTACATCTTGAAATATGATCATTATCTATTGATCCTAGTTCTCTATGTTGATGACTTACTAATTATAGCAAGCTCATGATCATCCATCCCATCAGTGAAAACTACACTTTTGGATAGATTTTCAATGATAGACATGGGATTACACTACTTTCTTAGGATTCAAATCATTAAATTAGATTATGGGATAACTTTATCACAATCCAAGTATTCTCTTGATTTGCTTGTAAGGTTTAACATGGTTGATTGTAAGATATCTCCTACTCCCTTCTTATTTGGTGTGAAGCTTGAGGCTAATTGTCCTACAATACTTATTGATGCAACTCCATATCGGTAACTCATGCATAGTCTTATCTATCTCACACATAATAGACCTAACATATCCTATGTAGTTGTTTTGGTCTCCTGATTTATGCAAAAGCCACATGAGTTGCACTGGAAAGAAACAAAGCATATTTTTCACTACATTAAGGGTTTCTAAAACTATGGGATATAATATGGAGTAGGAACAAAGGTTAATTTTATTGGATACATAGATTTAGATTGGGGTTTAGATATTTAGAGTCAAAAGTCCACTTTAGGCTATAGTTTCTCACTTGGTTTAGGTCCAATAAATTCGTCAAGCAAGAAGTAGCATATAATTAATTTATCATCCATAGAGGCAAAATATAGAGGGGCTATCAATGACACCTCTAAAGCAATATAGCTTTAAGGGATTCTCACTGAGTTTGGTGTCCAATTTAATAAGCCAAAAATCATTTACTATGACAACCAAAGTAATAGTTATATTTTTAGGAATTTGGTTCTCCATGAAAGGACCAAGCATATAGAGATTCACATGTATTTCATTAGAGAGCTTATCAACGAGCAAATCACTGATCTTTGATACTATCCAACATCAGAGAAAATTATAGATATTCTAACCAAGTATTTCATAGAGAGTAAATTTATTCCTCTAAGAGCTCTCATTAGGGTTAAGGTTGTTCCACCTTCTTCTTCCTTTTATGGAGGTTCATCACTATGTACTTGGGTACCTCATCATGATTTCAATTTTTGGACCCAATTCTTATCTCACATAAGATATGATTAAGAGGGGGTGTTAGTGTAGTTCTTTTTTGCACTAAATTTTACCTACACAGTCGTATGGACATTTTATGTTATTTAAGCTTGTTTAGGTTAGTTATAGAGGGCCCATAGGCAAATTATATTTAATTTTAATTAGTTAATTAAGAAAATTAGAGGCTTCCTCATGTTTCTGTAATTTTATCTATATGTACCCCACTTTTCATTTTTGGAAAGTTAATCAACTCATTCACATTTTTTAATAAACAAGTTAATGCATATTTTTCCTCTCTTGGAATTTTGGAACTCTCACACTACCTCACATGACTCAACATTGATTGCATGAAATCTGTTCAGAGATCTTGGCACACTCTTTCAATCACATATATTTAAATTACGTTCAAATTATTTAAAATGATAAAAAATAATTAGTAGTCTAATTTTTGAAAAATATCATAAATAAATTGGAATTTATCAAAAAATAATTGAACTTTTCAAGACATAGAATTATTACAAATAAATCACATATTTAATGTATTTGTAATAATTCCAAATTATTTAAAATAGTTAGAAACAAATAGTAGTCAAAAATTTTAAAACTATCAAAAATAAATTAAAATAATAAATATTTGGTTGGATTATTACAAATAAATCACATCTATTTAGTGTATTTAGAATAGTACAATTATTTAAAATGATCATAAATAATTAGTAGTCCAATTTTTTTAAACTATCAAAAACAAATTGGAATTTATCAAGAATTAATTACACTTATTAAAAATAAACCATATCTATCTAATGTATTTGAAATAAGTACAAGTTATTTAAAATGATAAAAAATAATTAGTAGTCCAATTTTTAAAAACTTTCAAAAATAAATTGGACTTTATCAACAATTAATTAGACTTATCAAGAATCAGTTGGACTTATTAAAAATAAATCACATCTATGCAAGTGTGAAAAATAGTCACACCACACCATTAGAAGGCCAATAGTCATTATATCTTCAATCAAATTCATACAATACATAAAATTGGTTCATAGATCGTGCATTTATAGATAATAATCTTGAGTAGTTTATTTCATAAGGAATGATAATTCATAGATCTATCAGGCTAAGCACAGTGAAAATAGCCATTTAATGCAGTTACATTTTTATCTTGAATTTTTATCAACTAGTCTGAATACATCATGTATAGACTCTTAATTCCACATTTAGATATGTGATTAGGCCACCTAAGATGAATATAATTCCAAATTTTAGTAATTTATTGGATCATGAACTATTTGTTTAATCTTCTAGTGTCATTTTAGTCATTATCAAATTTTAGCATGTATTGTGCACATTCCACTTCTCAATCACTTAGAAACTTGATAGTTCACACATGTTAAATTTGGTATTCATGAGAGAGTCCATAAGATTTTGCTAAGTGGAATGATCAAGGGTTATTGGGTTGCTCAGCACCTCCCAGATGTTTATATAGTCTCACCCTAAACTAAGATACCAAAGTTGTGATGCATGTCACAATCTTGGGTGCTTTTGACACTCAAGAATTTTGTTCTTACTATTCATCCTTTCATAGAGCTAAGTCACTGAGATTGTGACATGTGTCATGATCTTGGGTTCTCAAGATTTTATTTTTTGATTCTTTAGTAAACAAGTTTTATGAGTGCGGAGTTGCTGAATACCATTTTGTCAGACTTGAACAAAGTGTAATTTTAAAAACCGAAAAGCCTTTGACCATTTTTTGATATACAAATGCTGAAGAACAAATATTGATTTACAAATGACAAATTATCAATTCTAATTTTTGAAGGATAAAATTCAAATTTATAAAATTTGAAGACCTTTTCACAAAACTTTAAATATGAAGTGGAAAAATTTGGGACACAAATTATAACATCCCCATTGTGACCTACCTAGAATAATGTGATTTAAAAATAATAATAATAATCAACATATTATTTCATTATATTTCACCATGATAATTTAATTAGTGATCTATCTAAACATACTAAGTATTTTAACTATAAAATAATCATGTAACAACTCTATATTATTGATTGCTAATATCATATGAATAAAACATAACTAGATATAGAAAGTAATTATATATTTCCATCCATGGTTGGTACAAACATGCAGCCACTATTGTCATGGTAAAAAAAGTAAATAATTACATCTCATTAGGTATAATATCTTAATAATAATAAATATAATACAATGTAAAAGATATAAGGCTCCATAGAGAATGAGTTCCCCAAACTCCACTATGACAATCTCATGTGTTATCTCCTAATAAGTACTACTATGGGGAGGGAGAGAATTATCTAAGTATTTTTCCACACCAACCATGGACCATCGATCCTACACACAATCCCCCATAAATGAATAACTCTCCCTTCATAGATGAGTAGATAGTGATAGTGTAGAAATCTAGAGAGATAATCTACTACCCATGTGTTGTATGATTTTTGAAAATATTTAGTGTACCATAAAGAAATATGTTCTAACATGATATTGCACAAATATGTAAATCATATATATGAAATGAAAATTTCCAACTAACATTATTTTGTCTAAATTTTTCAATAGTTATTAGTATCTAGGATTAGTCAAATTCATACACACCACTTGATCAGAATACCTTCATCTGGCATTGTGATACTAGTAATCTAGTGAAGTCTATCTCACTACTTACTCAGTACTAGCAATGTGAAGATTGGTTAATATAAATACAACCAAAAAATTCATACATTTTAATTTCTAATACATGCATAAACCATGCTAAACATAGGGATAATCAAAACACATACATTTAGTCCATAAAATCTGTGAATGAATCTTCACAATATTATTGACACATTAATAATAATAGACATAACAAGTACAGTATATACCAACTGGGTATAATCTATAAATTTCTAATTTTCATAAGTAGATTAAAACATAGTACATTCTATGACAATAAACCATAGTCTATCATTTAAATGTACACAATACTCAATTTCAACAACCAATCACAAAAAAAAAAGTCATAATGCTCAAACAACGTAATCTTTTTTTTAGGCAACTTGTTATATTTTTAGGAAGATATATGCATAGTGTCCAATCCTTCAAGAATCTATGACTTAGTGTTTAATACATAATAAATTATAAATGTAAGCACACATCCCAATGCACTAATATATATATATATATATATATATATATATATATATATGCACTTGTACATACTAATATACTCATATCATGAACCACACAAAAGTTTTTAATAATATACAAATACTATATGTAAATGTTAATAGTCCCTTATAATTTTAATAAGTGACTTTATGAGATTGTAACCTCCCAATAAAATATATTTGGTCAATTTCATCCATGTATAAATAGGTCATAGAATTATATAGATCATCGAATATCTTTGCTCGATAAATAATATCAATGTATATCCATAACTCAATATCACATGATCAATATACCCAAATCTGATAAACCTAATAAATAATATATTTGATAGATATCTATTTAAGAATATACATATATCTCTATATTTTAAAGAATATATTTTATAAAAACTAACTTTAACTTAGTTTTGTTCATTTGCACCATTCTTCCTAGTCTTTATACTTATTAGGTATTTATTATCTCAAACATACCATACAAATATACCAAATTATGTAACTAAAGAGCTAAGACATTCTAACTATACATATAATAAACTCAAAATACTAGGATTAATTATAGAATAACTAATATATGAGTTTAAGATATATAGTATTTTAATCATTATCATCATCCAAAAATATACAAGAGTATTGTGAACATACAATGTCATCTATCTAGTATAATCAAATCATTATGTCTATCCCGTTATGTCTATCTCATTTTCATAATGATTATGAACATATAAACATTATGATTATATTGATACATAAATATGGTATTTTTTTAATTCTTAATGTACTACTTAAGCTAGTAAGTGTATCTAGTATTTTAATCTCCATAACCATGTTCACAGTCTTAGGTATTGTGCTAGAACCCATACCTGACAAAATAATATATACTTATATTATCTAACCTATATAAATCTAGAGTTCAATGCTAGAGTCATACATTATACCTAACAATAACTATTGTATTAGTTTGCACTAAGAAACAATCAAATAGTTTGAGAACTATAATTTGCATGGCCCATATTTATGAAACATGTGTCTATAAAGATTTTTCATTGCACCTTCTTAATCAAACTATTTTGGTTTGTGATTTTTCTTTTTATTGTACAAGAACTATATACCTACATGTTTTTAGATACCTACAAATTTATCAAGAGAGATCATATGGCTATGGACAGGTTGCTACAACTAATATGTTAAGTAAATAGTCATATATACATCTCTCCACTATTTTAAGACTTCTTCTACCTTAGATACCCATTCATAGCTAGATATTCATAATAAATTTCCATGCTGTAACTAGATCATTTTCAATAAATACATATATGTGTAGGCATATATATATATATATATATATATATATATATATATATATATATCACTACCAATAAACACTTATGTATGTATATCTCTAATCTGTATCTCGTATCAACCCCATATCTTCTTATACATACAAAAGAATTTTTGAATACATACATTAATAAATATAAAGTACAAGGGATATATATATATATATATTTATATATTTATATATCACTACCAATCAACACTTATGTCTGTATATCTCTAATATGTATCTCGTATCAACCCCGTATCTTATTATACATAAAAAAGCATTTTTGAATACATACATTAATAAATATAAAGTACAAGGGATAAATTTAACATCTAATCGAAGAAATATAATTCACAAAAATGGCTAAGTATTGAGTATATATGATAAATACTTAGAGAAATATAAAATAGAGATAGTAATTTGAGCCGTTCATATGTGAGTGTTTGAGATTTTCATTATTCATAAAACATAATGATGTATAAAATAAGTAGTGAACTTATAGAGGTAAAACCTATATTTATATTTATGTATACAAAACTATCCTAGATTTATTAGATCCTATGGTATTTTTGTATACATAAAAATTACTTATTATTATATGCATAATCCACTATGACTAATTGTATACATTTAAATTTATTTAAATCTAATCCAATATAAATTTAAATATATATACACATGTAAATCATTATATACCACATATTTGTTTCATTGCATATACATTATATACTCATTGTATATCACATACATAGTGATGCAGGAGCATCACTACCCAATTAACATAGTGTTATAGTTTTCATGTGTTGAGACTTTAGGAGGTGTTTAGGGAAAAATAAAGGGTTAATAACACCCATTTTTAGTCACTTTTTTTGAGTAATTTAGTGGTTATGAAATTAGGTAACGTACAATAATAATTAGCAAGTTAGTTATAGATTTTAGGATCTTAAAATAGATATTTTAGATTTGGTTTTTTCAAATCATTCAAGTTAGAGTAAAATAAGTTGGGTAAGGGGTTGGATCCATAAATATAATGTAACAAAAAACCCAAAATAAATATATAATTTGATTTTTGGCAGATTTTGTATTTTTTGTATGTGTAACAAGATCAGATGAACAAACAACAAATATAAAAGGAACATTGATAGAGAAGTGTATTACGATATTATTGAACCTATGTTGAGTTATTTTACTCATATAAAAATGTTATATATGTTATAATAAATATATCTCTCATATATGGAAGATGAACACAAGATAGACCTTGCATCTATGTGTAAATACTATGTAATCTAACTGTGCAAAAATAAGAAAAAAACATTGATAACAAAAAGTTTGTATTTATTATTTCACATTGGGTAAGCATATGTTTATGTTCTCATGGTTTTAAAAATAGTATCATATTAGATTCACATTCTTGAATCATCTCAATAGTTGAGACCCATATACTCCTATATGGTTTTGACATTCTATTAGAAGAAGTTCTGAGCATGCATTTTTGAAGAAAGGATATCTGGTATGTTTAATTGATATAGGGAGAAATTTTAAAATAGTTAGGTATTTTTAATTATGTTGAGTTCATTGACAATGCACCAAAGTTAAGACACTATGTGTTCTACCAAATAAGGTTGAGTTTATATAAGCATCAAGAAGTGATATGTAAAATAGTGAATGAGAAGTTAAAGGTTTTAATAACACTCTTAGACCCTTGACAACACTGGTAAAGCTCTATCAATATTTTATATATTTCTTATTATATATATTTAAAGTACTGGTTACCTTCAAATTCTGCATATAGGCTATGTTATTCAAAGTGTGATCCTACAACACATTGTAGAATGACCAACAGAAGAGAAAATGAGACATAAAGGAGATATTTTGAATTCTAAGATGTGTAAAAATATATCACAGATTTAATTCAACCATTACAAAGGAATAGAATCATTTTCAAGAATCCTAGATTGCAATTTGTCTCTTTGTAAAATCATACAGGCTCATTTTAATGCACAATCATCGTGAAAGCTTTGGAAGGATTATAGGGACATAGCTAGACCTTATTGAGTGTTCACAATTTGTTGAAACCTTGTGAAATATTGGCAAAGGAATAAATCACATATAAACTTTATGCTAGATTGTTATATACTTCATATAAGTCCAATACATGTTATCATGAATTGATCACGGTTTATATTTATACCAAAATGGATAATATAATGTAATCCTAGATAATATATTATATAGATCACCATATTAATTTGCTTATCATTTATATAAAATTTCAATAAATTTATCTCAAAATCAAAATAAAATCACCTACCTGGGGTAGCTTGACCTATCAAATCTTCCCTCCTTCACCCTAATGCTCCTTCTCATCTCCAAGTCGATCTATTCCTTTCTTTTTCTATTATCCTCTTTATCCTTTATGCTACGCCCCTCTCTTCTCTTTTTCTTTTATTTATTGAGTTTTATCTTTTTAATTTTTTTATACTTTTCCTAATTCGTCTTAAGCCAAACTAAAAATCTTTGTTTTATTCTATTAAGAAATAAAGTAATCATTAAGTTTTATATATATATATATATATATATATATGTATATATATGTATATATATATATATATATATATGTATGTATATATATGTATATATATGTGTATATATATATATATATATCTATGTATGTATGCATATGTATATATATATATATATGTATATGTATATGTATATGTATATGTGTATATATACATATATATATATATATACATATATATATATATACATATATATATATATATATGTATATATATGTATATATATATATATATATATATATTTGCATATATATATATATATATACATATGTATATATATACATATACATATACATATATATATACATATACATATACACACATATATATACATATACATATATATACATATACATATATATATATATGTATATATATATATATACACATATATATACATATATATATGTATATATATCTATACATATATATATGTATACATACAAATATACATATATGTATATATATATATATATATGTATATATGTATGTATACATACATATATGTATATATATATATATGTATGTATATATGTATATATATATATATATATGTATATATATATGTATATATATATATATATGTGTATATATATGTGTGTGTATATATATATATATATATATATAGAAAGAGAGAGAGAGACACTTCTAACTTAATGATTACTTTATTTCCTAATTACAAATAGTTGATTTATTTATTATTTGTTATTTATTAATATTAGCATAGGTAAAGAATTATCTCAGCTTAATGATAACATGACCAATATGATGTCAATAATATTCTTATAAATCCAATAACTAATTATAACACAATTATTATTTATAACATCATTATGATAATGATAAATATTTATATTAAGTTGCTATAATCTATTCATATTAAGCCATTATTTATTGATAGCATTATCTTTTTATATTAAGGCATTAAACCTTATAATGATATTCCTAAATACCATAAAGATAACTAGGTTATGTTCTCAACATTAATAAGATACAATGGCTAGTATAGATATTTTAGTACTAAATATTATTCATGAAAATTTACATTTTTGACAACATTAATAAATATTAATACAATGACATGATATAAATACATAGTAACATTCAAAATGCAATCACATGAAATTAATTGACCTAAGCGTAAATCTGAACTAACACTCACATAAAAAATTATCTAAGTGCAGATAAAATATAGAATGTACTAACACTAACCATTCAAAGAATGCATATAACATGTATTATTTGATATGATGTGTGTAGGTTTCTAGTTATTCCTATGTTGTTCCCCAACTCCTCCATCTACATCACCCTCTATGATGACACTCTCCCTCCATTATGCTTTGAGGGATGAATCTCTCATATGTCAAACTCATGACAAGAAAGTAGTTCGTATATAGATCATGGCATATATCATAAAGCACTACTAAAATAACAAATCAAAATGATCATAATGTAAAAATATACAATACAAATCAAAATTAAATTAAAACAATATTCAACTATCCCATAGCAGTAAATAACTTACATCTTAATTAATAATAATCAAATCAAATTAACAAATATAAATATCCATAGATAATCAAGTAAGTTTAATTATATGATAATTGGGATCTAACATCTTTCCCCCTTAAAGCTGGTCATTGTCCAGGTGACACTTATTCAAATATAAGTTCTATATTAAAACATTATTCAACATAAAGATAACATAATATAAAGCATAAAATTAAGAAAATTAATATGGACTCAACTATAGAACTCATTAAAGTCCTCCCAAGAAGCACTATCCTAAGATTATGGGTCCCACAAGACCTTGCAGTATGGCATCTCCCTATTACACTAATAAAGTTTGTGAGTGTTAATTACTCTAATTGGTTCTACCATGATCCCCTTAGGGTTAAGAACTTCCAAATGATTCCAAACCAACACATGTGAAGGATAATTTATGTACTTTGTATGATAATAAACATGGAAAACATTATGCAATAGAGCTAGGGTTTATAATAATGCAAGCCTATATGCTATAGGATTGACCACCTCTAACACCTTGAAGGGTCCCACATATCTCAATAATAATTTTTTTTCCTTCTCAAATTTAATATTAAACCATAAGCATGTTAAATCACTAGAAAATCAAAAAATAAATGGTCAGGGAGAGTTACACCAAGCCTACCATCCCCTCTGCACACCTCTCTATCCTTAAAAGTGTTTTCTTTTCATTCCTAAGAAAAGTGTTTAGATAACCTAGCAAGATTGATGTGTATAAGTCAATACCATCACTACTATGGGTAGCTATTGATAAGTATGACATGTCAATACTACTACTACTCTGCATATCTTCCAATAAGCATGACAATGAATAAAAAATGAAAATAATACATTTTTAATATATATAAAATTAAGGAATAAATATTGCTTAGTATAAATGTATATAGTAATATGACTAAATTTGAGTAGTCCCCCTTGTCAAATACTATACTTGACAAGGTCCCCTTATCAGATCCAAAATTATTAACCATCAAGTCAATTTGAGACTAACTAGGATCCACTTCCATCTTTTAGTACTCACATTATGAATTCACCACTCATCCCTTAGGTCTGCATGACCTAATGATCTCCAAAATGGGCACATCATTCAATGAATCACAAATCCATTCCAATAGATCCTAGAGTACAATGACATACACTAAATAATTCAAGATTTATTAACATCTATCATAAGAAAAATCATACAATCATTCCATAATTGCATTAAGTTTGTATTATCCAGACATAACTAGTATACATTTTAATAGGTTAACCCATCTTTGTTATATTTATAGTTAGGAGGAAATAATGTTAAAATTTGACATAACAAATTAAGGTCAAGGATCACACTATCATTACAACCTTATAAAGGTAACAATTGATACAATGTCTCGTTGCTTGCTTGGATAGTTACATAGTAAGTTATAAGTTTATCTAAACTCCTTAGACTAATAAGATGTTATACACATCATATTCCATACTTGCTCTAAGTGAAACATACATAAATGTCTCATCAAAATAACATGTATTAAGCAAGATGATAATAATAAAAATATAATCAAGGGTGGAATCATAACATAATTATTATAATAAACTTGTAAATCTTAGTCCATAACCAATATAAATTCAAGGATTACCACTTCACATGATCAAAGTTCACAAGTGTGGACAGAGTAGCACTGGAAAATGTTACTCTAGAAAGTCAAAAGTGTAAATTAATAAACTAACACCTCAACACCAAAAATCCTAAATAACCATGCATGTTTTTAATTAAACATTACAACCCAAGTTTCCAAAATCACTACACACTTACCAAACCTATAAGTGTAGTATCACAACCTATTTTGACAACTAGAAGGAAAAATATTAACCACATAGATGAATCAATCCATTCCATTACTATAACTTATATATCAACAATAAGTATAAGACACTACCCCATGAACTCCAAGTAATATTATCAAAACAACATTTCAGAAACAAGTTTTATGATTAAGGGAACACTTAATTAACATCATGAAAATATGAATCCACTTAATGATATTATAATGATGTTAAAAAAGGGTGAGAGAGTAATAACTCACCTCTATGCTAGCTATGTGAGATGCCACCTCTTCCAAATCCACATAAACATATGGGGTGCCAATCCATGAGAAAACTCTTAACACATAGGAATCCTCAACAAAGATAACTAAACTCCACTATAAGGAAAATTTCCACCGTACTAGGTGGTGTCAATCCTTAAATAGTCTTTTAGGATTACCACCAATAAGACATAAATCTCTATTTAAAATGCACATATTCTTAAGTGAGAAGCATCCAATTCTTTTTGAACATTCACAATACAAAACATAAGTGGTGGAGGTGAGTTGATTACCATGTAAGGATGTAATTATTCTTGAGGTGTTCAATCTAAGTCATCAAAAATATTATAGGAATATCTTGTTCGTCACTCATGAACTATGCTATGCACTCACCTACCTAAATATCATATACAACCATCACCATTGAGACACTTAATAGACCAACCCTTTATCATTTCAATGAGGGTATGAGTGCTCCTAAAGGTACACACTCAATGTACCAAAAAATATTTCATGGATGTCTATTATCTAAAATAGCTATCAATCCATATATGAGGACCTAATAAATCTCACAATTATAATCATGGTGTAGCATGATTATATATTGAGGAATTACAAATCTAAAATACACTTCACTTAACTAGTACAATACTATCTATTCTCTCACATCCTGAGGGTTTTCCTACTTAGTGGGATACTCTTTAGTTTCATCCTGGTGTTCTTCCTCTTCAAGGCTATGATATTACCACTAAAAGGCTAAAATTTGATCCTTGGTTTCACTCATGGCTATAAGAATCTAATCTAATTTTGTTGTTTTCTCAACGACAAATTAGTTGGGATTAAATAGATGGTTACTATCATTGACATTTGAAGGATGCTCTCTAGATACTCAATCATTCACCATTCTCCCTTTTAGTAAATAAATCAATATAAAAATGTTAATGAAATCATTAGGTCTTATAATTTGAGCCACAATTGTCATACCACATGTAACATCTCCACTGGGACCTACCTAGAATAATGTGATTTTTTTAATAAATTTAATCAACATATTTTTTCATTAAATTTTACCAAAATAATCTAGTTAGTCATCCATATAAATAAACTAATTATCTTAACTATAAAATAAGCATGTAACAACTACCTACTACTGATCACTAACATCATATGAAGAAAACATAACTGAATATAGAAATTAATTATAGATTTCTAGCCATGCTTGGTAAAAACATATAACCCTAATATTATGGTATAATAATTGAATAAATATATCTCATTAGTTATAATGTTTCAATAATAATAAATACCATACAATGTATAAGATATAAGGCTACACAGAGCATGAGTTCGTAGAACTCCAATATCAATGGCAATCTCAAGTTTTGTCTTCAAAAAAATACTATTGTGGGGAGGGAGATCATCATTCAAGCACTTTTACACACCAACTATGGACCATTGATCCCTACCACAATCAACCATTAGGGAATGACCCTCCTTTCATAGATGACTAGATAGTGATGATGCACATAATCTAGAGAGACAAGATAGTATTTGTGTGTTGTATGATTTCTAAGAACATGTAGTGTACTATAAATAAATATAATCTAACATGATATCACAAAAACATGTAAATCATACATATGAAATGACAATTTTTAACTAACATTACTTTGGCCAACATTCTCAATAGTTATTGATCTCTAGGATCAGTCAAATTCATACACATCACTTGATAAAATTACCTTCATCTAGCATTATGATGTTGGTAAGTAAGTGAAGTCCATATCACTAATTAATCCATACCATCAATGAAATATTTGGTTAGTATAAATATAACTAACATATTCATATAGATTACTTCCTACTAGCAAGTATAAAACATGCTAAAGGGTCAAAGAATAATAGTATGTCCCACTTTTTGGCATAAAGAAGCCATACACACTTTCATTTTCTCCTCAAAATATATTGAGTTTGGGTCATTAAAATTAATAATAAAATATGTTTTAGACTATATATATATATATATATATATATACACACACATTTTTCTAATTTTAAAAAAAATCATTATGTATTTTTTAGGATTTATTTTTTAGTTTCTTTTTTACTATTTTTATGGTTGGCTAGTGGGACAAAATATTTTATTTTTACCCTAAACATAGGAATAATCAAAATATTTAATTTTAGTCTATCAAATGTATGAATGAATTTGCATAATATTTTTTATCACATAAATAATAACAAGCATAACAAGTATAGTTTATACCAACCGGGTATAATCTAAAAAATTCTAATTTTCATAAGTAGATTCAAATATAGTAAATTCTATAACAAGAAATCATCCTCCATCATTTTAATGTACACACTACTTAATTATAATAGCCATTCATAAAAAATAAATTCATAATGCTCATGACAACATAATCTTTTATTTAAGGCGTTTGTTATATTTTTAGGAGCCTATATGCTTAGTGATTAATCCTTTAGGAATCTATGACTTAGTTTTTAATAGCCAATAAACTATAAATGTAAGTATACCTCCCAGTGTACTAATATAATATATATATTTATATATAATTTTATATATTAATATACTCATAATATGCACTGCACACAAGTTTTTAATAATATATAAATACTATATGTTAATGCTAAAATTCACTTATAATTTTGTTCAAGGACTATGAGATTTCAACCTCCCGATAAAATATCTTTAATCAGTTTGATCCATGTATATATATATATATATATATATATATATATATATATATATATCATTAAATCTCTTTGTTCAATAAATGATATCATGGTATATCCACAAATCAATATCACATGATCAATATCTGTAAATTTGATATACCTAATAAATAATATATTTGATAGATATATTTGCAGGAATATACATATATCTCTATATTTAAAAGAATAATTTTAAACAACTAACATTAACTCAATTTTATTCATATACACCATTCTTCCTAGGATCTATACTTGTCAAGTATTTATTATCTCAAAACATACCATACAAATATACCAAATTATGTAACTACAAAGATAAGACATTGTAACTTTAAACACAAGATATGAAGATTATTTATAGAATAACTAATATATGATTTTAAGCTATCCATTATTTTAATTATTATCATCATTCAAAAATATACAAGAGTATTGTGAACATATAATGTCATCTATCCATTATAATCAAATCATTATGTCTATCCCATTATGTTTATCTCATTTCCATAATGATTATGAACATATAAATATTATGATTATATTGATAGATAAATATGGTATTTTTATTATTCTGAATGTACTATTTAATTTGGTAGGTATATCTAGTATTTTAATCTCCATACCCATGTTAATAGTGTTAGGTACTATACTAGAACCCATACCTGACAAAATAATGTATATACTTATATTATCTAACCTATATAAATCTAATGTTTATTCCTAAAATCCTACATTATACCCAATAATAGATGTTCCATTAACTTCCATTAAGAAACAATCAAATAGTCTGAGAGATACAATTTACATGGCCATATTTATGAAACATGTGTCTATAAATGCTTTTCATTGCATCTTATTAATCAAACTATGTTGGTTTGATATTTTTCTTATAATTTTACAAGAACCGTATACCTACATGTTTGTAGATACCAAGAAATTTATCAAGAAAGATCATATAATTCACACAAATGGCTGATTATTGAGTATATATGAGTTTATAGCATAAATATATTTTTGAGTAGATATGAGAAATAATTAGAGAAATATAATATGTAGATCATAGTTCAAGCCATTCATATGTGAGTGTTTGAGTATCTCACTATTCACACAAAATAATGATGTATAAAATAAGTGGTGAACTTATAGAGGTAAAAGCTACATTTATATTTATGTATACAAAAGTATTGTGGATTAATTATACCCTAAAGTATTTATGTATACATACAAAGTACCCATTCTTATATGCATAGTCTGCTATGAGTCATTGTATACATACAAATTCATTTAAATCTAATCCAATATATATTTAAATATATATCCATATGTAAACCACTATATACCACATATTTGATTCGCTATATATACATTATAGATTCATTGTATATCATAGACATAGATATGATTGGTGGTTCATTTTTATTTAGTTTTCTACATAACATACTTAGATCACCCCATACATGTAGTTCACTAAATATTTTCTAGATTGTTATGTTTTATTATTTTAATCACAACTATAACTAGATTTTTGTGTTTCATTATAAAAATGGCTTATGTTTTATTATTATTTTTTAATAAATATACTAGATCGATGTATATTCACTGCAATTATACTGTATGTGAAATAATGCATATAGTTCATATAGATATCACTCTTAATATCAAATATAAATCATGATGCCAGATAATATTATCAAGAATATTATCAAGAATTGATCACATATAAACTTTATGCATGATTGTTATATAGTTGATATAAATCCACTAAATATTATTAGGGATTAATCATTGTTTATATTTATACCAACATGGATAATATAATGTAATCCTAAATAATATAATATACAGATCGCCACATTAAATTTATAATAAGCTACATTAATTTCAACAAATTTCTTACAAAATCAAAACAAAATCACCTACCTGAGATGCCCTGATCTATCAAATATTTGTTCCTCCACCTTCCTATTCCTTCTCCTATCCAAGTCACTATGCTCCATCCTTTTTATGTTCTCCTCTTTCTTATTTTTGTTACAACCCTATATTCTCTTTTTCCTTTTATTGAATAAGGTTTATCTTTTTTTTGGTTTTTTTGTACATTTCCTAGTTTGCCTCAATTCAAACTAAAAATCATTATTTTATTCTTTTAATAACACCATACCATACAAAAAAACCAAAACAAAGATAAACCTTATTCAATAAAAGGAAAAAGAGAATATAGGGTTGTAACTTAATGATTACTTTATTTCCTAATTATAAACAATTAGTTTCTTTATTATTTACTAATATTAACATAGGTAAACAATTGTCAATAATAATATTTTAAATTCGATAGCTAATTATAACACAATTAATGTTTATAACATCATTATGATAATGATAACTATTTATATTAATCCATTATCAATTTATATTAAGGTGTTAAACCCTCTAATGATATTCCAAAATATCATAAATATAACTAGCTTATGTTCTCAATATTATAAAGATATGTTGGTTAGTCTACATATGGTAGTACCAAACACTATTCACATAAATTTATATTTTTGAGGACATTAATAAATATGAATACAAAGACATGACATAAATGCATAGTAACATGCACAATAAAATCACAAGATATTAGTTCACCTAAGTATAAATTTAAACTAACACACACATAAATAATTATCTATATGCAGATAACATAAATAATGTACTAACACTAACTATTCAAACAATGCATATAATATGTACTATCTAGTGTGGTGTGTACAAGGTTCTATCCATTCCACTATAATCCCCCAACACCTCCATATATATCATCCTATTCAACCATTCTCTCCCTTCACCATGCTCTACGAGATGAATCTACTATGTCAAAATCATGACAAGTAGGTATTTATTCTATACATTGTGACATATATCTTAAAATAATAAATCAGCGTGATCATAATGTAATAATATACAATACAACGAATTCATAGTAATGCAACATGAAATCCAAGAAATATTGAACTGTCCAATAACAATAAGTGACTTACAACTTAGTTAATAATAATCAAATCAAATTACCAATTATAAATATCCATAGATAATCATGTAAGTTTGTTTAGCATAGAATTGAGATGTACCCAAAATGACAAAGTCAAACACTCCAAGGCATAAACCCCAAAGACCATTTCTAAAACACGGGAATGTCAAAGTGGATTTTTCAATGCACAAAATATGATGAGTAAATCTTGGTGTTCTAATTATAAATACCATTTGCCAAAGACCATTTCATGGTTTATAAAATACAAAGTTACTATTGAAAATAAATAATTGATGAATACCATTTTGAAATACTCAAAATGTGATGTGCACATTCTATTTCACAAATGCCTAAGACCTTTTATTGATGCATAATGGTTGAATGCTAGATTTTTGAAGTAAAAAATATAAAACGTAAATGCCAAAGTGTATTATTTAATACACAAAATGTGAAGGCCTAATTTGTAATACACAAAATGTGAATTTCCACTCAAAAATCACTCCAAAAATAAATAAAACAATAAGGCATCTCATAAGTGAATTAAATAAAACATTTTATATGTCTAATTAAAAAATTTGCATGCTAAAAATAAGCAATTAATTTTGAAAAAAAAACATTCTTACTTCTCATTCCAAAATTAAGGAAACACCATTTCAAATTGTGAATGTCATGAAAGAAAATAATAGCTCCCATTACATTATCATGATTTTTGAAATTGTTTAATGTGATGATTCATTGAAGTAGTCTAATGAAATGTATTTAAAAAAATTAGTGAGAATAAGTGTATAAACTATCAAATGTTTATTTGGTTTCCAGGAGTAGATGATACAATATATATGAGAGCATAGTAAAGTTATGTCAATTTAGTTTGGCTTTGATTTCTTATCCAAATAACCTAAATAAATTTATGCTTCTTTGACATCTTTTTCCCTGCATGAACTTAGATGAACCAAGATATTTTGACATTTTGTTATATATATCCATTTATATATAATATCACAATATTCATTTCAGATCTAGAAACCCATATGTGTAGTTAACTCCTATAGAATCATCAAGGTTGACAAATAACATATCTCCATTTCACACATCTTGATCTAGTTCAAATAAAAA
The DNA here is from genome assembly GCA_037957365.1 of Torreya grandis. NCBI lineage: Eukaryota > Viridiplantae > Streptophyta > Pinopsida > Cupressales > Taxaceae > Torreya > Torreya grandis. The sequence continues at coordinate 1,101,964 of JARHVA010005428.1, forward strand.
AATTATTCTCTTACTTCTTAGAATAACATATGTATGTGTCTATGCCACTCCAAAAGTAACAGCCCTATCATGAGCCATTTTGTGCAAATCTCTATGTAGGGGTATGTCATGGAATGTTCTAACCCAAAAATATCCTATATATTCAATTTCATAAGGGAACATATCTTCTTTAATTATGTCATGGATATTTTGGAATCAATATGATAGATCTTTCTGCTTAATATTTCTAAGCAAAATAAATTCATTGAATTGCTTTACATACTTAATCAAGTTATATTTAATTTATTTTTTACTCTTTTTCTATTTCTATCTAAGAAAATTATAATACTGGAATCATGCAATTTTTTTCTTTTTATCAAGTCTTTGAAAATTATTTTCATCAGATTACCTTATTGAATGTTTATCTCACCATTTTATTTTGATCCCCATAATTTAATCAGAGGAAGTGGGGGGGGGACCAATTTCTATCTCTTATATATATATATTTCGTAATGAATAATGGAATGACCTTATTCCATGTGTAGAATAAAATATTGACCTTTTGTCAAGCCTATTATTTTGTTTCTTCCCTTAAATTTTTAACTATTAACAAAGCCTTTGAAATCTACTTCTTCTGCAATCAAATATAGCATGAAATTTCTTATACATTCACATGTCCTATAATTTTCCATCATTTCTACCACATTACATACATCTTTACTCTTTATACATTCAGAAATGTTTCCAAATGTGTCATTGATGTCCTCATGGGTAGATCCTACAAATATAAATCTAACCTTGACATTGAGGAAAATATCTTTGTAGACAAGGAAAGATAAATATTGAAACTCAAACCTACACAAAAAAACGATTTCGTGAATTTATAAATGTAATAAAATTACATTTCGTTCCATATAAGGTTAGACATATTTTTAATATAATAATGGATATAAGGATGTACATGTTCTTCTTGTCCCCATAAGAATTGTCTAGTTGAACATATAGAATGTAAGGGAATTTATTTAAGGTAACAATTGATTAAGTTTCTTCTATGTATTTCATGCATTTAGAATAGAACTTATTAGACAAAAGTGTATCACGCAATGGATATTTTAAAGATATAGGTTTATATAATAAATATACATAAGTATTTGGAATTTTTATTTCTATATTAATCAAACACTATTTAATTGAGGTGATAGTAAATTTAGACCCTCCAAGAACATAGGGTAAAGAATGCCCATATCCACCTACACCATGATGATGTGTGATAATCCCTACCATTAACAACTCTACTATTCTATTGATAACTACTTTGATTTTTTCCATAGTCCTTATCACAAATTATTTTTGACATTCCACCTTATCATGAATGATTCTATGATATTCTTCAGGTTATTTCTATGACATTCCTTTATGTGTGTAATGCATTTATCATATAAGAAGTACCTAATTTGAGTGCATCACAAATTCTTGATCGATATGATCTTTCTCATATGACATCTCTATATGGAGACCTAGAGCCTTTCTCTTGAGTCAAAATGATACATGTTTTTCACCTAGAAAAGTCATCCAACTTGGAAATAGTCATATCATGCAAATTAGTTATCCACATGTTATTAAATTATGGCTAGGATATTGGCTCATATTCCATAATTGATTATTTTCATTGATTTTGTATGTCATATACTATTGACTAAAATATGATGGAAGACATCAAACATTTAATCATGAATTGTCTATATATACTTGGCATGTTATTCTTGGATAAATATATGCAAAATTTTTCAGCAATTGGTCCAAAAAATCTTTAGCTACCATTGTATTATTTTATGGATTTTGTCTAAATGTCCTTACATGAAATTCATTTCATTCCCATTTTTTGTGACAATTTTGAATGCTAAAATATCTACTTATCTTTTGTTCATATATTTTAATCCAAGATTCCAAATAGATCTCAGTACCCTAAAAATCAATGGTAGTTTTTTTTTCTTAAATAAACTAGAAAAAAGGGCATCTAAGACATGTTGAATCCTATTTATAATGGTGGAAATAAATAACTTTATCCTTGTATATTTAAACATATCAAATGAAAATACTAACTGAATTTTTTTTTGGGTGCAACATTTATCTAAATACCCTTTTGCAATCTCACTATCTATGCTTGCATCAAACTCCACATGGCTGAGTGAAGTATTTGGCTAAATTCCTTTTTAGCCTAAGTAGTTGTGGGCATGATTTAATTTTTTTGGATTAATTTTCTCTAGAAATGAAATATAAGGAATGAATTTAGTATCCACTACTTCCCAAACATTCCTAGTTTCTTTCTCTATTGGTGTGGTGTATGGTAAATTGATTTCTCTACATTCAATGTCCACTATCTTGTTGGAAAGCCATCTAATGATAAATGTTTCAGATACCTCTATAATGCAAGTTTCAAAATGTTGCATAATGTTCCTTATGTAAATTATTAATACGTTTTCGAACATTGGGATATGATTGCAACCAAAAATATCCTCTGATTGTGATAATTAAACATAGCCAAAAAGATTTTTTTATCATTTGTAAGAGTTGTACATTTGTGCAACAAATGTACCCTTTCACTAATTAACTCATTTTTTAGGATATTAAATATGGTAGGATCATTGATATATCAAACTAATGAATCCAAGCAAAGTTTTTATTATTGCAATGGTTGTATATGCATAACTAAACTAAAATTATTGTGTTCTTCTTCCATGTAATCCTCTATAGAAAACATGATTGTGATGTGTTGCATCATTGTTGTGCTATATAGTAAAACTATCAACTACATCCCCCAAATTATCCACAAAATCTCTAGGAAATAGAAGTGGTAGATTTAAATCAAAATATTTTGTCATATTAACACATACACGTTTAATAGGTGTTTTCTCATTGTATCCTATGGAAGTGAGATTTATAGATACCAAAGAGTCAATAGGACCTAGAAATTTGTGTATTCTTCCTTAACCAATGAACTTACCATTATTTATGAGACAAACATAGTCTCCACATTGGAAATCCATTGATGAATGATTTTTCAGCATCAACATTTGCAAAATACATGATAAGATTTATTAATCAAGTCATTTATAAAATCAGTCTAATTTCTACGTATATGTAGGAGATAAAGCTTTATTTATACCATAGCACAAACCTAGAGATATGTTAAAAGCTAAAAATGTTAAAAAGGTAATGTATAACTCATTTTTCAAAACATTGTTTATATCAATCTAAAAAAGTAATATATTTTAATATCATATACTGAATACTTCAATCCTTTTTTCATCATAGTTTCAAGGTATCTCTTAGGAGATACCTTTCAAACATGCATAAAAGTGGAATTTTTAGGTAGCAAAAAATAGTTATTTAAATCAACATTCAACCATATATTTTAATATTATATAAAAATATATTAAGCAATGGAGGTTTTGATCAAAATCATGGAAAATAATTAGCTACTTATATTTTTGGATCATGTATGTAATTTAAACCTCTATGGTGAACCCAAGTGTTTTAAGGCATCTCCTAGGAGATACCTTTCAAACATGTATAAGGATACCCTTGAATGGATTACAAGTCCCTTCAAGGTATGTTTAATGGTAGTATTGGTTGATACCTTAAAGATCCTTGTAATACCTTCAAGGGAATCCTTTTTCATGTTTCAAAGGTATCTTATGGGAGATACCTTAAAGGTTATGTACTATAATTCCCCTCAAGGTATATATTTAAAGGCACTACTAGGTGATACCTTAAAGGGCCTTGTAATAACAACATTCTTAATTTCAAAGTATATCCTAGGAGATATTTGTTGGACCTCTAACATACCCCTTTCAATTGCATATCTCTTTGAAGGAACTATTAGGTGATACCTATTAGTATCAAGATCATCAAAAAGGTTGCATGTTTTAAAGGTATCTACTAGGAGATACCTTCAATGTAATATTCTACTCACCATCCCCCACTCTTAAAATTATTTTGAATAAAGACCCACTACACCTTAAAGAGAAAGTAGTTTAGATGTGAGAGTTTTTATTGACATTTGAATGCATGATTAAAAAGGTAAGGTATCTGAAGTTCTCATTTCTTGAGTAATAATATCTTGTTAATATGAACTTCTCCACGATTTATTATAATTAATGTTTTCCTATTTATCTCAGTATTTAATACTTTTCCTTTTAGGGTAACTTATTAATGGTTGTCAAAAAATTATGTGTATGTAGGTTTTCAAAGTTTTGCAGCATAGAATTCCCCAATCGATCTTCAACATTTTGTTTTTTCTGAACTTCTAGGCAACTTACTACTTTTTTTTTTTTAATTTTTTTTAAAGATAACTAGTTAACTAGTTTTCTAGAGTGTTTTTATGGCCTCATGTAGGTTGTTCTTTACTTGTATTTTTTATTTTCATTTTATCTAGAGAATTTATAGTTCATCAAACTCTACCACACGAAATCTACCCACTTTCCCCTAGCCATTTGAAAACTTAAAAAATTCTAAAATACTCTTGGGTAAGAGGATAGTATATATTTGGCCACATGTTTGAATCCTATTCACCCAATGACTAAAAAGGTTAAATTTAATCTTTATGAAAGTTTCAAGGAACCACAACAGTGACATCCATCCATGTGTCATGAACCCACAAGCCTATTACTATCAGATCATTCTGAAAAGTCTTTAAATCCTTTGGGTAAGTAGAGCATTGAGATGATAACAAATGTCTTCATCCCACATCCCTAAAGCTTGTACAACAAGGTATATAGGTATACAACACTTTTAGTGGAATAGATTGCCTATATTATTACATTTATTAAGATCCCATTAGCCTAGGGTATTAAAGTGGAGGATAACAAAGAAAAGTCTTGAGAAATAATATAGTGGTAACATTTTGCCAAGTGTCTCTGAAATAACACATGTGTTGGGTAATACTAGTAAGAAACTCTTGAAAGTATATGACCATATGATAAATTTCAAGTAATGATGTCAAAATACCCAGATGCAAAGGGAAGATAATCCAAATGGTAGTGGGGCTCATAAAAGATAGAACTTCATTGGCTAGATTCAAAATATAAAATAAGTAAATATAATAAAGGCAAAGGGTCATTTCAATAATTAATATACATGAATTGGCCAATTATATGTATTCAATTAAATAGGGTTTACTAATCCAAAAATAAAAATAGGTGATCCTCAAAGCTAATTGTAATTAAACTATCATTGAGTTAGATATTGTCTAACAAATTCAAGCTTTGTCACAATCAAGTAATTTTTTAAACAATTTTAGAGAAATAGAACTTGAGAGAAAAAATAATGGCCTTTTCTTCATGTCTTCCACCTCCCCTCTCTACATGCTCTATGACAAGGTCTTGGATATACACTAATATAAGTTTTGATGAGGTTAACCTCAATTAATCAAAAAATTTGGTAACTACATCTGAGCATCATCATTTAGTTATCCAAAAAGCAAGAGATCAAATAGAAGGCATACAATTATATTTATTTGTATTCTATTCATTTTTTTTAATTTTTCTCAGTGTTAGTCAATCAGAGGACATATGCACAGGCTTATTTGTATGATTTTGATTATGATTTCATACTAGTGAGAACTAACCCTTTTCAATTATGTGTTACACTTTGCACATAACATAAATTTTGTAACCCTTGTTTTTCTCATATTCCTTCTTATTATGTTTATTATCCTTACTATTTGAAGACTTTTGTTTTTCATTACTAAAAATTAAGGCATGAGACTTAGATAAATTCAATGTACCCATTTGAATGAGCTTATATTATTCCCTAGTTAGGTATTTTTAAACTCATCTAAGGATGACATTATCCATGTAGTTCCTAGGGAATTATTCATAGCATGTAAGTTCAAGACAGAAGAAAAAGTTAATACCTAAGTTGAAAGAAAATAAAAGGTCAAATTTTCATCATTTTTCCCTATGCCTCAAAATTTATATAACAACCTAAGTAATTTAAATTTTTTAAAGAAGTAATTTATTAAATAAAGGTTTCCTAGAATCAAACTAATGAGATCATTCTCTATCTCGTGACCCCTCATTACATCCTATTTACCAAAGTTTTATTCAATAATAATCCAAACGTCTTTTGGTGATTTTGTAGATTAAATATGAATGTGTAAGTTGGGATTTATAGAGAAAGATAGTAGACCATATGCCTCATCACATCAATTAAATTAGTTACTGTTTTCTTAATAGAAGTATTGGTTTGGTTTTAATATCCATAATTATTTTGTGTAAAACATTCCTAAAAAATATTTTTACTTTAGTTTTATACTCATGATAATTATATGGTCTAGAATTGGAACAAAATTATAATCCATAGTTAAATATATTTGAAAAATTATAAGTGAAAGAGAGAAATAAATGCACAAAACACCCCCTATTGAAACTATTAGCAATAGGCCACCTAGATTACAAAGGTCTAACACTTTATATTTAAAACATAAATTTTTTTGAAAAGGGATATAATTACCTCTTAATGGTAAAAATAATAATATACCAAATCAAATATCTTAAAAAAAATACACACATCAAAAAAAATATCACCTCAAATGGAGATACCTATAGAAAGTTGTGTGCTTTACAAATTATTTAAACAAATGTTTTCTTAATTCATGTAAAAAATATATTTATGTTTGAAAATTACTACAATTTTTTTTGTAATAAAGTATACCAAATTTAATTAGTCCTTTTGGATTGGTTGTGACCATGGGATAAATTCTCATGTGACAAGGGGTCAAACTTTAAAAAATTGGTGTGGCTTGACTTTGAAGACATAGTACACAATGCACATTTTATGTGTATGCCATAAAGTCATATGGAGTGTCATTTAGATATTTAAATAACTATTTTAGGCTAAAAAGCCATGGGTTTTTTATGTAGGTCATCCATAGGTACACATTATCCATAATTCATAAACCAAGTGGGTGTAGAAACATACAGGAATAGAAGTACATTATTAGTTTATGTAGGTTAAGTTGTCGTAGTCAAACTCAAGAATAGATAATGCATATAGTGTATAAAAGGTAAATATTGACACAAAAAAACACATATGAATGTAGGTACTATAATACGTATAATGTATAAGCATTGAAAACACTCAAATTACATATGATGACACGTTATCCACAATCACATAATACATAGAATGCATTTTACATAATAATGTAATACACACATCAACAAAGTGACCAATGAAATCCATAAAGGTAGAGCAAATAAAATGACATGTGGTCCATAATGTAGAAACACATAATACCCTAATGCACACAAATTGAGAACATTTAGATTTACTGGTATCTCAAAATTGGTATATGTAATAAAAAATGAGAAACCTATTAATTTTATGGTAAAACCTAGAAAGGTGACCTTTTGTAAAAAAAAACTCCAATCCTCTAAAATTGTACAATGAATAGTACTTAGTAGTACTTGGAAATACTAGTAACTATGAAAATGTATTTTTACAAAGAAAATGTTGAATTAATAAGTTATAATAGGGTTTTTAGGCCTTATGGACTCAACGGAACAAGTTATAAGAACTGAAAATGTACTCATACAAATATTGTGTCCCTCATTATTTTCTAATTCTCCTAATCATCCAAGGATGCAGGAGAAGAGCATACTAAGAAAATAAAGGGTTTGAAATAAGAAAAAATAGTTATTCAAGATTTTAGTATACATTAAAACGAAACAAGACTGTTAATTTTACTAAAATATGCTATGATATCATGTCACAATAATCCATGATATTTTAAAATGAACCATGAGTGAGAACTAGTGATATTCAAATGCACTACACTTAACATGAAAAAAGAGAAAGTCTTGTAGAAAAAGAGAAACCAATGACGAGAATAATAACAACTTGTATTCAAAATTTATGAAAGTAGATTTGAGGAGAGGTATATATATATATATGATAAGAGAGGTATAAGCCCACCTAAAATTATCAATGTGAAAATAATTCAATTACCAAATGAATAATGAGCAACATGTGCAAGATGTTAACATTAGTTGGTAAATGTTAAGTGCATCCACACTAACCAATTTGAATATAAATTAGACATGTGCATGTGCATCTTAATGACCTAATTATTACACATAAGTCATATCCAAGAAAGTTAAATACATTTATAAAAGAAACCATAAAATGGAATTAAAAACCTACACTAAAAAATGACACTTATTACTAAACTATACATTATGGGTAAACAAAACTAGACATAATGAAGCCTTTAAAGATTCACATTTTCTATTAGTATATGGGAAGCAACCTATTTTTTTCATTAATCTCAAGTTAACAACATATCAATTTATCCAAGAGTATATGAAGGATGGTGATACGGTTCCATCCAAATTTTTAGGCAGTGTGTAAATTGAAGATGCACAAATGTAATCATTACATATTTTAGAAAATATAAAGACATTGTCAAGAGATGGTTTGAAAAAAAAAATATGAAAATTAAAAAAATTCATAATTCCATATTTATTCCTCCTATGGGAAAACAAATATGAGAAGAAACAACAACATGACAAGTTAACATAATTATAGATTAGATCATATCAAATATTTAAAATTTTGGGTAATAGTGTTTTTAAATTAAAATATATCCAAGGGAATAATCTAACTTTTCTAATTAATAGGACGTACATAAATCACTATTTTATGGCTGATCCAACTGGGAACACCTCAGAATAACTATGAGTTCTAGTTTAATGGTAAGAGTAGATTAAATTTACTACTTTCCTAGATTATATTTCCTATTTCATATACTATTTTTTTTTCCTAGACTATATTTCTCTTGAGTTGGTTTTCTAAATAAGGTCATTGTTACCACTTGATTTTTTTAATCAAAAATTAAATATAGAAGATAGTTATTCACATTCATGGATATTCATGGGTTTCTCATGGTGTAATTATATTCATGGGTTACTCATGGATATGCCAGTAATGGGTGAGAGAATAGCTATTGTAGGAATTTGGAATGCCAACGATGGGTTAGAGGAAGGAGAGATACATCTTGACAATCCCATTCTATTTATGATATTTCTTGAAAAGGTAGATCTAGAAAAGTTCCTAACTCATCAGATAATATGAAGAATTAGTTGGTACATGGGGATGGTTCAAGTCTAGGTCTAATAGTCACTATTTTTGATCCCACCAAAGGTAAAAAGTATTCCTCATGGGTTGATTTGGTTATAGGTGAGTGTCATAAAATATCCCTAGAAGATTCTTTTCTATTCCCTTCATGTGAAATCAAGGAGGTAAGTCTCAAAGTTCTAAATTTTGTCATTGATATAATCAATTCATCCTTATCAAATTCTATCTTGTCTAAATTTAATAACTTTAGGCTAAATATAAATTCTTTTCACAAGTGGGCTAATATCAAATGGAAACCAAAAGGAAAAATTGATATTATAGCCATGCCCAAGAATTTATTTTTCACAATTTCTCCCATTATGAAGATACCTTAAGGATCCTCTCAGGAAGGCCTTGGCTTATGGGAAAATTAGTTCTCAGTATTCACAAGTGGAAGGCAGGACTTAACCTTAATATCATAGTGATAGAAGATATTCCCATTTGGCTTAGTTTGACAGAGCTCCACTTGAAATTTTGGGCACTAAAGGTCATTTTGGGGATTTCCAGGATAGGCAAGACTTAACCATAATATCATAGTCTTATAAGATATTCCCATTTGGCTTAGTTTGATAGAGCTCCCCTTGAAATTTTGGGCACTAAAGGTCATTTTGGGGATTTCTAGGGTTCTTGGTCAACCCATCTCCATCAAACCAATTACAAGATCTAGAGGAGGATTCTCACAACTAGAGTTTGTGTCTTCATTCTCATTAACAAACCCTTAATCCACTATATCAAGATCAAATCCAAGCATAGGATTTGAAATCAAATAATTGACATTGAAAGAGCTTTATATATTTACAAAACCTATGTTGTCCTGAATCACTCATCTAAATAATTACCCTTGCTCAAGAAACAAAGAATCCTTTGCCCAGACCTCTTCTTCATTTCCCACTTCCTCCCTTCCCTCTCCCTCTCCTCTCAAATACCTCCTATCCCCCTCTCCCAAATATGTCCTACTTCCTCATTCCCATCCCTTTCTCTCCCTTCCCTCCCCCTCCCATCCCCCTTCCACTCCCTTGAAATCCCCCCTTGCCCTCTCCCCCAAACCGGCCTTGGCCCCTCTCAGTCTAGGGAAAACTCTCTCTTTCTTTGATCTTCTGAGACCCTGCACAACTTTGGGGATCCTTGGTCCCTCTGAACCATCTTGACTCTAGATTCCCTTATAGGCTCTCTAAAAGTGCCTTAGCCCAGTGCTTCTTCCCATCTAAAGTCAATTCTTGTTGAAGTTACATTCATGTCAATCATTAGCTCTCCTCCTTCTCATAAGATCCTTCATGACACCTCTAGTCCTATTTTGTCTTGTGCCATCACTTGTGAATCCCTTTTCTTAGATAAGGACCTAATTTTGTAATAAATTTTGCCCTCTTAGGCATTCCTCACTCTAGTTAAATCCTATGGGGAGACCAAACTTATTTCCTCATTTGAAGGACAATGCTCTTCTACTTGCAATGGGGAAATCTCCAATTTATCCAAGGATTCATTTGAGTAAAAGTGGGTACATGTATACCCAAAAAAAGGAAGAAAAAAAATTAGAAGTTAGAGTTGATTAGAAATCGTCATGTAGACTTTCATCCTAAACTCTAGGAGATTATAAATAGATAGGTAGGTTTAAAAGGGTACATAAATGACCCTTAGATATTTAATTAGTAATAATAAATTAAATTCCCTTCTTGGAATATAAGGGGGTTAAACAAACCCAAAAGATAGAGATTGGCAAGAAATTTAGTCTTGAAATATAAACTCGATATCCTTTTGATTCAAGAATCTAAAATAATAGCATAAAAAATTTTGAAGATCAAATTTAATATTTGGTAGAGAGAATTTTGTATTTGAAATAATTGTAGAGGTGCTTCAGGTATCCTAGTGGTCTTTTCAGATCCTTCAGTCTTGGAAGGCACCCCTCTTCTTATAACTAAGACCCACATCTTTGTTTCCTTCTTTGACATTTGCAATAAAAGAAATTGGGTTCTCACCAATTTGTATGTTCCAAATTCTAGGATTAAAAAGAATAATTTATTGAGTAACTTGAAATAAATCAAGAATAATTTTAAAAATTTAAGTTGGATGGTGGATAGAGATTTGAACTTTCCCTTGTCCCTTGGGGAGAGTAAGGGGGGAATCTACACCGTCAATGACAACATATTGGAGTTTAGTGATTTTATCACTGATGTAAGAATTTTGATGTGGATCTAAAGGGAAACCAATACACTTGGTCAAATTGAAGGATAATGGACAATCTTATCCAAGTAAGACTTCATAGATTTTTTATTTATCTTAATTAGGTCCTCAATTCCACTAGCTCCCTTTTATCCCTCCATAGACTTGGGTCTGATCATAATCCACTTCTATTTCAAAGTGATAATACATTAGAAGCTAAGGTTACACCAGTAAAATTTGAAAAAATGTTACTCTTAAACTAGTCTTTGAAATATTCCATTAAGGAATGGTGGAAATTCTTGATCCAATTTAGCCATGTACATTCTAGCCATGAGGCTTAGACATGCGTAGAACAATCTCAAAATTTGGAACAAAGAATTTTTTGGAAATATCTTCCTCCAAAAAATTAAATTAAGGAGTAGATCCATAGAGATGAATTGAAATTTTTTGTTTCAATCCCTTCCTCTGATTTGTAATCCAACGAAAAGGAACTTCTCAATAGTTTCCAATTATTTGGAATCGAAGGAAGAAACTTACTGCAGGTAGCAATCTAGGTAGATTTGGTTAAAGGAGGGTGACATAAGTACTAAATACTTTCACACCTCAGCATCCAAGAATCACCAATAGAATATCATCATATAAATCTAAGGGGAGGATGGTAGCTGGTTCAAGAAGGAAAAAGACATTCAATCCCAAATCATTAACTTCTACAAAACTCAGTTTTGTCCCCCCCCAAGATGAGGACTTTGAAGATCAAGAGGTCAACCTTGTTGAAAGGGTTATTCCCTAGGAAGATAATGCCTCTATTCTCTCTCCCCCTTTAGATGAGGAGATTAGGGCTATAGTGTTTTCACTACAAGGTGATAAAACCCCAAGACTAGATGATTTTCCACCTTTTTGTCTCAAGTTTTTTGGGATTTCATTCATAACAAAGTTTTATTGGCTATTGTGGAGTTCTTCAAGTATAGAACCATGCTCCAAGAATTCAATAACACTTTCCTATAGATCATTCCTAAGAAGAAGGGGGCCTCTTAAATCACACATTCTAGACCCATTACCTTCTATAAAATTTGTACTAAAGGGCTTTTTCTAAAAATACAACTTTTATTAGATAAAATGAGCTCAAACCAATAAGGATATTTTTTCTTTATAAGGTAGATCTCAGACATAATTATCATTACCCACAAAATCATCTATTCAATGTCTCACTCAAATCGACAAGGTATGTTACTCAAGCTAGACATGAATAAGGCTAATGACTGGGTCTCTTGGCAATTCGTAGATAAAGTTTTGATCAAGGTTAGATTCAATCAATCTGTCAAAAATTTAATTGCCTCCTACATATCTATCCCCATATTTTTTTAATTATCAATGAAGTTCTTAGGTATTTTTTAATGCTAGGAAGAGGTCTTAGACATGAAGATCCTCTCTCTCTATATTTATTCAACTTCTTGGCTGAAGTGTTGAGTAGACTTACCATCAAGGCTAGAGCTTCCAACATTATCAGAAGCATCACAGCTGCCCCTAATAATAGTCTGGTCATTCATCAACAATTCATGGATGACACATTGATGATGGGTGAACCCTTAGTCTGTAAAGCTAGGTGTTTTAGGAAAATTCTTCAAATCTATGAATTGGTTTTTGGATAGAGAATTAACTTCCACAAAAGTTCTCTATTTTTCATCAATACCCCACTCAACCTTCAAGTCAAAATATCTAAGATTTTGGGATGAATCATCAATAATATCCCTTGATCTTATCTTAGTGCTCCTATATTTGAGAGTTCCATGAAATTTAAGTTATGGATCCCCCTCATTGATATGGATACAGAGAAAGTTATTGGGATGGAAAGGGAATCTATTATCCTAAGTTGGTAAACAATAACTCTTGAAGAGCTCACTTAAAAGTATCTTAGTTTATTTCATGTCTTTATTTGTAATCCATAGTAGGATTGTAGATCAAATCAATCATATTTAGAAGAACTTTCTTTGGAAAGGATTAGAAGACAGATTCAGGTTTCCACTCATCTCTTGGAGTAAAGCTTACCTCTCTACCTCGAAAGGAAGATTAGGGTTAAGAAGGGATAGATCTATGAACCAAGCCCTTTTGGAAGAACAAGTATGGAAGGTGATAAAAGAAGATAACCAATGGACAAGGATCATAAGGGCCCAATACTTCAATTCTAGGCAGGGTCACTACTTCCTTTTGAAAAGTTACCTAGACAATGGCTTAGCATAATAGAAAGCTAGTAAGGATATTCTCAGCAAAGTTATCAAGTGAAATGTTGGTAGAGGTAAAAAAGTGTAATTTTGGTAAGATCCCTAGATCAACTCCCCTTTGGCCTCTTCCTTCCAAGATTTGAAATTGACATCTTTATTTAAAGATACCTTTGGCCATTGGTGCTAAATTATTGGGAGGAGACTAATGGAAGGAAGAAGTTGAAAATTCTCACAAAAGATGATCTAAACTAGTAGTAAACATGTCTCCTACATGACTTAAATAATTCTATCCAACACATTCATATCAAATTATTCCTAAAGGAGGATGCTCTTATTTGGAAAAATGATTGTAATAGTTTTTACTCTGTTAAATCTAGAACGTATCCCTTTAGGAACATGTAGAAGTTGATGATAATTGGAGTGATCTTTGGTTTTAAAATGTCATTCCAAAAATAAATGTTTTCTTTTGGTTGGTGGATTAAAATAAGATTTTAATTTTGGAAAATTTGGTGTGAAGGTTTATTCCTTTTCCCAATCGTTGAGATCTTTGAAAATGAGAATCCAAATCTATCAAGCATTTGTTTCTTTCCTGTTCTTTTGATTCTTCCATTTTTAAGCATTTCTTCAGCACGTCTAATTTTTCCTAGGTTACCCTAAGATCTATTAAGGACCTTATTACTCAATGGAAACCACCCTATGAATCCCCTTCATTTAAATTTTGGTGGAATCTAGCTCTCCCCCACATTTTTGGGGCATTTGGAAAGCTAGGAACTCTTGTATTTTTGAGAACTACAAGCCTAATCCTTCCTCTACCTCCAATAGGATCTTGGCCTTTGTCCATGAAAATTGGTCATCCTTTGCTTCCTCTTTTTAACCAACATAGTTCCCCTATCTTCTACTATATTATGAACAACTTCAATCTTATCATACCTAGCAAATCCCAAGTGAAGGGGGTTGATAGGTCAAAAGCTAAATGGTTACATCCTCCTCCCTCTTGGTTTAAAATAAATTTTGATGGGGATAGGAAAGGGAACCTAGGCCTATTAAGAGTGGGAAGATTTATTAGGGATTCTTTCAAGAATATTAGAGTATCCCATGTAGGACCATTGGGGATCCCAAAAAACTCATGTATCAGAAGCTAAAGTAGTACTTTGAGGCATCAAATTGGTGATCAACATCAACATGGAACTCCTCCAAATTGAGGGTGACTCAATGAACGTTATTATTTTTTTGAAAGGCCTTTGAAATTCTTAATGGAATATTTTTAGAATCATTTACAATGCAAAAACAATTTTGGCCATTTTCAAAGGGGTCTTCATAGTACATGTATACAGTGAGGGAAGTAGGTTTGCCAATTTCATGGCCAACCTTGGCATGAGAGTTATTTTTTGATGACATCATCCTAATTATTGAATTATAAAAAAGACACACCCTACATAGTCATGATGGTTTTTTTAATGATGACACAAATTTTGATTGAGATCTTTGATTTTAATAAGTACAAGGTAATTATCTCTACATCCTTGTATGTTTGGGTCACTCTAGGCTCACATCACATGTTAGTATTTGGCTCTTTTTTATATAATCTACCCATTTCCTTCTCTAATAAATTAAACAACAAATCTTGTATAATAAGTCTACAAATTCACAAAATGAGTAGGGATAGAGATTGGTTAAAACCAATTTCATACTCTGAAGTCAAGGAAAATGAATATGGTTATCATAAAATGGTCAAAGGTGGTTTGACACCCTTCATGGAATGACTTGTTGGGCATGACGTAGGGCTTTTTAGGGACTTTTCTTGTAACTAGAAAGATCATGAAGTTTGCATGCATGGCTTGAGGATCTTGATCACAGAGGAGCTAATTGGAGAGACTATTAGGATGGACTGTATTGGTGTCAAATATTTCAAATACAAGAAGAGAAATGAGGAGCTTTTGAATGATTTTTTCAAAAGGGAAAAAAATAAACCCAAAATTTTATCTCATAAGGGTTTCATGAGGTTAGAACTATAGAGTAAATGCCCTGAATTCTACGTCCAGATTATGAGGTATATTACTTTTGAGGGAAAACATACTATGATTTTTTCCCATCACTTAATCCTCAACCATTTTAAAGGCCACACCATCAACATTCTATTTTTTCTACTAAAATCCTTTGAAGCCTCAATACTAAAATTTAAGAATAACCCTTTGGTAAATTTAACTCATCAAGGTTTGATTTTGTTGTTGATTAAGTGAGGGGAACTGCAGTGATCCAAAATCATTAATGAGGTGATAGATATCCCTAATGATAAGGAAGATACTAAAAAAAGGGGAAGATTACTCCACTAAGTTAAAATCAGATAAAAAATAAGAGGAATAAAATGTTGGGGATCTTACTGAGCAGGTGCAGGAGGAGCCTAAAATGGATATGGGGAGTCCTATGAATGTCCATCCATTAGCTAGCAAAGATAGAGGGGTTCTTGCTTCCAATGCCAAGGTGGAAATTTTAAATTATTGCCAAATGTTTCACACAAATATTTCTATCCAAAAACATCTAAGAATCAAAAATATGGATGAATTAAGGAAGTTAAATGGGATATTAGGTCATTAATTAATAGCCATTAATCTAGGCAAGGATCATTTGGTACACACTCTATAGGGTGATAAATCAACTTAGAGTGGCAGAGAGGAGGAGGCCAATCAAGATCTTAAGGAAGATAAAGAAAAGATTAAGTCTACCAGTATTAAGTAAAAAATATAGAAAGAGGATAAGGACCAGTTCATTGGAAGCCATACAAGAGTGAGGAATAACAAAGGTGTTTGTATAGACTGAGAAATGGGTCTTTTATTCTGAATCAGACTAGCTTATTTTACTCCATCTCTTTTTGTTTGGTTTTAGCTTTTTTGGTTGAAACTTGACATAAGTTTGGTGGTAGGGGGTTTTCACTATTGGGTTCATGTTTTTTTCCTTTTTTGTCTTATTGTTTTGTCATGTCTATTTTCTATATTTCTTCTATAAATGGAATGGGCCACTTCAATCGAGTTCTTAACTGATCGAATAAAATATTATATTTTGGATTTAGGTACATATCATAGTTTAATTGAATATCTTATTTGAAATAAATAACCTTATTAGATTGATGAAACTTACATTGATATTTTCATGCAAATTTTATAAATACTTCTCACTTTTAATGGTCAAATACACATATACATGCATAAAACATAATTTTGAGATAATAAACATTTAGAAAGAAAACATTAAAGTGAAATATCTAGTAAAATTCACTCCCATACACCAAATAAAAGGTGGCTTTGAATCCCTATTCTAAAAAACTTAAAATGTACACATGTACACACACACACTCTCTCTCTCTCTCTCTCTCTCTCTCTCTCTCTCTCTCTCTCTCTCTCTCTCTCTCTCTCTCTCTCTCTATGTGTGTGTGTGTGAGAGAGAGAGAAAGAGAGAGAGAGAGAGAGAGAGAGAGAGAGAGAGGAGGTGTGTCAAGTAATCTATATATGGGATACAAATACATGGCAAGAATGATATAAATACTTTGATTAGAATAAAAGGTATCTCTATGGATGTTATACATGTATGTATTTTAGTAGAATAGTGGATGGATTTTATTAAAATTTAGATTAAAAACTAAAGTCAATTGAGAACTACATAAGCCAAAGAGACCTCATATTCCATCTAATATTTGTTGAAACTTTGAGAAAAAAGGTAAATAATCATCACATAATCACACACAATATGAAAAGTGATAATTTTTAGTATTTTGCATTATTATATGTAAGTCTCTCTAAGGTTACTGATTTGTTTATTTATTTCTTGTAAGGTTTTAAATTCCTTACCATAGTTGAATAATAAATTATGGCTTCTCAAATACTACAGAGTGTTTTCCAATTTAATCACTAGTTATTTTGACCGACACACCCCATTTTTATAAAAAAATAAAATAGGGACCCATTTGTTTATAAAAATACTATATTTAGTCCCTATTGAGACAAAAATTAAGCATTAATCCTGAGATACTAAAGCCAAAGTTTTATAACTATTTTTGTTTTGTCATAAAATTTAGGCTAAAATAGATAAAATTAAATAAATGGCTAAGATTTGTTTTAAATTTATTTATCTAACAAACTCAATATAACCATTTTGATTGTAAAGTTTATCAAGTCTATTTTATACATTATAAATGTATTTTATAAATTAACTTTGAGATTTCTACATGTCTTTTCCTCACCCATGTTTGGAAGACATATGAGTCCTTTTCTTTCTCTACTTAGTATAAAAATATGTCTAATGTTGGTACCCATACCCCTTTATTCAATGTTTACATCAAAATTAAATAATTTATGTTTTTTACACTTATGGCATCCCTACATTTCAAGATTTATCCATGTTCATTATTTCCATAGATTTTCAATGAATGTTTCAAATTTGGAAGTATCTAAGGCTTTTGAATACTCAAATAAATGATATTTTCCACATTTCTCTCTATTTATCCATCATAGGTATTTTGAAAAAAGTGAGCTAAGTTATTTATACACCTGAGAATGCAACTGAGCAAGATCATGCCTATTATTTCCATAACATAGCTTTGTATAGCCTTGTTCAATGCTCTAAGTCACTAATGCTTATAACTACATGAAAACCTAAGATAGATACCATGTGATATTATATAATATTATCATTTACATCAATTTAAAATTCTAAGATAAAAATTTTTATGACTATGTATTTGTGTGAGACCATGCCATATGTCATCATCTTGTAACACTACAAACTAATAACCAAAGATAAAAAAACTATGAGGCTTGTGATTATGTGACTAAGATACAAACTAATACATGTCATAATTTTCATAATAACAATACGCATGTCAATAACATATGTTTCCATGTGTCCATCTTAGAACAATCAACTACTATGTGTCATCATATTGTAACTCTGATTGAAAAACATCTCTAATATATAAAGAGACATAGTGTTGTGTGTTCCTATAGACATAATAAAGCATAATATTTAAAGATCATCCAATGTGACCACTGTGAAATTATATTAAAATGGATCATAAAGTGATAATATGTAACCTATGCTCCTGAAAATAATTTTAGGCCACATATTACTGGTAGCATGCATTCAACTACAAATATTAAGAAAAACATATTATTACTATGTGATATAATGACAACTATAAAGTTATATGGACATATTAAATCTAAAAGAGGTGACTAAGCTCCAAAAATATATGAAAATTTGACACATGTCAAACAAATCCCCATGAAAATATACATCATATAATAAAATTCAAATGGAAAGAAAGTTAGCATAGACAATTTCACTATAATTAATTTACAGGGATTAGAAACCATAGTAATGAGTTCAGTGATTATGGTAACCTATATGTTTTTCCCCAAATTTAATTCAATATCATTTTAAAATAAGTTAACCCTTGAATTTAGACTTGGATCCCATTTATTTATTTAATCTAAGTGGTAGAATGAATACAAAACTCGATAACCTATTACAATGGCAATTGACAATCAATTCCTTGCTCCATATTTTTAATTTTTTGGAACCAAAGAGGAGATCAAGTATGTAAACTTTGATTTGATTAGAATATATAATATTTTCCTACACTACGCAACCATACATGAATAGGTTGGATCATCTAAACCTTATAGTGAGGAAGATGATTAAGACACAGAGTAGTCAAACAAAATATCGATAGGCATAAAACTTAAAAATTGCATGAAATCAATCTTCTCTACTAATTCTCATTGAATGAATAAAATTTTTACATAAGTATTCAAGAAATAATCAACACAAAATTAGATTTAACATGCACAATTAAAAATATAAATAAATTAAAATATACCTAAAGCTAATTGACCTACACAAGATTTATAAAATTGCAAATTTTTGTAACTTTCAAATTCTAGCAATTTTTGACCTCTATTTTTAGTATGTTTTACATGCAGGCTTGGATGGGCCTAAAAATCTGAACATACATTATATACACTTAAATTAACCTAATGGACAAAATTTAACACAAGTTAATGTTTAATTACAAAAATATCTTATTTCAAAAATGTAAATATCCTAAAAAATGTATTAAAATTCAATTTTAGATACTTAGATGGTCACCTATAACCCTAAAAAGTTATGAAAATGTCTTTCACTAAATATGGTATGTTATGGATAAATGTAAATTTTATGTGTACTATTTTTGGGGGAAATTGGATCTCAAACTAAGATAAATTGAATGTTATGCCCTTTATAAGTTCATTCTCTGGATCAATCTCCTCTAATTGAAAAAAACTTAGGTTCTATGAGTTCCCTTGATTGAAACCCTACCATTAGTTCATCAATATTTTGTACATCCCATTCTATAATCCAAGTGTTTTCTTCCTTTTATAGTCCTTCCCAATGTACTAAATACCTGTTATAACTTACTTAAATTATGTGCATTATTTTTTTATCTAGAACCTATGTTATCCTTTTTTCTTCTTTTTTGGTACTTATTGCTTCCAATATATAACTTTGTATTGTTCCCATGCACCATAATATCCTTGGAATTGATATAAATATAAAACATTAAATACTGGATAGATATATAAATTATGTGGTAAACTTACCTCATAAGCATTCACATTCATTTTCTTCAACCAATTTTCTTGAACTTCAAATTATTGTATATACTCGATACAAAAATTTATTTATTAAAATAAACCATAAATAAATATCATTATTCAAATAACTTATATTTTATTCTTACATATACTGATACATTATACTTCCAATTGCTTACTTATAGCTTTCTCCTCACTTCTTGAAATTTTTGTATATATTATACAAATGGTTTTGCATCATCACTAACTCATTTTGAAGTTGGTAACTATACCAAATATAAAACACCCATATTATTTCTCCAATTAAAATTTTGAAATGCTGATTTTTCTATTGACCTATTGACTGATCTATTATATGCAAACTCAATCTATGGTAAATCCAAGTCCCATTATTTTGGTTTCTCTTAAACTATGTATCTAAACAAATTTCCCATGTTCTTGTTTACATCTTATGTCTATCCATATATTTTTGGGTTGTATGTACCACTAAATTCTATCTTAGTTTTAAAATCAATCCATATTATCCTGCAAAAAAATAGTTCTTCAAATCTAGTGGCATCATTTGTTTTATCACAAGATATAAATTGAACCATCTTATAAAAACTATCCATAAAAAAAAATATTAAATCATTTCCTATCTTTATTTTTGGCATCCTCAACACAAAGTTCATACTCAAAACTATCCATGGTCCTCTTAAAACTGATAATGGTAAGTACAACACTATATTTTATGCATGACACTTAGCCACATGACATATCCTATAAATTGAGACATATTTCCAAATATATCTTCATATTTGACCAAAAATACTTATCCTCCACCAAATCTATTATTTTATTCTTACTAAGAATTTCCACCCAAACCACTAATGTGTAATTATTCTATAATATTTTAGCTTAAATACGTAACTTGAATACATAATTTTTTTTGAAGAGATAATCATCATGTATAAGGTACACATCATGAATATTACCCATCTCACTTATTAATGGATTCTCAAATTAAACAACTATCTTTCCATATAGATCGGTATCATAAAATTCTTTTAAAACTTTAAACCTAACTATGTCAGTCACCATAGTAGTTAACAACACCACACTCATGTTCAACACATCACCTATCTAAGTTTAGTTTCCTTATTTATGTTTCAAAACAAAATTATATCTCTACAATAAAGACACCAACTTTGCATGTCTATTTTTTTTAATTCAAATAGTTCAAGGCCACATGATCTATAAATATACAAAACTCCTTATGCACTAGCTAATGCCTATAATTCATTAATACGTCTACAATAGAATAATATTCAACATCGTATGTAGAATAATTATTTCCAACCACATAAAATTTATCATTGAAATATGATATTGGTTTTCCTTTATTGAATCAAAACAAAACCAATTCCCACATTTTAAGCATCATAATCAACCTCAAAAACATTTTTAAAATTTAGTAATGCTCAAATGGGTTTATCTATAATATTCTTCTTTAATAATTTAAACCTTTCTCTTGTTACCCTTGTCCACACAAACTCTTTTCCTCTCATCTATTTTTTTATTGATGCATTAATACTACTAAAATTATGAATGGACTTTCTATAAAATGTTTACAAACCATGGAAAATTCTTATCTCTTTTATGATTCATGGAATAGGCCACTAAATAATTTATTTTACCTTTTATTCATTGCTCCTTACTTCATATTCTAAAACTACAAATAATAAAAATACAAATTTTTTAAGATAAACCTACACTTCTTCATATTTACATATAGATTCTCCTTTCATAATAACTTTAAAACCATTCCAAAATTCTTTAAGTGCTCTTATTTAGTCTTAATGAATAATAAAATATCATCAAAATAAACTACCAAAAACTTATCAATGTAATCTCCTATTACTATGTTCATTACCATAATTAATGTGTTGGGTGCATTAGATAATCTGAATGGCATCACCCTCCACTCATATAAGCCATCCCTAGTCTTATTTTTCTTTAGTTCTACTTTTTCATGAATCTAGATATGATAGAAACCACTCATTATATAAATCTTAGTAAAGTAATTTTCTCCTATAAGAACATCTATCATATCATCTAAGTGTCATATAATAAATCTATATTTGATAGTAAATTTATAGGTTGATCTATTATCCACACACATCCTCCATATCCCATATTTTTTTGGAGTTAGCAATATCAATGTTGCACATGGACTCATACACTACCTGAGTAAACCCATCCTCACCAATTCAGTAACTTATTTATTTAATTTTGCATGATTTTTGGAATCATCCAATAATTTACTTGATTGGGTAAAGATAATACTATAATTAAATCAATATGATGTTAAATGTCTCCTTTTTGTGGTAACCCATCTTATAACTCATCAAGTATATAATATTCATATTATTTCAATAATTTTGATGGTATTTTTAACACTTTTGTGTGTGTTCTTTATTTCTACTAATGAATAACAACCTATCATATTCATGTCTTTGATAAATTCTTTTGTGTACATCATGCTTTTTTCCTTCCCTTATTATTTAAGAGGTAATAAAACTACTATTGTAATACCTTTCCAAAAAAATTATGTGTTATTTAATTCATCATGAATCAATTTTCTATAAACTTTCCATGCCATTCCCAATAACACATGGCATGCATCCATTGGTATAACATCACAACATATTTCATCCTTATATGTTTTTACTATATAAAACTTTATTCAACACCTTGTATATATTTTAACTTCACTACCTTCTTAAAACCATGAAATATTATAAGGATAAGGATGATTCTCAAATTGAAAACATAATTTATCTACCATTTCTTTAGAAACCATATTTCAAAAATACCACCATATATAATTACTTTACATATCTTACCTCCTTATGTCCACCTTATTATGAAAATATTTGTTTTTGGCCATGCATCAATTCCATCCTTATTTTTTGCCTATTATTTATTTAGACGAATCATTATTCTCTTCATCATGATACTTTATCTAATGTCTACAGTTGCAACTTTTATATTTTTCTCTTATATCTTACCCTGAACTAAATTCACTCTTTTGTGATCCTCTTGCCTTATTTCTTATTCATGATAGTGAATGCATTCAAATGTCCTATGTCATTCTCCACATCTATAACAAACATAAGTCCTATGATAATATGGAAACCACCCTCCAACACCATTATAGGTTCATCATCTTTGACAATGTCTTCTTCAATATTGATGTTGAGACACTTATCTATTATTTTATTACTTGTATGCACCATGTAATAATTCCTATCTAGGGGGACTAAAACCACCTCTAGTTTTACTAAACCCACCCCGTCCCCTTAATAGAGGGTGTAGTCATATAAAATGTCTAAATTGGTAGTTTGAGTGTAGCTTGTGACACCCTATCTATAGGATCTTCTTGCATTCTCTTGTGACCCTTGTAGACACCTTCTTGTTCATTACCAATAATCCTTAGACTTATAAACCCTGATTCTAGCTAAGCCCAGATCTATTTCCCATGCTAAATATATTCCCCTAGGTCTCAAGCATATTGAATAGTAGTGTCATACTTGGACTACAACATCAGACCCTAGGGTGTCTCATTTTTTGTGCTCCCATCCAATCATAATTTGAGCCCAAACAATCAATTTCATCCAGTTCCTATTCTTCATCATGTTAGACTAGTGCAAATACATTTAATCCATGACCAATAATTCCATATAAAATCCCATTCAAAGTTCATTTACAAGGGAGGTGACAAATCTTACAAAGCAAGCAAGAATACAAACAAAAAACTAAGGTAAACATTCCTATTATCTTCATATAATCACCTAACATAGCCTTAAACATATCCAAAATCTCACACTAGTCCCTAGCCACCTCAAGCACTTTCAATTTCACATTTTTGCATTTACAACACACTATTGTACAAACCACTTCAAGTGGGAGAATTGCATATGGATTGATCCCTCTTCAAAGTATTGGTATATAGGAAACATGCCAACATAAAGGGTGTGGATCACGCATTCAATGCATCTTACACATAATAAACACCCCCCTGTACCTCTTCAAGTCATTCAAATCCTATTTATCAAGCATAATGAAGGGTTAGGATTTCAAGATTAAAATAACTCTATAATTAGTCCCATTGACATTCAACAATCAAATTTTCACAAGTAGCCTCATATAGCAATATTGTAAAAAACCCAAAAAAATCAAGGCTTTATGAGTAGTTTAGACAATGACAGTAGGAGTGGACAATAACATCATACTCTAGGGTGTCTTATTTTTATATGGTCCTATCATTTCATCAAATGAAAAAGCAGATTTTGATTTATGACACTATCCCAATCTTGCACATCTTGTTTCAAATTTTACAATAGTCATTTCATCCTATTTTAAGCTAACTTATAATTTCTCCTCATTTATTGTTATTTTTAGAAAGGTAAAAAAGACAAATAAATTATGCAAGTTAGAATTGTAATTATTGAAATATTATTTACTGATTTATTAATCCAAACCCTTAACTAAAATAGGAATAAAACTCTAATATTTCAAAAATAGTTAAATCATTTGGTGAACCCAACATGAATGAAACATGTAACCTTATGATTAAACTAAGGTCTAGATTAACTAAGTAATGAAGCATAAAATTTTACTACTAGATGGGTCCCTAAGAATCCCCATAGTTACATCCACTTCTTAGAGTTACAGGGGTACCCCATAGTCAATTTCCACTATAGAGATTTTAGATCACTTATAGCATACACAAATTTCAGAGTCATAGTCTCATTCCTTCCATCATGCTTCATGATCACACACAATCCCTCTCCTTGATACAATACACCATGATAGGGAGTCTTTTATGAGACTCATCAATTAGTCTCATGTATTCTCAGTATTTATTATACATAGTTTTCTTATGATTGATTGTACATACAAAAATTTCAAAAATACCAAAAACAATACAAAATTTCAAAATATAAAAACATTCAAATAAATCTAAACACCAAAAACACTTTTCAATTATATGCATTATCCATGATTTACATTTCTACTACCATGCTAAACTTACATTTTGTTGTTCTATGTTATTGTTTATCGATTTATCTACATTACCATGATTCACTTTATCTTCTTTGAGTGTGTACAGTGACACCTAGATCCTTGATTGATTCACTTACCCATTGAGGGGGCATCCTACTTCTACATTCAATACATACATCCATATATCAACCCATCAGGGGCATATTATACATGAATACATCGTTCAGGTTATGTCATTCCTACACCACACACTGTAGTTATCATGATGATGTATATTCCTTACTAGCTTACACAAATTATTCTATTAACACTCACTAGTATATATCACTTGTGTATCTCATAACATCTACCTAGTCTTTTACTACATGTTTTACTTACTTTCACTTTTATATGCCTTCGTTTCTTGCTTTGAGTAGATAGATTTGATTGCATTTCTTATTTCATGTTTTCTCTCCTGTGTGTGCCTTAGGAAATTTGCCAATGTCCTTTGATTGTACTCTTCTATGCCAACCTTGATTGTTTTCAATTGTATGTGTATGTGGCATATGAACATTATTTGTATGATTCATTTCCTAGTTTGAGTGACATGTGCCCATGTCCCTTGTTTTCTTGGACATTTGGCCACTTTGTTTTTATTAAATTATTTTACTTAGGAATAAATTAGGGTTGTAGTGAATATTTGATAAGTTACTTCATTTACACATAGAAACCATAGGGTAAATTCCTTGTTGATTTTTTCAGTATTTTTTTGATTTTTTCTTGCATATTTAAATCACAAATTCACATTTTAATTTTTAAAATTCACCATAGTAATTTTAAAAATTATTTCTTTCAAACCCTTTTTGCCTATACTAGGTCCCAATATTTTTCCAGTAATTTTCTAATTTTTTCAAGCATATTTAAATTCAAATTTCCCTTTTAATTTTTAAAATTTACCATACTAATTTTGAAAATCATTTTCTTTCAAACCCTAGCATACACTAGGTCCCTTTTCTTCTTGACGTATCATCTTACATATATGTGAGCTTTGTATCCTTTTTATGCATATTCTAGTTTGCTATTTTTAAGACCTTACATTTCCTTTATTCAGTACTTTCCTTTCATCACATTTTCCTTATTACCACTTATTTCAAAAAATTCAATCCATTTTCAATATATTTTCCTACTTTAACAATGGCATAATATACCATTTTTGATGAAACTAATAAGAGGGAATTTCAAGACATTTTAACTAAACATATTGATATACAAGATGATATGTTTTTAATAATACAAGAAGAAAAAAAATTAAACAATTGTCAATCCTCTCAAACCATAGAGAAACTAGTTGTAAATGACCCTACGGTGGAAACTATATATCAACAACCCCTATAGTAGCCCAACCTTCCTATGAGGCACCACTAGTTATGACTAGTACATCTTTGTCTCCTGATGTGGTTTTCCTTGTGTAAGAGATAAAATATATTCAATCCAAGGTGCTACATCTTGAGAAATGTACCTCTAGACCTACACAAGCCTTAGATTGCATTGATCTACTTCATACACCATTGGCACATCATATTGCTTTTACACCCTTGCCAACAAAATTTTATTTTACCCAAGATCACTTTATATGATGGAAAGGTTGATCTAGAGATAAACTTCAGATTTTTTCATTCAGCGTGCTTGGACTATGTGATAAATGACTAGTTACTAAAAAAGTTATTTACATAAAGTTTAAAGGATTATGTTTTACAATGGTTCTATAATCTATCAAATCAGTTGGTAAATACATTAAATACTTTAACTAACATTTTATTATCTCACTTAAGAATTAACATAGGTGACAAGGTTTCTTATGCCCAAGTTACACAATAAAAAAAAGGTCAAATGAGCATCTCATAGACTATGTTCTCAGATATAATACCATATTGGCTAAAATGACTATCCCCATGGCTGACCAAGAATTATAGGATGTCTTCAAATAGAGTCTTCCTCTATCTTTTCATGAGTTAATAATGTTCAAAATATTCTCTTCATCCACTGAGTTATGTCATACACTAAAGGAAAGGGAAGTCAAATTAATTTCAATGGGAAAACTCAAGTAGACAACTATATCAAACACAATAAACAAGAATAATAGTAAAGTCCCATACAAAGTAAAGGTTAATGACAAAAAAATTCAAAATCAACCTATAGTTAATGTGGCTTTAGAGCCCCCTCAATGAGTGGTTTTATCTATGCCTCCTTGGTAAGCCATTACCAATCTACCAGTATCTCAAGCTAGAGTCTTGAAATAACTATTGCAATATAATATCATATCTCTCCCACCTATTCAATAAATCGACACAACAAATCCTCTTCCATAGGGATATGATCAAAATGCATTTTGCAATTTTCACAGGGCACTAGGTGAAACAACAAATAGATGCATCAGATTAAAATAGAAGATACATGACTTGATATATGATAACCTTATTGACATTAGCACTCCAGTTGAGCCTCCTTAGGCAAAGAAAACATAGGACAAGGATCTAAAATTTTTCTCAGATCTTTTCCCACATCATTCTAAATAGGAGACAAGGGATACAATAGTTTTTCACCATGCATATCATCATACCCTTTACTAGCTACATATCAGGCACCATCAGTTGAGTCATGTCATTTGAGCAATATGATTGGTGTGTATAATTCCAAACTTCTAGATATACCTTCCATCTCCTTCTCAAATTAGAATAGTTGAGGATGATTCAAAGTACCATGCGCTCTTTATCAAATCTTACATTAATCATCATCCATTTCATAATGTTCTCATAAACAATGGATCTAGTGTGAACATGTGCAGCATGACATTACTGTAGGACTTGGGATATTTAGAGTAAGATATCACCTTGATGGACATTGTTATTAGTGGATTCGATGAGCACATACAAAGTTCATTGGGTGATATTCTAATTACTCTACAGGTTGGTCCAACACATGTGGCCACACCATTTACTAATTTTCCCATTGTAGGATTCTTTGATATATTACTTGGTTGACCATGGATTTTGAAAATCCATGTAATACCTTCTATAGTTAATAGATTCATGTAATTTATTCATGCTAATCAAGTTGTTATAGCTGGTGGAGTTTTATATGAGTTACCACTCCCCACTTCAGAGCCATATACTACTCTATAGTCAATAGTTTTAACTTATCCACCAGTTACAGTTCTTCATCTAGTTTATATTTATCCATAATTGAGGCCTCCATTTCCAGCATAAAGTGTTCATACACTTCCACACATGCCTCTTTTAGATCAACCATAATTTTAGGGCTCTAGATAGTCTCCAACTCTAGTATTCACATTCAAGTTAGTATCATTGATATCTCATCCTTATACACATAGAGCACATTCCAAAAGAATTTCTCCTACCACCAGATGGGTCCTTAAGAGCCCCATAATTCCATCAACTTTTCAGAGTTACAGGAGAAACCCATAATTGGTTTTCGCTAGAAAGATTTTAGAGTAATTGAAGCATACACATCTTTTTGAGTCACAGTCTCAACCATTCCATCATGCTTCATGATCATGCACAATCA
This sequence comes from Torreya grandis, assembly GCA_037957365.1. NCBI lineage: Eukaryota > Viridiplantae > Streptophyta > Pinopsida > Cupressales > Taxaceae > Torreya > Torreya grandis. The sequence continues at coordinate 1,130,738 of JARHVA010005428.1, forward strand.
CTTTCCTTTATACAAGACACCATGATAGGGAGTCTCTCATGAGACTCATCAATTAGTATCATTTCTTCTCAATCTTTATTGTACATAAATTCTCTTCAAATTTCTTTTACATATTTTCCTTATGATTTCTTGTACATAGCTTATTCCAAAATACCAAAAACAATATAAAATACCAAAAAACATATAAATCTATCAAAAATCCAAAAACATTCAAATATTTCAAAATACCAAAAACTTTTAAAAACACCAAAAATATTTCAATTGTATGCATTATCCATGCTTTACATTTCTACTACAATGTTAAACTTACATTTTTTTGTTCTATGTTATTATTTGTCAATTTATCTATATTACCATGTTTCACTTAATCTTCTTTGAGTGAGTGTAGTTACACCCAAATTCTTGATTTCTTCACTCTACCCATTGAGCGGGGATCATACTTCTACATTTTAAATATACATTGACATATCTGCCCACTAGGGGCATCTTTACATGAATACACCATTTAAGTTATATCATTCCTACACCACACACTCTAGTTATCATGTTGATGTACATCACTAACTAGATAACATAGATTGTTCTATCAAAAATCACTAATATATAACACTTGTGTATTTCTTAGCATCTACCTAGTCTTGTACTACATGTTTGCATACTTTCACTTCTTCCTTTCATTAGTTAGATGTGATTGTATTTCCAATATTTACATGCCTTCCTTTCTTGTTTTGTGTAATTATATGTGATTGCATTTCTTATTTCCTATTGTTCTATTGTATGTGCCTTAGGATATTTTTAAAAGTCCTTTGCTTGTACTCTTCTATGTGATTATGGCCCTCATTTCAAGCTTGTTTGTTTTCAATTATATGTGTATGTGAGAATTTGAACATGTTATGTATGTTTGCTTTCTAGTTTGAGTGATGTGTTCTCATGTCCCTTTTTTTCTTGGCCCCTTGGTCACTCTTGTATGCTTCTTTCCTTGTGTACTTGTTGCTTTTTTGCTTCTCACCATTTGTAATTCATTGATCCACATCATGATTATCTTGATTTCTTGGATGCCATGATGGACATCATGTTCCATCCCTCGACAACAAAAAACTAAAAATAAACATTTCTAGTTTCAATTCAATATATTGCACATGTTATTACATTGTTATATCTATCTAAGCATACCCCTATTGATCTAATAATTTTCAATACAAACTATGCTATATCTTGAGACATCATTTTGATTATCATTGCTATATCATGTATTTCACAGCATAACACAATTGTAGTATCTTTTGTAGGGTCTTAATTATTACCCTTAAAAGATGGAATAAAAAATAGGGGTTTTTTCATAGAGATTAGAGCCTATACTAATCAAAAATTAGTTTCTAGAACACTCAGAACATCAATAAAAACCCAAACCAGGAAGAACAAACCAAGAAAATAGTGACAAACACAAATCAATGATAAAAAATAGCAAAGGACAAGAGTGCCACAATTAGACTATAACACTAGAAAATAATGTGTCCTATTTTTTATGCTCTTGACCAAACAACAAAAAACCTAGATTTTATAGAAACAAACAAAAAGGTAAGTTTAGTTATACTTTTATCAGGTACAATATAGTCTAGAATCAATAGTTTTAGTATAGTTTTTCTTAGAGAATCTAGATATAGGGGGAATCATGCTTGACATGATGGATCTTATAGTTTTATATTGGATAGTTGGTATAACTTCTAGATCAAAATCCATATTACAAACACCAATGATTGGGGGAAATGTTCATAGAACATTTACCTCATTTTCTTTTTGAGTTTAATACATTACTTAGGTATTATCAATAGTTTCATGCCTTATTCCATCTATAGGTGGTTCTCATAATTTTAGATTGGATTTCATATAAGCCTAGTTACTAGCTTTGGAGTGGATTTTATATAATATTAATCTCCACCTCTTGGAGTGGCCAAAATGTGCCTAGTTTCTAGTACACATTTGGCTACCCATGCCACATTGTCAGGTTTTAAAGAATTCATGGGCTTCAAGAGCCATCTCATACAACACACATTCATAATGGTATCAGTTCATAACTTCACTTAGTGATAAATGATTAAACGAAAGGACTAGCTGGCCTTTATATTATTGAGCCACCTACTCAGAGGGATTAGACACATAGTCCAAACATCGATTAACACATGCATGATCACATAGCTTCACTTAGTGGGTAATGATGAAGCCAAAGGGATAGATTTTATATTCTTTATCCACCCTTAGGTAATTAAACACTCAACTCCATTCATGATAGTACTATTGGTTTAACACATATCCAACATTACTCATGCATCACTCAAAAACATAATAGGTTTGTATTAGTCTACGTACGTGATGATGTGTAATTATTCCTTTCTCTTCTTCTCTCTTTTAGTTAAATTTTTTACATTCTTATTTTATACATAGCATGTCTAGTAAGAGTTGATATACTCTTTATTTTGTATTACATATTTACACTTCACAATGTGATCTCTCTATGCACACTCAACATCACACATCTTCATGGACTTCACCTTTGTAGGTAAGTTCAGGTATGCTTTCTATTTTTCCTTTATCCTAGTATGTCACTTGGTTACATCACTAGAATAAAGGTGCTAGGGGGTGGGGTAAATGTAGGCATATTAAATATCCAAATTGGTAGTTTGAGTGTAGATTGTGACACCTTATCTATATGACCTTTTTGTATGCTCTTGTGACCATTCCAGACACCTTATTGCTCATTATCAGTCATCTATAGACTAATGAACCTTATTCTAGCTCAGATAGGATCTATTTCTAAGGCCAATTATATCCTCTAAGTCCTGTGCCTATAAGACAAGAGTCCCATAATGGGACTATAGTGCTAGACCCTAGGGTGTCCCATTTTTGGCACTCCTATCTAGTCACATTTTGAGCCCAAATGGTCAATTTCATTTGATTCTTATCCTTCATCATGTCAGCCTAACACAAATACATTTAACCCATAACAATAGTTACCTATAAAATCCAATTCAAAGTTCATTTATAATGGAGGTGAGAAATCTTACAAAGTAGGAAAGAATACAAACAAACCACTAAGGCAAACTTTCTTATACTTTGCACACAGTTACCCAACATAGCTTCAAACATATTCAAACTCTCACACTAGTCTTTAGCCACCTCAAGCACTCTTAATTTGGAATTTTTACATCCACATCACACTATTTCAAAAAACACATCAAGTGGGAGAACTACATATGGCTTGATCCCTATTCAAAGTATTGGTATGTAGGCAACATGCCCACATAAAGGGTGTAGATCACATGTTCAGTCATCTTACACATACTAACCCCTCCTTTCAAGTAATTCAAATATTGTTTATAAATCATGATAGAGGATTAGGATTTGAAGATAAAAATATCTCTACAATGAGTCACATCGACATTCAACACTCAAAATTTCATAGGAAGGCTCACATAGGAACAATTCAAAGAAGCTAGAAAACTTAGGTCTCTATGAGTAGTTTGGATAACAGTGGCAAGAGTGGACAATAATGCTACATCTTGGGGTGTCATGTTTTTTTTGGTCTCATCCTTTCACTGAATGAAAGCCAAATTCTAATTTGTGACACTATCCCAATTTTGTATAGCTAGTTTCAGACCCTGCAACAAGCATTTTAGCCTGTTTTAAGCTAAGTTATAATTTCTCCTAATTTATTTCTATTTTTAGAAAGGTAAAAAATATAGATAAATTATAGAAATTAGGACTATAATTATTGTGATATTATTTACTAATTTATTAATCCAAACTATTAACTAAAATAGGAATAAAACTCCAACATTCCTAAAATAGTTAAATCAGAGGGCATTGTCCTTTTCTTGGACCAATTGATCTTCTAAAAGTCTGTTTATATTTTTTCTTCTGCCTTTAAAGCTAATTTTTAAGTCTCCTCTAGGAAAATTATTCTATCCATGTTCAATTCATCTAGAGTATAAAAATTTGAGCCATTGACATACCTTTCATCCATTTCTTCTTTTTATTTGTCATGATCCACTTATATGGAATGATTATAAATATCATATGTATAATCTTATATATCATGATCCTTTTGCCTTAAATTTTGAAATGTTATTATTAACCAAATTTGACTTTTAGGTCAAATTAGGACCCCTATAGGTAAAAACATGAGTTTTAAATGTTTTATAGGGTCTAATATATTGTCATGGGGTGTCTTATATGTTATTTGATGTCATTTAATGTCATCCTATCCTTGATCTTAGTCATATTAGTCAATTTTTCATTTTGGGTCACTTAGTGGGATTTTAGGGGTTATTAATGCAAGTGGAATGGTTCCCAAAGTGTCTAGGTGTCCTATTTCCATTTAAAACATCAAGGAGTTCATTTTTTTATTTATAATGATAATTACGTTAGAGTTTTACAAGATAATTAACTAAAATACAAGAATCTAACAAAAAAAGGGAGAATTTGGAACTTTTAAGACCCATGGGGAAGTATGCCATGTGGGGTAAGTTCATGGAACACCTCTTCATCTCCCTAAAAATAATCTCAATGCTTCACATTATTTGAAAGTGCCATTTTCAATCCAAAACCATTCTACTCTATCTTTATTTTCTTAGACATACAGAAGTGACCTTTAGGTTTGTGATTAGTACAGATATCTAAAGAGGTTTTAGAGAAAATTATTTTAGGAAGTAATAATAATCTTAGATATATTAATTTCCATATAATTAGTGCAATTATTTATCAATTATGCTTTAAGAATCATCCTTTTGAAGTTAATTATATTTTTCTACTAGCTATTTCATACACCCTATAAGTTTTGCTCCATTTTGGTCAAATTCATATGAACTAATTAGTGATGTTGAATCAATAGGATTTTTTATACATTATTATATGGTATCCACACTTATTTTTATGTTTCATGGTGTTTTGATGAGCAATTTAGTCCATGTTAAAAGGAAGGTGCCACTATGTGCAATCTTAGTCAAAGTTCTTCTTGTTTGTAGAATGTTGGTTTCCTGTAGAGGTCTCATGTAGTTTATAAATGATGTTCCATAGGTCTCAGGTCCATATATTTCACTTCCTTTGATTTTTGGTTTCACCATATCACACTTTGGAGTGACTTTCAGCCTTACCATTCTTCAAAGTCAATTTTTTCTCAATTTCACTTAAAATCATATATATGAGCCTATCCATCTTGTTCATGAATTTTTAATCACGGTTTATTAGTTGGTTTAATTAATTAATAGCTGAATATATTGAATTTTGATGTTTGAGGAGGTGCAATACTAGTTATAAGTTCACTCATCACACCAAATAATCATGAGATATCCCTGTTTGCTCTATATTATATGTATGCAAACAATTTTTACATTGAAAGGGATGTATTTGAACTTTTTTCAAGGTATTATTGGTGTAAATAATGTACTTGAAGGTTTGAAATGGGTTTTACTTGTTTTGAGGCCATTCAATGACATGTTGTTGCTCCATTCCATGCCCTACTTGTATAATAACATTATGGCCACCTACAAGAGCTATTGATGACATCATACTAGGGTAAATGTATTAGTGATGGTTTTAGTAATTTTTAAAAATGAATAAATAATATGAATTTTTGAGATGGATATACAACTCATAATAAGTCTAAGACAATGCATACTTCCCAAGATTCCACACTTGTTGCCTGTGTATTGTGATTACCACCTACATATGGTACCTAAAAATTACAAAGGTATAAGAATGGGGAATTTTGGAGAATAGTAAGGTTATAATAAATACATAACATGTGGTGGATTCAAAATATACCTTTTATAAATTGTAAAATACCAAAAAGGGTGTAGAATATGTTGGAGGGAACAAAGACTAGTTACAAGGATATTTTCCCTAAACTGAAGAAATAGAAATCCTTGATGTTTGGTTGAGATTATATAAAAAGGTTTGTAAAATATTTAATGAATATAAATGGAAAAATATTATATACCATACATATTATAAGGTATTTTTAAAAAAATTAAGGCAAAGGGTTGATGGAGTTTGGTAGTTTGAAATCTCAAAGTTGCCTACCAAGATATTGAAATCCTTCATTGATGTCTATAGGTTTTCACCTTTGAAGTGAGAATAGTACCCAGTGTTTCAAATAAATCATGCCACCATATAGGATAATTATAAATGGTGAAGGGAACTTTCATGACCTAAATATATTTGAAATAAATGGTACCCTGTGTTTTCTGACCCAAATACACCTATATGTTTTCGTCCAAACAACATCAACATCCACCTACAGTTGGGTATGGAAATAGTGACCCGAAATAAGTGCCTTGGTGGTGTTAAATCCAATAAAAAAGGTTAATATAGGTATGATAAACTCTTTAGTGACCCAATTATTAAAAAAAAGTATTTAAGTATCATGACCAAACTCATTTAAAAATAATATGTTCCTACAGCCAGGCTTAAGGTAGAAAGCACAGTCTTATAAGTCACAAGGAAAGAAAGAAGGGATTAAGCATGGGATAATTAAGTTGAGATGATATAAAAGGTAATAAATTGTTCATATAATCAAAAGTGACATGAAAAATCTTCCAAGAGGAATTTTCATACACAAGGTCTACCTCAGTCAAACATAGTTGATTGTGTATGACTATATAAGGTAGTGAGCTTAGGATTAATGGTGTGAGGCTTGTATTGAATGGTAACTAAGAAAATTAGCTTGAAAAAAAATTTGACCATAGGATATACTAAATAAGTCTATTTAAATTTTTTATAATCTAATAGTATGCATGGGTTACTATTTACTGAGGAAAATAGGGATGCTGTCAGGAATTGAAAATATAGTCTTAAGAATTCATGTATGAAATATGCATGCAAAGAATTTGGAGTGATTTCAAAGGTTAAATTACCTTATTAATGAATTAAATAGTCTCACATATCTCTCATAGTGGATATATAATGTAGAGAGGACCTTGATCAAGTACCTATAATCTACCTTCTAACACCCATGCAGAGTCTACCTTCCCACACAATTTGTCTTGAAGATTAAAGGACTATGGGGGTATTTTTACCTGATTAGAAGAAAAATTTTTGTGTAGAGGATATCCATAACTTGGAAAACCATATAAAATATTCATTTTTGTCTAGGATAATAGGGGATTACCCTCTATTTTGTCTTAGATAGAGGACACTCCCCTTAGGCACAAATTGACAAGCTTTGAAGAAAGGAAGTGAAAGGGACAACTTGAAGTTGTTTAAACCATTAAAAAAGGTGTATTAATCTGAAAAAACCCTATATAAAACATGAAAAATTGTCATAGAGAGGATAAACTCAATGGGATGATTTGGACCATCAAGTTTACAAGCAAGCCCATTGGGCAGGGTTTGGGCCTAAAACCAAATGAAGAACTGCTTTACACTCATATCATAAAATGAGAATTCACATGAATTTTGACATTTTTATTAGGTTAAAATAGAGGTATATAGGCTATTTTCATGTAGGGAAGACATCAAAAATGTAATTTTGGGCTTAAACTTACATATAAGCTCACTAGGCATGGCTATACCTAGTGTCTAAATGAAGATTCAGTCATACCTATAGAATTATATATGAGTTGTAACATATTATAACATGTTAATAAGATCAATAAAAATGTGTTTCATATTATAACTTGTAGAGAAAGCATTAGGAAAGTCAATTTTGGCTTTAGACCAATGTTAAGCTTGTGCAAATGGAAGGAAGAGCTCGATAGGGCAAGTTTGAATGCTCATACCTCTTTTTATGATATGCATGGGAATATAAAAAGATTATGGATGTTAATGATGATCTTTAGTTTTAATGTCCCATCTTTATGAACAAACCTTAAGAGGTCAAAATAGGACTAAACCCTTCAAAACGCTTGCTAGTGACCAACTTGAGGAAATGGAGTTGGAAATCTAATATAATGGACTATTTTCAATATTATTATGATTTTAAATTATATATGAATCCATAAATATAATTAAAATTCTTTTGGACTATTTGAAATTGTATAAACATGGTACAATATAGGGTACTTTTGACCATTTTATGTATTTTGTACGCTACAAGAGGTTTCAAGGGAGGCAATAAAGATTTTCAGGAAGATTAGGAATTTTAATAACTCCATAAAGTAATTTTATTCCTTTAAAAAACTTTGAAGTGTTCAAACAATAGCTCTCATCTCAACTAGTCAAAATTGGCATAGTGGAGAAGCTAGTGAGAAGGTTGGAAAACTTTAAGTGAGCTCATTTTAACGTGTGCCTAGTGATTATAAGGCCATGGAGGATATTTATAGGTGTCATCAACTACATAACATGTATTTTCATGGGAAATGGAATAAAAATTTGAGGCCAAGTGTGTAGGGTGCATAAAAGAGGATTTTTTTTATAATAGATGATGATAGCTCATTTTGGGATGATTCAGATGACCAGGCCTATAAACAATGCATGGAGAGGCATGTTTTTCACCATTAAAATTAAATTCAGTCATCATACCTAACCATAATCATTTTTTTGACATTAAAATAGAGATAATCATGAAGAAATTTTTTTTGAGCCAATTAAGGGATTTTCATGCCACTTTGCAAGAGTTCGATGACTTGGATAAACATTTATGCTTATTGATATTGAATGGTTCATCCCACATCCTCTTCTCATTCATAAATAACTTATTTTATCATCTTTTAAAAGTTTCCTTGTGACCCTTGGATTTCTTTCTTCTCCTCTCTCTCTCTCAAGTTCTATAATAAATAACCATTTTGGCTATTGTAATCTATTCTACACCTAAGTATGAGGAAGCCATGATCATTTGCATACCATTTGATGAATAATACTATTTATTTTTACCTCTTCATGACTATTTATAGTATATTTTACTTGAATGTTGGATCTTTCTTAGTGAATACTATGGATTCCTTAGAATGTTGTCTCATTCTTTCACCCTATTTATAGTTAGAAATCTTTTTCTTGTAGGGCATGTGAAGTGTTCTAAGAAATGTCAAGGATTGAGTGAGTTAGTATATTAATTAGTTATATTCAAGGATTATTGTCTAGTCCTCCTAGATTTTCACATTAATCCATAACTTCATAATGTAACATTGATGTGAGAAAGATGTAGACTGAAGTAGTGTATGTTTGGTTCATCCTTTGTTCTCATGTGTAACATGCTACTAGTTGGAAGTCAACATCTTATTTGGTGTATCACCTCCCTTAGAATAGTTTTTTTTAATCTCTGTCCCCTTCCCCCCCCCCAATGTTTAGGTGTAGTTATGATACAAAGTGGTACATCAAAGGAGCTAACCCTATCTAGAGATTAACCTCATCCATAGGCTACCCACAAGCATAGAGGTGTTTCCATTATGCCACTTGGATGAGGGGAGCTTAGGCATATCCTCAAAGGTTTAAAATATAAGTGACAATAGTTTGGCATGTTTCGTGTGACTTTGTCTAAGAGGTTAAAATATTTTTGGTGTTGTCTTTCAACAATTAGCATTTAGAGGCATATATCCAAGCATCAATGGTGACTCTAAAGTTATATCAGCTAGTCAAGCAACCCAGGTTATCCTTTGAATATTATTGGTAAAAATTTTCTTTGTGTTCTTGATTTAAATGAGGTTTCATTATTGAATTTAATGTTGAGTATTGTCTTATGCAAGTTGGTGAGACATATCAAGCTTATGGCACTCCTTATTAACCTTGGTGTGATTCTTATCAGTCTTATAACTAGCTTATATCCCCTTATCAGCATGATCATTATTAGCACTATAACTAGCCTTGTCATGATCCTTATCAGTCCTAAAATCAGCCATCTCCATATCTTACTCTTAGTCAACATATCCACTTCTCAAATCAGTCCATTGTAAATTTCAAGAAGACACTCTTGGGCTATGATAATTATGTGTTAGATCTTGATACACTAAGGGGACATGGTAAATATTTCACTATAAATTTCATTCACAAGGTGAAAGATGCCATAGATTTTTTCAAAAGAGAGTGCGCACCTATTGAGAGAACTAATTGGCAAAGGATTGCAAATGAGATGCTAGATGTGAGTGGTTTGATTGCATCCTTGAAGGATAAGCTAAGAATTCATGAGATTCAGCCTCACAAAACATATAATAATTCATATCCACTTCCCCAAGTTTTTTATCATCCATATTTTATCCCTACTCATGAGCCTAATGAAAGTTTCCAAAGTCATCATTTTCCAAATCAAGTAGAAGAGAGAGTTGTAAAGACTAGCCTTATGTTTGAAGTAAACCTTGATACAAACATTGGATTGACCAATATGAAAATTTAAAAATCCATGTTAGCATCAAAATAAATGTAATCTAAGCCCTAATTTCCCCCTCTAATTTCAGCTCCACCTCAAGAGAAGGCCTCTAGATATGAGATTCCAAATTGGATACAAGGTGGAGAATCCAAGCCTAAGGAGATTCCAAATTTATTAAATAATTCATCCACTCATAAATTTCAATCACCACATAAATAAAATACTCCTAATAATAACATAATAATATTGAACAAGATAGTGGAGTCATGGGGAAAGAAATAAGAAGATAAAGGCCTTCATAAAGAGTGTGAGGTTGAGAAAGAAATTGTTCCTATGAAAGCCCTTACCACCCTTCCTCAAGAAATCTCTTTTCCACCATGTGAATCCATTTTTATTCCTCATCCTCATGATGATGACTATAAACTTCAAGAGATAATTTTGTAAGATAACATAGCCAAGCAAACTAAAGAGTTAAAGTTAAGGATGAAGTTACTAAGTCAAGGTGTGATGGAAGGTTTAGACCCAAAAGAAGATCCTATGCCTAAACACACCCAATCCACCCTTCCTAAAGAGATTAATCAAGATAAATAAGATATTAATCAAGTCATTTTCAAGTGGAAGGAATAAAATCAAGTTGTTTTAGACCAATTTTTGTGTCCCCTTCCTCAATATCTTCTAAAAGAGCCCCATACATTTCATTCTCAATCTGATTTTGAGTTCTATGTGCTACCTCCACCAAATAGTTCATATTTCCCTCACCCAATCACCATTTTACTCGATGAAACTTTGGTATGGAAACCTAAATAGAATAATTTGGTTAATAAAATTTCAAAACTCTCTCTTAAAGAAGACATACCTCCTTGGTAGCCTCATTGGGCTAGTCAAATGATTTCAAGATGCCTAGTCTTGGCATCACCATGAAGGAGAAAGGGATGGAATATATTGTGGACATTAAAGAAGAATCTACATTTGAATAAAAAAATTAGATGGTCACCTATAGCATGAACATGAATGTGATATTAAGTATGTAGAATAATTTCAAGTCATCCACAAAGAGGTGGCAGTCCTAGAATAATCTCTTGAGACCAAGATAGAAGTTTTTTATCTTAAATATGATACAATACCTCATCTTGATCTAAAATCACCATCAAATTAATTATATCTTGAATAAAACCAACTTTATGACATCATACATCAATAATAAAATATTAAAGAGGTCATGGTTTTAGATGATAAAGAGGACAAGGATAATTAGCAGCTATAAATGAAGCTCTTTCAAGAGCTTGAAGAGGTTTTCCATGTTGAGGACCAAGAAAATGATAAGGTTAATAAAGAATCTTCCATGAATGAAAACGATCAATATTGGATAGGGTATGCAAATCTCCTTTATGAGCTATAATAACTTGTAGTTGAGAAGAAACCCAATCTTATTGAGAGCCCTATGAGAAGGTTAAGAATGAGGTTGTAATTGGGGATCCATATGAGAAGGTTAAGTTTTTTTCAATACAAGAGGAATTCATTTCCATAGCTAACATGTTTGGATCTACTTGTTTCTCATTGAACACCATGCCAATGGAGTTGGAAAATACCATGAAGAAGACGGAAGCATCAATGCTAAAGGACAAAAGGCTACATGTCTCATTAAATACTTCATGTCATAAAGAAAGAAGGGTTTTAAACTTACCATTTGATCCAGGAGGGTGTTTTCATCTCAGGTTAGTTTGTTTAGTTTGGTGTGTGTTCTCCATAAGTGCTCATGAAGCACGTGTGTGTTTGATTTTGCTTTGTGTGTGTCTTTCATTTTGTGTGGTTGAGGTAATCATTGGTCTTATATTGATAAAATATTGTATTCAATGGTCAAAGCCTTCTTGGTTGTCTCAAAAATTAGATGACTCCCTAAGCCCAATAGATTGTTAAGGCTACTGGTCTGGTTAGTATAATAGGCATACTACCTGTATGAGTCACTAATTTGATGACTAAAATTGAGTTTTAGGTCAAAATGAGACCCCTATAGGTAAAAACATGATTTTTAGATGTTTTATGGGGTAAAATATATTTTCATGGGGTGCATTATATGTTATTTTATGTCATTTAATGTCAACCTAGCCTTGATCTTAGTCATATTATTCTATTTATCATTTTGGGTCACTTAGTGGGATTTCAGGGGTCATTAATGCAAGTGGCATGGTTACAAAGGTGCACAGGTGTCTTATTTACATTTTAAATTTTAAGGAGTTATTTTACCTATTAGGGATGTTAGTTGCATCAAAATCTTGCAAGTTGCTTAACTCAAATCCAGGAATCAAACTAAAAGAAGGGAACATTTCGCACTTGTGCAGCCCATGGGTAAGTGTTCCACATGGGGTAAGGTCATGTAATTCCTATTCATCACCATAAAACTCATCTCAATGCTTTAAACCATTTGAAAGTGCCATTTTTAGACTAAAACCATTCTGCTCCATCTTTATTTTCCTAGACATACAAAAATGACCTTCAAGTTTATGCTTAGTATATACAGTTGAAGAGGTTTAGAGTAAATGATTTTGGGAGGTGATAATAAACTAAAATAAATTAATTAACATAAAAATATTTTAATTAATTATCAACTATGCTTTATGAATCGTCCTTTTGAAGTTGACTGTACTTTTCTACTAGTTATTTCATGCACCTTATAGGTTTTGCTCTATTTTGGTCAAATAAATATGAACCAGATGGTGATGATAACTTCATAAGATGTTGTATAACTTATTATGTGGTCTCAACACTTTTTTTCATGTTTCATGGTGTTTTGATGAGCAAGTTAGTCCATGTTGAAATAAAGGTGCCACCATGTGCAGTCTCAGGCAAATTTCTTCTTCTTTGTAGAATGGTGGTTTACTATAAGGGTCTCATATAGTTGAGAAATGATGTTACATAGGTCTTAGGGCCATATATTTCACTTCCTTCCATGTTTTGTTTCACCATATCACACTTTAGAGAAACTTTTAGCCTTACCATTCCTCATAGTTAACTTTTGCTCAATTTCACTTACAATCATATGTATGAGCTTATCCATCTTGTTCATGGAGTTTTAATCATTGTTTCTTAGTTGGTTCAATTCATTAATATTTAAGATATTTCATTTGTATTTTTGTGGAGTTACAATAATAGTTACAAGTTCACTTATCACACCAAATAGTCATGAGATACCCTTGCCTACTCTATTACACATGTATGCAAATGGTTTTCACATTGAAAGAGATGTATTAGAACTTGTTTCAAGGTGTTATTTGTGGAAATAATGTAATTTAATGTTATAAATGGTTTTTAGTTATTTTGAGGCCATTTACCAACAAGTTTTTGCTTCATTCCATGCCCTACCTTTATAATAATAGTATGGCCACCTACAAGAGCTCTTGATGATGTCATACTAGGGTAAAGGGCTTAGTGATGGTTTCAATCATTTTGAAACACGAATAATGAATTTGAACTTTTAATATGTATATAAAACTCATAATAATTCTAAGGCAATGCATAATGCCCAATATTCCATGCTTATTACATGTGTGTGCTAATGACCACCTACATGTGGTACCTAAGAATTGTAAAGGTCTAAGAATGGGGAATTTTGGATCATTTTAAGGTTCTATTCAAGCCCTCACATATGTTTGAGACAAAATATCCCTGATGTAAATTATAAAATAACAAAAAGGTTGTATAATATGTTGGAGGGAACAAAGACTGGTTATAGGGATATTTTCCCTAAATTTAGAAAATAGAGATTCTTGATGTTTGGTTGAGATTATATAACAAGGTTTCTAGGAGTTATAATCTATCTAAATGGAAAATATTATATCTAATATATAGTATAATATATTTTAAAAAATTTAGGGCAAAGGTTTGATGGATTTTGGTAGTTTGAAAGCTCAAAGTTGTTGGCCAAGACACTGAAATCCTTCATTAATTTCTACACATTTTTACCTTTCAAGTGATCGTAGCACCCAATGTTTCAAATAGATAATTCCATCATGTATGATAGTTGTAAATGGTGAAGGGAAATTTCATGACCTAAATTTATTTGAAATAAATGGTACTCTATGTTTTATGCCCAAAATATACCTACATGTGTCCATACAAATAAACTCAACATCCACATACAGCTGGGTATGGAAATAGTGACCCAAAATGAGTGCCTTGGTGGTGTTTTAACCCATAAAAATGTGAATTTAGGTATGATAAAATTATATCTGACCCTAATGCTGAAATTAATGTCTTTAAGCATCATGACCAAACTGATTTAAAGTTAATATGCTCCTACAACTAGGCTTAAGGTAGAAAGCACAGTCATATAGGTCACAAGGAAAGAAAGAATGAATTAATAATGGGAGTATTAAGTTGATATGATATAAAAAGTTATAAATTGTTCATATAATCAAAATTTACATGAAAAATCTCTAAAGAGGAATCTTCATACACAAGGTCTGCCTCAATCAAACATAGTTGATTGTGTATGACTGTATAAGGTAGTGATCTTAGGAGTAATGATGTGAGGCTTATATTACATGGTAACTAAGAAAATTATCCCTAAAAAACATGATGTGACCCTAGTAGATGCTCTGGAAGTCTATGGACATTGTTTATAAACCAATATTATGTAGGGGTCACCATTTGAGTGCCAAAAATAAGGACACAGTCAGGAATTGAAAATATACTCTTGAGAATTCATGTATGGAAGAGGCATGCAAGGAAGTTGGAATTATTTTAAAGGTTAAATAACCTTACTAATTAATTAAATAGTCTCATATATCTCTCATAGTGGACATATAATGTAGAGAGGACCCTGATCAAGTACCTATAGTCTACTCTCCAACAACCCTATATAATTTGCCTTCCCAAATAGTTTGTCTTGAAGATTGAATGAACAGGGTTTTTTTTGACCTAATAAGAAGCCTATTTTTGGTCCATATGGTCTCCATAATTTGAAAAACCCTCTCAAATATTCATTTTTGTCTAGAAAAATAGGGTAGTACCCTCTATTTTGTCTCAGATGGAGGGTACTCCCCTTAGGTGCAAATTGATAAGATTTGAAGAAAAGAAGTGAAAGGGAGAACTTGAAGTTATTTGTAAAATTAAAAAAGGTTTATTCAGATTAAAATAAAATAGATAAATCATAAAAACTTGGCTCATAGAGGATAAACTCAATGGGATGTTTTGGACCATCAGGGTTACGAGTAGGCCCATTAGGGAGGGTTTGGGCCTAAAACCAAATGAAGAAGTAATTTACACTCCTATCATAAAATGATAATTAACATGAATTTATACATGTTTATGAGGTCAAAATATAGGTATATAGACTATTTTAATGTAGTTAATACATCAAAAAAGTAATTTTGGGCTTAAACTTACATATAAGCTTAATAGGCATGGCTAGACCTAGTGTCCAAACGAAGAGTTAGTCATACTTATAGCATTATATATGAGTTATTACCTATTATATCATGTTAATAAGGTTATTAAATTTGTTTTAAATGTTATAAATTTTATAAAAAGCATTAAGGGATTCAATTTTAGCTTGAGACTAATGTTAGGCTTGTGCAAATGGAAGGAAGAGCTTTATAGGGTAAGTTTGAATTCTCATAACTCTTTTGATGATATATATGGTAATATTAGAAGTTAAAGGATATTTATGAGGATATTTATCTATGAATTTATGTATTTTAAATGTCCCATCTTTATGAATGATCCTTAAGAGGTCAAAATATGCATAAACCCTCCAAAACCCTTGATAGTGACCAGTTTGAGGAAATTGAGTTGGAAAGCTAATATGATGGACTATTTTGAATAGTAAGATGGTTTTAAACTACATATAAATACATAAATATACTTAACATGATTTTTAAATGTACAAAGTTATATGGACATGGTACAAAATAGGGTATTTCTTACTATTTTGTGTGTTTTACAAGCTAGAAGAGGTTTCAATGTATGCAATAAATTTTGGGGGAATATTAGGACTTGTGATAAATCAATATTTTAATTTCATTCCTTGAAAAAACTTCTAAGAGTGAAAACAATATCTCTCATCTGAACCAATCAAAATTGGCACAATGGATAAGCTAGTGAAAATGGTAGAAAACATCATGTGAGCTCATTTTGATATGTACATGATGCTTCTAAGGCCATGGATGATCTATATAGGTGTCATAAAATACATATCATGTATTTTCATTGGAAAATTAATCCCCATTTGAGTCCAAGTGTGTAGGGTGCATGAAAGAGGAGTTATCTTGATAGCAGATGATGATAGCTCATTTTAGGATGATTCAAGATGACCAAGACTACAAAAAATGCATGGAGAGCTATGTCTACAACCATTTCCCTTAATTACGTTCATTAAAAATTTCCATATTCATTTTTGTGATGTTAAAATAGGGATAATCATGAAGGCAATTTTTCTTAACCAGTTAATGGAATTTCATGTCACTTAACAAGAGTTTCTTGACTTAGATAGACACTTGTGATTCCTAACCTTGCATGGTTCATCCCAACCCATATTCTCACACAAAGTAACTAATTTTTTTTATCTTTAAAATTTTACTTATGATCTTGGACTTCTCTCTTCTCCTTTCTCTCTCAATTTCTATAAGAACTAGCCATTTGGGCCATTGGAATCTATGCTCCACCTGAATATGGTGAAGCCCTACTCATTTGCATACCATTAGATCAATAAGATTACTGATTTTTACCTTTTCATGACTGTTCATTGTTTTTTTCACTTAAATTTTGGATATTTCTTAGTGAATACTATGGATTCTTTAGCACATTGTCTCATTCTTTCACCCTATTTACAGTTGGAAAACTTCTTATAGGGCATGCAAAGAGTTCTATAAAATGTCAAGGATCGAGTGAGTTAGTATATTCACTAGTGCCATTAAATTCCTTTTTTATAATCCTCCTAACTCTGTACATTCATCCATAACCTCATAATGTAACATTTATGTGAAAATATGCAGGTTAAAGGATTGTATGTTTTGTTAGTCCTTTATTCTCATGTGTAACATGCTGCTAGTTAGAAGTCATCCTATTATTTGGTGTATCACATCCATTAGAATATTTTTATTTAATTTATCTCTCTTCCTTGTCCCCAACCCCCCCCCCAATATTTTCATGCTTTTGTGATCCAAAGTGGTACATCAAGGGAAGTAGCCCTATCCAGAGATTCACCTCATCTTTAGGCTACTGACAAGCCTAAAGGTATTTTCATTATGTCACTTAGATGAGAAGAGATTAGGCATCTCCTCAAAGGGAAAAAATATAAGTTAAAATATTTATATATAGGTTTTGTGCACAATATATAGGAATAAAATTCTCCCTTAAATTTTTATTAATATTTCTACACATGTTTATCTTCTCTTTACCTTTTCTTATCTCTCTTTATACAAGTGATCCCACCAAACCATTGTAGAAACCAAATTTCATGCATGAAAAATTTACTTTCTTATCTTCTCTCAAATTTTTCTATTCAAAAAAATATCCATTTTGTTTAATAATTTTATCAACTCCTTTGGTTTTAAATTGTCTCCATAATATGGAACATCAACCTTGATTATGTGGTTCCTCCACTCTAAATCCATAACCATCCTCTATTCCATTGTTGGTGGATGTTTTAATTCCTCTTCTATTTGATTTCCATCATCAAAATCTCTTTTTTCCTTCATTTAATCTTCTACTCACCTTTGACTTTGGTTTTTGATAGTCGTAGTTAATTGGTCCACTTACCTGTCTAGCTCTTGCATAATCTTGTTAATCTAAGAAATTCATCCTCATATTTATCTTCTCACAATATTTTACGCATATTATTAACTAATAAAATATTATCCAAAAATATAATTTTTAGTATCAAATACAAATTCACCAAGATATTACCTCCATGATTCTAACATTCTCTAATATCAAGTGATGAAAACACATATTAGCTATGTAAAAAATCAATAAACATAAAACTGTGAAATTACATGAAAGTAACCTTCTTTGTTAATCATTATTAAACGAATAAAATATTACATACAAGTATTTAATTAATTATCAACTTAAAATTGGAGTTTACATTCATTATTAAAAAATATAAATAAATCATAAGTTACCTAAAGGTAATTCATCCATGCAATTTTTAGAAAACGGAAATTTTTAGTAACTTTCATCTTCTAGGAAATTTTAGTCACTATTTTTAGTAAGTTTTCCATGGAGAATCAGATGGGCCAAAAACTCTCCACACATATTCTAAATACTAAAAATAACCTAATGGAAAAATTCAATTCTAGTTCATGTTCGGTTACAAAAAAAAATTATTTATAAAAATGGAAAAAACCCTAAAAAAGATATTGAAATGTAGTTTTAGACCCTTAGATGGTCAAATTGGCCCATAAAATTTTTTAAACCCTTCCTATGTATATGGGATGTGTTATTAGTGAATTGAAATTTTCTATACATTTATTTTCATGAAAATGAAAGATCAACTGTAGTTTCAAATCAAAGTTTATTACCCCTAAAAATTCATTATTTGTACCATAAGACAACATACATATCTTAGTGAATGAATATGTAGATGATTAATCCTCTATAAAAGTTATCAGACTACAAAAATTAGTATCCAAATTTGAGGCATTCCCCTATAGAAATGTCCTCTTTAATATTTTTACTATTTATACATGTATAAATGGCATTTTCCATGTAATACTTAGTCAAGTGCTAGTATTCTTTATTATCAAATTATAGTTTAATAGGTATTATGAATTAATGAAGCTAGACACAATCATACACAAAAATAAGCTTAGAATAGTTCAAGAAGAATGATGTTAGGCACACTTTAAAATCTTGGGTAGATAACCCTAAAATGCTTTTCAAAAGAAAGAAAGTGAAAATAAATTTGATCATTCAATTTAGACTAGGGGATATAATTGTAAAGGCCTTGTTGAATCAAATGAATCGTT